>JAENPR010000734.1:0-202500 GCA_018135685.1 Themeda triandra | reverse complement strand
TAATATCAAAATGAATCATGCGGTGTTTCGTACCCCGGGGTGTCACACCGTGAGTGAATTTCTATGCGTGCTCCCTAATCCGGATGGTGATGCAAGAAGGACACAAGAGATTTATCCTGGTTCGGGCAAAGAAGGCCCTACGTCCAGCAGAGGGGGGTGATCTTGTATTATCTTGCACCGAAGTGCTTGTACACGGGCGAGTACAAGCGAGCGAGTGAGCGATGCGTTCTGAGTGTGTTTGCTTTCTTGCGCTTACTTAGAGTGTATTCGCTTGCTTGCCCTATTCTAGGTCCTGGCGTCCCCTTTTATAGGCCAAGGGAAGGCTCAGGGTTACACTGTGCTAGGGCAATCGTGGGCGTGACGTCGAAGCATGGGGTCACGTCGAGTCGTCGGGACTGTAGATGCTCCCTTTGGTCTGGTTCGAGCCTGTGGATCCATGCTTTTACCTGGTTCGAGCCTGTAGCAGCATTCCTCGAGCGGTTAATGATCGTCTCGAGGGGCTGGTGACCCAAGCGATGGGACTGAGCAGCGGGTTTGGTGGTACGGAGGGTTGACAATTGCG
The DNA here is from genome assembly GCA_018135685.1 of Themeda triandra. NCBI lineage: Eukaryota > Viridiplantae > Streptophyta > Magnoliopsida > Poales > Poaceae > Themeda > Themeda triandra. Next base: position 201,938 of record JAENPR010000734.1, on the reverse strand, counting down.
TTCCGAGCGCCTTTGGTCCAGTTTGAGCCTGTAGATTCATGCTTTCACCCGGTTCAAGCCTGTAGCAGCACGGGTGATGATGACCTGCCCGTTCCTCCCTGGCATGGGCAATGGTGGCCTGCCCGGGAACCTCGTCGTATGGTAGTCGAGGCGGAAAGCCAGGTCACTGCGGGCCACGTGCGTTTCCCTGTGGCCATCATTACCAGAGCAGCTATCATCATTTTGTCTCGAGGGGTAGGTGCCCGTGGTGATATGACTGAGCCACGGGAAAACCGGGTCAAATATACAGCGGATGCTTTCCGAGGGGGGTCTCGAGGGGGCGAGTCCCAGACTGATTGGACCGTGCCGCGGGAATCGCGGACTAGGCATCTGACTGCCGTACCTCGAGGGGTGCCGTTCATGGCACTGTGCTAGGTATGGTGCTACAGCGTCACTGACTTGCAGGGCGTGGGCTGTAGAAGTTGATGGCTTTGGTGCTCAGCCTGATCATGACCGCGGCTGTAGCCACGTGGTTAGGTAGAGGGTGGTTGAAGGCATTTAATGCGCCCGCGGATGTCGAGTCCCTTTTCGAGGGTGACCGGCCCGTTCGAGGCCTTCACTCGCACGAGGGTTCTCCGTAACTCCTCCGAGGGGTCGGGTCGGCTCGTCTCGAGGCCCCCATTCGTACGAGGGGTTCTCCGTAACTCCTTCGAGGGGGTCGGGTCAGCCGTCTCGAGGCCCCATTCGTACGAGGGGTTCTCCGTAACTCCTTCGAGGGGTCAGGCTGGTGGCGGCCGCTTGGCCTGACTGAACTGGGCCGTCCATAGCCTATTCGTGGGCTGGCTCGGCACGCTTTGAGGCCTGCGCTGGAATTGGGTTAGGGATGTTTTTTAGATGGAGTAGATTTTGAGGATTAGGAGGGAGTAAAGCAGGGTTTGTTTGCCTCTAAGCCCATATGTTTGGGACCCCCTAATCCATGTACCCGACAGTAGCCCCCGATCCCTTGCTTGAGAGTGAAGTCTCAGGCAAGGGATGATGAAGTGGAGTCGAAGTACCTAGGTTGGGGGCGTTATTGCGCGTGTCGGAGAGGTTGGATCGTTTCTCCATGGGAGGCGCGCGAGCGGCCCCCGCGGGGGTAGCCCCCGAGGCCCCAGAGGAATGGGACATTCCTCTGGGGGCTATGATTGAGTCGCATCGAGGGATACCAGCTTTAACTGGAGTTGTAGCGCTTTCTCGAGAGGTTGGCTCGAGTCGTCGAGCCCCCGAGTGCTCTTGACCCTCTTTCGTTGAGGGGTGCCGAGCATAGTCGAGCCCCCAAGTGTTTTCGACCCTCTTTCGTCGAGGGGTGCCATGCGTAGTCGAGCCCCCGAGCCTCGTGTGGCTGGTGCATTGCTACCTCTTGGCATCCTTCCCACGTATCCTTGTGTTCAGATTGTGGGGCAAAGAGCATCGTGCTATCCACGTTTGGACGAGCCTCGAAGTCCTCTGTGAGCTAGTAACGGGGAGATCCAAGTGAGAACTCGTGCCCCGTTCGATAGGGGTCGACAGAAGCCTGGAGGCGTCCTCATTAAGCAGAACCATGCGGATTATCTAGGTGCCAACTCCGTTCGTTGGGAGTTGGTGGCTCGGTGCCTCCCGTCGTAGGGATCCCTGAGTGTTCCGGGGTTTCGCCTTGGATATGTCCCGGGGGGTCTCGAGAGTTCGTTCTCAAGCTAGGCCTTGTGCTGGCTCCCCCTGGGACATCCCTGACTCGAGTACTCGAGGGCGACTATCGAACCCATTCGTGGGCCAGCCTTCGCTCCCTCGAGATTTGGGGGTGGACCGGAGTCCGTTCTACTTCCCAGGGAAGGACTGCTCGAGGGCGGCTGTCGAAACCCTTTTGAGGGCCAGCCTTCGTTCCCTCGAGAGCCTGGGGTGGACCGGAGTCCATTTTACTTCGTAGGGAAGGACCGCTCGAGGGCGGCTGTCGAAACCCTTTTGAGGGCCAGCCTTCGTTCCCTTGAGAGCCTGGTGTGGGACGAGGCCCCATTTACCTTCTTGTAGAAGGAAACGCTGAGAGTAACTTCTCCCTCCCGTTGGGCGCGTCTTTTGAGGAGGAGTTACCGTAGTGCGGTCGTGGTGGGCCCTGAGGGAGCGGGAACGGCGCGGTCATGGCGGACCCGGGCGACGGTTCAGTGCCCAGTCTGCGACACATGTACCTGCGGCGGGAATCTCGGAGGCGGTTTGGCAACCGCATTAAATACGGTTTTTACCTTACCGTTGGTGGATTCGGCGGCCGCCCCATGGCCGTTGGATGAGCGCGCCGTGGCCATCCGATCCGCCGGTTGCTCACTCCGGTGCCTATAAAACGCAGGGAGGGGGCCGCCGCCGTGTTCTCCTTCCTTTGCCATTTCTCTCATCCTGCCACCGCCGGTAGCCCTAGCGTCATCTGCTTCCGCAGCCGCCGCCCTCACCCACCGACTCGTGCGCCGCCTCTCCCGCCGTGCCCACCTGTGTGGGAGAGAGAGAGAGAGAGAGAGAGAGAGAGAGAGAGAGAGAGAGAGAGAGAGAGAGAGAGAGAGAGAGAGCGAGGGGAGGAAATCTTCGCCTAGTTCCGCCGCCGCCACCGCTTGTCGCTACGCCGCAATGGCACCCAAACGCTCCCAAGGTTCCCGGAAGGTTACCTCGGCTCCGGCGCCGTCGCCGTGCGGGCGGGGCGTGGCCGGAGTCGATCGTGACGAGCGGCGACGCTCGAGGGGCTCGTCAACGGTGGGCTCCTCCTTGCCAATCCGCCGGAGGGACCGGTGGAGTGGATGGTGCCCGCGCCGACCATCGGGAGCCCAACCCGCCACCGGGTTACGTGGTAAGCTTCGTGAAGTTCCACCAGCGTGGGCTCGGGGCGCGGCCGAGCCGCTTCATGAGGGCTTTGCCCTATTTCTTCGAGGTAGAGCTGCACCACCTCTCCCCCAACTCGATCTCCCACACCGCGATGTACGCCGCCATCTGCGAGGGATATTTGGGCATGGCGCCGCACTGGGATCTCTTCCTCTGGATCTTCAAGGCGACGCTCTACACCCACGCGCTTCCTGGAGGAGGACGGAGGTGCGCGCGGGCGGGATCGTGCGTCATCGCGCTGAAGCGGGGGAAGGACTGGATCCCCGCCAAGTTCAGCTCGAACAACGCGGGGTGGGATTCCCAGGGGTTCTATCTGCGCAACGAGGGGGGCTGTTCCCCGAGTTCACGAACCGCGTGATCTCCCAGGTGGGGTGGAACTAGGTGTTCGGCCCACCCAAGGACGAGAGGAAACACCTCGATCCCCTCCTCGACGTGCTGGCAGAACTCCACAACGTGAGGGCGGGGCAACGCCAACTGTCCGCCGCCCACGTCATCGCGGGGTTCCACCAGCGGCGAGTGCTTCCGCTGATGGAGCGCTCGCTCCGTCTGGATGAGATGACGGCGGACGCCGATCCCGCCGCTCTCGAGGGGAGCCAGATGGCGCCAGAGGCCCTCGACGCCGACATAATCGTCGAGCGGGTGCGCCAGGCGGTCGAGGACAACTCCTTCTCCGCGGAGGAGATTAATTATTTCCCCATGCGTCCGGTCATGGACATCTTGGGTTTGGTAAGTTACTTCGAGGCCCTTCTCCTTTTTATTGTTCGTGGCCTCGAGGCATGCTTCTCAGACTGCAGTGTGCCTGTTTTTTCAGGGGGAGATCAACCACAGGAAGTCGGTTCCGCCGGTGAAGGAGGACGCCGCGGACAGACAGGTGAGGCGCCTTGCTTCCGAGCGTAGGCACGCGGAGAAAACGAGGGAGAAGAAGGAGAGGGGGAAGAGGGCCCTTGCGCATCAGGAAAAGCAAATGCGCGTGGCCAAGCATAAATGGGGAGAGTTGTCTGGGGAAGACACCTCCTCGGAGATGCCAAGTGATGAGGAGGACGATGAGAGTGATGATGAGGGTGACGACGCCGTCGGCTCTCGGCACTGATGCCTCCGCCTCGTCTGCGCGAGGGCACCTCGGAGCAGCGGGTCGAGCGCCGAGGGCGGAGGAGAGTGGCCGGGCGGACCAGCCAGGGGCGTCAGGGCGTCGTCCGAGCCAGGAAACCGTGCCGTCATAGGGAGCGCGCTCCCGGGGCCAACAGGGCGGGGAGGCGCGCGCCCCCTCGTTTTCACGGGATGTAGAGCGCCCGAGGGAGCATCGGGCCTCCTCGAGCGACCGTCCAGCCGGGCGCGCACCGTCGCACCGGGGGTGCGTGCCGGAGGAGAGGGCCACGAGTGAGCCTGAGCGCGCCCGGGCTCAGGCGGAGGTCGCCAGGCCCCCGAGCGACCGCCACGCTCCGCCGGGAGGCTCGAGGGCCCCGGGTAGTTCGAGCGGGGCTGCTGAGGCCTCGAGGCCCCCAAGCTCGGGGCCCAGAGATCAGCGGCCCTTAGGGGAAGAGACCGCGATGGCCCCCCGCTTGGACACCCGCCAGGAGGAGCGCCTGGCTCCCTCGGGCGAGCAACGGAGGGAGCGGAGGGCGTCCCGGTGGGACACGGCGGCGGATCCTGCCGTAGTGATGGGATCGGGGTCCGACGTGGCCCAGATGGGGGTCTCGAAGCCCCCGAGTGGCTCGAGCGGAGCCGGAGGAGGGTCCCTCATGCCCGTGGGGTAAGGTCTTCGACCCCGTATTGTTTTCAACTGCTGGTTTTTATGTTTTGTTAATCATTTTTTAACCCTTTTCCCCTTGTCCTTCCGGGGTGAAACGACCCACGATGGCCTTCAACCGGCCCCCACCAAGAGGGTAAAGATTGGGGCGGGTTCGGCGGGGCGCCGACCCACACGGGTGGGGTATCTCTCCTCCCAACACCTCTAAGTGGGTTGTCGAAGCCCGAAGGCGATGGCTCGGGGGAGACTCATAGGCACCGCCTCGGTTGCGGGTGCCGGCGCCCCGGCCGCCGGGGAGGAGACGCTGCCCCGGTGCAGGTGCCCATGGCCATCCACTTGGCTGCGGCGCTGTGCCGGCCATCGCCGCGGCGACGTCGTGACGACCGCCTCCGTTCCGCCGGAGGAGGCCGTCGAGGAGGAGAAGGCGGGGACCGAGGACCACCCCATCTCCCTCGATGAGGTGGAGGGGGATGCACCGACCGAGGACGCCGCCCCCACAGCCCCCACCCCTAAGGGTTCCTGGCCCTGGGGGTTACACTCCCTCGAGGCGGAGCGGAAGGCCGAGGAGGAACAGGGCAAGGCGGCCGAGCCGGCGCCCGACCAGCCGGCGCCGCTCGGAGTGGCGGCCTCGAGCCAGCCAGCCCCCATTGAGGCAGGGCTAGCGTCGAGCCCTGGTCGTCGTGGTGGGGCCACATCGCCGTAGGCGGGCCTCGAGTTGCTGCCGCAGCCACCGCACACCGAGGGGCAGCAGGAGGAGCAGCAGCGGCAGCAGCAGGTGGAGCTCCACGGGGACCAGCCCACAGAGGGGCCAGCGGAGGCCCCTCCGGAGCCCGAGCACCCGTTCTTCCTTCTACCGGAGGCTGCGCAGTGGGAGGAAATGCAGCAAAATGCGCGGGAGCTCGAGGCGCTGGCTCGGCAGCCTGCGGCGGATGCGGTAGACTCCGCCGTAGCCGCGGATCTTCTGCACGAGGACGAGGCGGGGCTTCTCGTTATGCCCTCGCCATCGCGGGGTGATGGGAGGGGCGCGCTCCCGAGCCTCCGGGCACCGCCATAGGGCGTGGCGGACATGGCCGGCTCTTCCTCGAGGGCGCTCGATGTCGTCCCGCCTCCCTCGTTGGGCCCCGTGGGGTCGCACGGGGCCTATGCCACGCTGGCCGACCGGGTGGCCGAGTACGGCGGATCCCGGGAAGCGGTAAAGGCGGTGAGCGACGCCGTGGCCGCGCGGATGAGGGCCTCCTACCCGGAGTGGGGGAAGGAGGCGATCACGCTCGGGACCCCACAGACCCTTCAGCCCCCGGCGTCGAGATGAACGACCGGGCGGAGGTGAAGAGTTGGGAGGAGGCCGAGGAGTACCGGGCCTGGATGGAGAACGCCCTCGGGTTGGCGCTGCATGTCGTCAAGGAGGATCTCCCCAGCCTCTTCAACGTAAGCGTTCTGTGACTCTTTCTCTAGCTGTATGTCTTGGGTCTGCCCCGTCAATATCACTAACCTTGCTTTTGGTTCACTGTTCTCAGGGGATAAGGTACCAGTCGTTCGTGAAGTCTCGCCACCTTCATGCGACGCACGACAGCGAGGCGGAGATCCAGCGCCTCGTTAAGGTGGGGCGAGACGCCGAGGCTGCGCTGGCCAAAGCTGAGGAGGCCAAGCGCAAGGTGGAGATCGACGCCGCCAAGGCGCAGGAGGAGGCCGCTCGAGCCCTACAGGCTGCTCGAGCGGAGGCAGCCCAGGCCCAGGAGGAGGCCCGGGTGGCGCTCGAGGCCAAGGCTCGGGCGGATCTGGCCACCAAGACCGCTCAGGAGGAGGCGGCTCGGCTTGCCGACGTCGCTGAGAAGCTCAAGGAGGAGAGCCGTCGGGTCGAGCTGCTCGAGAGGGAGAAGGCGGCCGCCGTCGCCCATATCAAGGATCTCGAGGAGGGGGCAGAGCGCCTCCAGACCTCGCTCGATCAGGAAAAGCAGCGCACGGGTTCTCTTGAGGCCCGGGTGGCCGAGCTGCAGCAGGCCGTGGTGGCCAAGGATCAAGCCAATCAAGCCGCCGGCCACACCATCGAGACCCTCCGCTTGGAGATGTCGGATGCGCGAAGGGCGCTCGATGCCAAGCAGAAGGAGCTTGACGGCGTAGCTAACAGCCAGCAGCGGCTCCTCACCCGTTACCAACGTAAGTGTTCATGACTATTGCTCCCTTGACGTCTTGGTGGATTTTGTGCCGCCTTATCGTGGTTTACGCCGTTATCGTTCTGCAGGCCTCGAAGCTGACTTGAAGAAGGCGCACGAGGACGTGCAGTCGCTTCACGGGCTGCTCGCGGCTGAAGTGAGCGCCACCGCCCGAGTCCGGGGGGCCATCAACGCCCTGAGCCTCCGCTGGGGGCTCGGCGAAGTCATGGAGCCGGCGGACGCAGTGCCCGGCAGTGCCTTTGTCGAGCGGGTAGCCCGCTTTGGCGTCGAGGTGCGGGAGCGAATCCGTGGGGCCTTGCGCTTCGGAGTGCAGTGGGCATTGGCGGTCTTCTACTCGGGCTTCCGGGTTGAGAGACCGGAAATGCTCGAGGCAATGGAGGTGCTGTCGCATGGCTTCGTCGTCGACCAAGACGCGCCGCGGAGGCCGAGGAGCGAGGCGCCTCCGGCTGATCGCCGACGTCGAGGTCCCTGGCGCAAGGTTGGCTGAGCGTTTTGAGGACGAGGTGCTACCGGCTTGAGGTCCTGCTGCTCCGGGATATGATGAAGTGGCCTGCGAGCCAAATCCGGGCAATGAGGCCCATGTAAATGAATTATATTTGCATTATCATGATGTCGTGGCCCGAGGGGCCTTAATTACTCATTTGTTTTTAACACCTATAGCGCTCTGATTTCTCTTTACTTTTTCACCTGAGTTTGCTTCTTTTCGACTAAGTGTGAGCGTTGCGCTCCAACCCCTTCAAGGGGAGGCGAGTTAGGGTTCCGTAGCTCAGGAGCGTAGGGACCCTTAAGCTCGGCCGTCCCGGCTCTAGGGGGCTCGAGGTGGTGCGTCTACTTAGTTTTCGAGAGAGCGTTCGAGGCGAGAAAAATAGAGAGTGCGCCAAGCGTTTCGAAAAAACTTGAGTTATTTTCGAGGACTTCAGGGGGGTCCCCTCCCTGGTCTAGCCCCCGAGGGGGGCTTGATTCTTTGGAGACAGAGTCGAGCCCACCTTTTTATGAATGAAAAATGAGAGCTAACTCTGAGAGATTTTGATTCATTCATAGTGCGATACGTGTACATAAATACAGAAATGTACAAGGCCTCGAGGCCTAAGGGTAAAAGCGACGTAGCTGTTCAATGTTCCATGCGTTGGTGAGGATCGAGCCGTCGCCACCCGCCAGCTTGTACGTTTCGGGCTTTAGCACCTCAACAATGATGAAGGGGCCTTCCCATGGTGGTGAGAGCTTGTGGCGTCCCTTGTTGTCTTGTCGCCGTCGGAGCACGAGGTCGCCGACTTGGAAATCCCGCTTGCGCACGTTCTTGTCGTGGTAGTGTCGTAGCTTCTGCTGGTAGCGTGTGGAGTGTAGGAGCACCATGTCTCGAGTCTCTTCGAGCCGGTCGGCGGCGTTAGCTAGAGCTTCTTCGTTAGTTTGCTCGTTGTAGGCTTTGAGTCGAGGGGACCCGTACTCGAGGTCGGTGGGGAGGACGGCCTCGGACCCATAAACCAAGAAGAACGGGGTGAACCCCGTGGCTCGACTCACAGTCGTCCGTAGGCTCCACAGGACCGAGGGGAGCTCGGCTATCCACCTCTTGCCGTGTTTGTTGAGGCGGTCGAAGATTCTTGGCTTTAGCCCTTGAAGGATCATGCCGTTGGCACGCTCGACCTGGCCATTAGTTCGAGGATGGGCGACTGCCGACCAGTTCACCCGGATGTGGTGACGGTCGCAGAAGTCCAGGAACTTTTTGCCAGTGAACTAGGTGCCCTGGTCGGTGATGATGACGTTTGGGACCCCGAAGCGATGTGTGATGTCGGTGAAGAACTCAACCGCTCGTTCCGAACGGATGTTGGTGATGGGTTTGGCCTCGATCCATTTGGTGAACTTGTCGATGGCGACGAGCAGGCGCGTGTATCCCCCCATCGTCTTTTTGAGGGGCCCGACCAGGTCGAGCCCCCAGACCGCGAATGGCCACGTGAGGGGGATCATTTGGAGTGCGTGCGCGGGGAGATGCGTTTGCTTGGCGTAGAATTGGCACCCCTCGCACGAGCGGACCATCTTGATCGCATCAGCGACCGCGGTAGGCCAGTAGAAGCCTCATCGGAAAGCGTTCCCGATAAGGGTTCTAGGCGCAGCGTGATGGCCGCAAGCCCCGGAGTGCATGTCCTTGAGTAGCCTTCTACCTTCCTCGATGGGGATGCAGCGTTGGAGTATGCCTTTCGGGCTTCGGCGGTAGAGCTCTTTGTTGTTCCCGTAGATGACATATGTCTTAGCTCGTCGAGCCAGGCGTCGGGCTTCTGTTCGGTCCTCAGGAAGCTCCCCTCGAATCAGGTACTCGAGAAAGGGTGCACGCCAATCCGCCGGTGGGCTCAAGGACCCATCAATCTCCATGACCTCAGCCCCAGTCGAGGGGGATTCAGTCGTAGGAGAGGGCTCGACGGCCGGCGTGGGGTCAGCCCCCGAGTCCCATTTCACGAATGGCTCGTGGAGATCCTTCGAGAAGACGTTTGGGGGAACGGGTGCTCGAGAGGACGTAATCTTGGCCAGCTCGTCTGCAGCCTCGTTGTAACGTCTGGCGATGTGGTTGAGCTCGAGACCGTGGAACCTGTCCTCCAGCTTGCGTACCTCGTTGCAGTATGCTTCCATCTTTTCATCGTGACAGCTCGAGGCTTTCATCACTTGGTCGATGACAAGTTGCGAGTCACCCCGAACGTCGAGGCATCGAACCCCAAGCTCGATGGCGATACGCAACCCGGTCACAAGCGCCTCGTATTCCGCCACGTTGTTGGAGGCTGCAAAATGGATTCGAACCACGTAGCGCATATGCACTCCGAGGGGTGAAATGAAAAGTAGGCCCGCGCCCGCCCCTGTCTTCATGAGCGACCCATCGAAATACATAGTCCAGAGCTCGGCACGGATCGGTCTTTGGGGAGTTGGGTGTCAGTCCACTCAGCGACAAAGTCGGCCAACACTTGGGATTTGATAGCCTTTTGTGGCGCATAGGTGAGGGTCTCGCCCATGAGCTCGACCGACCACTTAGCGATTCGACCCACTACTTCCCGGTTTTGTATGATCTCCCCGAGTGGGAATGACGATACGACCGTTACCGGGTGGCTAAGAAAGTAGTGTTGAAGCTTCCGACGCGTGAGTACGATCGCGTAGAGCAACTTTTGGATCTGGGGGTACCAGACCTTGGCATCTGAGAGCACCTCACCGACAAAATAGACCGGCCGTTGGACGGGGAGCGCGTGCCCCTCTTCTTGCCTTTCGACCACTATGACCGCACTGACCACCTGAGTGGTTGCGGCGACATAGAGGAGGAGCGGCTCGGCCGGCTTATCGTGTTGAGCGGGTCTGGGTGGCACGAGCACCGGAGGAGAGGTGAGCATGCTCTTCAGCCTCGAGAGGGCTTCCTCTGCCTCGGGTGTCCATGCAAAGTGCTCGGACTTTTTAAGCAGTCGGTATAACGGCAAGGCTTTTTCTCCTAGGCGCGAGATAAAACGACTGAGGGCCACTAGGCAACCCGTGACCTTCTGCACCCCCTTCAGGTCTCGAATCGGCCCCATTCTCATGACGGCCGTGACCTTTTCGGGGTTGGCCTCGATCCCATGTTGGGAGACAATATATCCTAACAACATGCCTCGAGGCACGCCAAAGACACACTTCTCAGGATTTAGCTTAATGTTCTTGGCCCGGAGGCACTCGAACGTTACTGTGAGGTCCTCGATGAGATTTTCTACCTTCCTAGTCTTGACAACGATGTCATCGACGTAGGCCTCGACCGTTTCCCCTATGTGTTTCCCAAAAAAGCGGAGCATGCATCGTTGGTACGTTGCCCCGGCGTTTCGAAGGCCGAAGGGCATGGTTACATAGCAATACATGCCCACAGGGGTGATGAAGGAAGTCACGAGCTGGTCGGACTCCTTCATTTTTATTTGGTGGTAACCAGAATATGCATCGAGAAAGGAAAGTACTTCACAACCCGCAGTGGAATCAACGATCTGATCTATTTGAGGCAGAGGAAATGGAACCTTAGGACATGCTTTATTTAAACTAGTGTAGTCTACACACATCCTCATCTTTCCATTCTTTTTCTCAACTAATACTGGGTTAGCTAGCCACTCGGGATGATGTGCCTCCTTGATGAATCCGACCCTTTCGAGCTTCTCGACCTCCACGCGGATGATCCTGCGCTTCTCCTCGTCGAAGCGGCGCAGGTGTTGCTTCACCGGTCTCGAGCCGGGACGGATCTCCAAGGCGTGCTCGGCGACATCCCTCGGTATGCCAGGCATGTCCGAGGTACTCCACGCAAACATGTCGGCGTTTGCGCGGAGAAAGTCGACGAGCACGGCTTCCTATTTGTCGTCGAGGGAGGCGCTGATGGTCAGCGCCTTCTCGCTTGAGGTGCTCGGGTCGAGCGGGATCTTCTTGGTGTCCTCGCGGGCTCGAACGCTAGCCGCGTCGCTTGGGCGAGGGGACGGCCGCCTCGGCTGCCAGGCAATCGAGCGTCTTGGCCACCTCGTCTGCCTCGATCATCGCCTCCCCGTACTCAACGCACTCAACATCGCAGGAGTACGCATGCTCGTACGTGGAGTCAACGGTGATTACTCCGTTTGGTCCTGGCATCTTGAGCTTGAGGTAGGCGTAGTTGGGGATCGCCATGAACTGGGCGTAGCACGGGCGGTCGAAGATCGCATGGTAGGTTCCACTGAACCCGACCACGTCGAAGGTGAGGACCTCCCTGCGGAAGTTCGAGCGCGTGCCAAAATAGACGGGGAGGTCGATGCGGCCGATGGTGAGCGCTTTCTTGCCGGGGACGACGCCGTGGAAGCCCCCGGCGCTCGGCTTGAGCTGTGTCCTCGTGATGCCGAGCAGGGTGAGCGTCTCCATGTAGATGATGTTGAGGCTGCTGCCCCCGTCCATGAGGACCTTGGTGAAGCGGGTGTTGACGATGACCGGGTCGACGACGAGGGGGTAGGTGCCTGGGTTGGTGACATGTTCCGGATGGTCATCATGGTCGAACGTGATGGGCGCATCGGACCAGTCGAGGAATTGGGGTGTGGCTGGTCGTGTCGAGAAGACCTCCCTGCGCTCCTGCTTCCGCTGCCGTCGCGTCAGCTGGGTCGTAGGGCCACCGTAGATCATGAAGCAGTTGGCGATGGGCAGAAAACCATTGTCGTCCTTGTCGCCTGCTCTGTCATCACCCTTGTCTTCCTTCTGCTCATCCCTGCCGATGCCCAGGCTTTTGAAATAGCCTCGAAGCATGCGGCAGTTCTCGAGGGTATGTTTGGCCGGCTCCTTGTGATATGGGCATGGCTCCTTCAGCATCCTGTCGAAGACGGCCCCCTCCGGAGGGGGTCGAGGCTTCTTGCGCTCGGCCGCGGCGACTTCGTCGTCGTCCGCTACCTCACGCTTGCCTTGTTGGTTGCCCTTCTTCTTGCCATTTTTCTTCTAGCCCTTGCTCGAGCCCTCATTGTTGCCGGTGGGCGGCTTGGTTCTGCCCTTATCCTCGCCAAAAAAGGCTCCCACGGCCTCGTCACCGGCAGCGTAGTCGGCGACGATGTCCATGAGCTCGTTGATGGTATTCGGGCTGTTGCGCCCGTGTTCCCGCACGAGTTCCTTGCACGTGGTGCTCGAGACAAACGCCAGAGTGACGTCGTGATCTGGGATGTGCGGGAGCTCGGTGCGCTGCTTGGAGAAGCGTCGAGCAAAGTCTCGAAGGGACTCTCCAGGCCGTTGCTTGCAGTTGCGGAGGTCCCACGAGTTGCCCGGGCGGATGTAGGTGCCTTTGAAGTTCCCCTCGAAGACTGCACCCGGATCGGTCCGATCATAGATCCGGCGGGGTAGTTCCTCGAGCCACCGCCGGGCAGTGTCGGAAAGGAACAAAGAGAGTTGCCGGATGATGGCTTTATCCTCTCGAGCCCCTCCCAGTTGGCAGGCCAGCCGGAAGTCGGCCAGCCAAAGCTCAGGCTTGGTCTCGTCGTTGTACTTGGTCACGGTCGTGGGGGGTCGAAAAGGGTTAGGTAGCGGCGTGCTGCGGATGGCCCTGCTGAAGACCCGAGGGCCCGGCGGCTCAGGAGCCTGCCGGTCCTCGTCGCTGTCGTAGCGTCCCCCTCGATGGGCCCGGTAGCCGCGTTCCTCGGCGCCCCTATTCTTGCGCCGCCGGTTATCGTTGATGTCGTGGCGTGCGTCTTGGGGCTCGTGGTTGTCGACGAGACGGTTGCGGACCGGGGCTCGGCCGCCTCGAGGGGGTGCCTCTTGGTGGACAGAGCCCTCCCGCTCGCGTTGCTGAGGCTCGACTGGTTGCTCCGAGGCCATCCCGCGTTGCCTTGAGGCCGTGCTCTCGGCTTGCTGGGCGGCCGCGGTCTGTAGAAGCCCTTGGACCTCGTCCCGTATCCGCTGAGCCTCTGGATTCGAGGGCGCGGGCATGTCACGAAGCAGCATGGCGGCTGCGAGGACATTTTGGCTCGCGCGAGGGAAGTGGGGCGGTGCCTCGGGCGCTGCGTCATTGACGATGCGCTGAAAGACGCTCCGTGCCCTACCTCGAGCGCCCGCAGCTCGAGGAAGGGGAGGTTGACCTTGCTCGACGGCGCGCTTGAGCAGCTCCAGGTTCACGCGGTCAGCTTCCATCCTTGCTTCTATCTCCCAGAGCTGGGCCATCTGTGCTGCACGAGCGTCATCTATGGGCAGCGCGTCGGCGAGGTCTTGGAGAGGTTCCCCTCGAGGTGGCGCGACGACGACTGCTCCTGCCGCAACCGTCCCTGCCGGTCGGCCGGCTGGCGCGGCTGCGGGATCATCGGCGTTCACGTCCGACGAGGCTTCTCCCTCGATATGAAAACACTCACGGGCGGGGTCGTAGCAGCCCGAGTCGGAGTTGTCGGAGTCAGGGTCGGCGTAGGACGGGGTCCATGGCCTCCCCGTGTTCTCCTCCTCGATCCAGCGACGCAGGTTGCCGAGGGTGACGGGACGCCGGGAACCTGGCGCCCTGTCAAAGCTAGAGTCAACAGACGCCGGCCATACGACCTCCCGAGTCCATGACGGTGCGCGGGAGGGCGGGGCTCTCCTCCTGCGGTCCCATGCTGGATCGTATCCCGTCGGCGTACGTGGTGGCGGTGTTGGTGAGCCCAAATGGGAGCCTGCGACGAGCTCGGTAGAGCCCGTGTGGCATCAAATTGGGCCGTGACGGTCGTGCGCGTACCTGAGGGGCCACGCCGGGCACCCTCGGCGAGCGCATGGCGAAAGTGAAGTCAGGGTCTGCGTCGAGCGCTTCTTGCCTATGCGCCACGCCCTGTCGTGCGCCTGGTGCCCCTTCCGGGTGTACCGCGGTGTCCGACGGGAACGACGCGCGAGCGGCAGGCTCAGGGCCCTGCGTGCGCTGTCGATGATGCTGGGGTCGGCGACGACTCCGTCTGGGCGGCGAGCCGTGGTGGCGCGACCGGCGCGCGACTCCTCCGGCGCGTGGTGGAGAAGTACGGCCTCCGTTTGGTCCTCCGACCGAGAGCAGGGTCATGTCGTAGCCCGTGCCGAGCGACATGAACTCCAAACTCCCGAACCGCATCACCGTGGCGAACGGAAGCGAAGGAGTGGGAGCAGCCATCCGGAAAAATGGCGGGAAGTCGTGCGAAACACGCGTACCCCTACAGCGCGCCAACGCCGGTGTTTCGTACCCCGGGGGTGTCACACCGGCGAGTGAATTTCTATGCGTGCTCCCTAATCCGGATGGTGATGCAAGAAGGACACAAGAGATTTATCCCGGTTCGGGCAAAGAAGGCCCTACGTCCGGCGAGAGGGGGTGATCTTGTATTATCTTGCACCGAAGTGCTTGTACAGGGGGCGAGTACAAGCGAGCGAGTGAGCGATGCGTTCTGGGTGTGTTTGCTTTCTTGCGCTTACTTAGAGTGTATTCGCTTGCTTGCCCTATTCTAGGCCCTAGCGTCCCCTTTTATAGGCCAAGGGAAGGCTCAGGGTTACACTGTGCTAGGGCAATCATGGGCGTGACGTCGAAGCATGGGGTCACGTCGAGTCGTCGGGACTGTAGATGCTCCCTTTGGTCTGGTTCGAGCCTGTGGATCCATGCTTTTACCTGGTTCGAGCCTGTAGCAGCATGGGCGATGATGACCTGCCCGGGAACCCCGTCGTATGGCCGTCGAGGGGGGTCAGACGGGGTGCTGCGCGCGTCTTGCTCAGGTCGCATCAGTCATCATTCCTCGAGCGGTTAATGACCGCCTCGAGGGGCTGGTGACCCAAGCGATGGGACTGAGCAGCGGGTTTGGTGGTACGGAGGGTTGACAATTGTGTTCCGAGCGCCTTTGGTCCGGTTTGAGCCTGTAGATTCATGCTTTCACCCGGTTCGAGCCTGTAGCAGCACGGGTGATGATGACCTGCCCGTTCCTCCCTGGCATGGGCGATGATGGCCTGCCCGGGAACCCCGTCGTATGGTAGTCGAGGTGGAAAGACAGGTCACTGCAGGCCACGTGTGTTTCCCTGTGGCCACAATTACCAGAGCAGCTATCATCACCAGTCTCGAGGGGTAGGTGCCCGTGGTGATATGACTGAGCCACGGGAAAACCGGGTCAAATATACAGCGGATGCTTTCTGAGGGGGGTCTCGAGGGGGTGAGTCCCAGACTGATTGGACCGTGCCGCAGGAATCGCGGACTGGGCGTCTGACTACCGTACCTCGAGGGGTGCCGTTCGTGGCACTGTGCTAGGTATGGTGCTACAGCGTCACTGACTTGCAGGGCGTGGGCTGTAAAAGTTGATGGGATTGGTGCTCAGCCTGATCATGACCGCGGCTGTAGCCACATGGTTAGGTAGAGGGTGGTTGAAGGCATTTAATGCGGCTGTACGGATGTCAGGAGTCCCTTTTCGAGGGGTGACCGGCCCGTTCGAGGCCTTCACTCGCACGAGGGGTTCTCCGTAACTCCTCCGAGGGGTCGGGTCAGCCCGTCTCGAGGCCCCCATTCGTACGAGGGGTTCTCCGTAACTCCTTCGAGGGGTCGGGTCAGCCCGTCTCGAGGCCCCATTCGTACGAGGGGTTCTCCGTAACTCCTTCGAGGGGTCGGGCTGGTGGCGGCCGCTTGGCCTGACTGAACTGGGCCGTCCGTAGCCTGTTTGTGGGCTGGCCCGGCACGCTTTGAGGCCTGCGCTGGAATTGGGTTAGGGAAGTTTTTTAGGTGGAGTAGATTTTGAGGATTAGGAGGGAGTAAAGCAGGGTTTGTTTGCCTCTAAGCCCATAAGTTTGGGACCCCCTAATCCATGTACCCGACAGAATCATTATGAATGTTATTCGTCTACCCCAAGGTACTGGTCCTGGGTCAGCATAATCTGTCTTGCTTCAGGCTTGGGGAGGGACTGCTTAAGTACCGACGCGTAGTAGTCTATGTGGGCCTGGACGCGCCCCTCGTAGTGCATGTCGGTGATGTACTTCCTACAAGCTACGGCAGCCGCCCTATCCGCCTGGGCCTCAAGTCCTTCTTCGGGTCTGAAATATTTCTACATACAAAACCGATATTATCCATTCATTATTTCAAGAAAATATTTAACCAATGAATGCGATGTATTGAGCAATGTTGTGTGAGAGAGACTTACCCAAAACTCCACCAATACCCGCTCCTGCTTGTTGTGGTAAGTGTCATCCGTGACCAGAGCGTACCTGTCCCACTTAGAGGCCGGCTCCCGCACCCTCGGGGACAGTTGCACAAGGCCGGGGTACCATTGCCTGCACAAAACACCAAGGATGCTCGCGAGGGAGCGTGCTGGAGTACTAGACAAAACCAACCAGGCCCTGCACAAGTGATTAAGAAAATTTATCAGTTTCTCTTATGATTTCCAACATATCTTATGAAGTAGTTGTGATAACATCTATAGTTACTTACCTCTTCGCCATAGGCCAAATCACTGGGCGGTTGTGAGGAAGCGGAACCGAAGGGTGGCTCGTGGGACCTCGCCGGTAGGGAGTCCGGGGAGCGGTATCCGCTCCCTCGCCATCGGGCGCCTCGCCTCCCTCACCCGTCTGCGGACCCCCCTCGTCCTCCGATGAGGACGTGGCCGTGGCCGTCACGTGCTCCTCCTCCAGCATCTCGTCACATGGCGAGGGAGGAGACTGCTGCCCCCTATGGCGGCTGCACCTGGTCCTCCTCTCGTCACCTCCTGCGGATGCTACCCCGGACGACAACCCCTCACCTAGAATGAGAGGGCGTGCTCTCCCGTAAACCGAGGGCGTGTCATGGCGTGGACGGCTACTTGCCATCTTTGTTCAATCACCTGCAATCACAAAGAATGAACAAGACTTATTAGTACATATTAGAAATAGATTCAAAATATATAAACAAAACACAAATTAAAAAACATAGTATTACATGCATTAGGAATAATCTTCATGATTGGGATCATAGGTCTCATCATCACTGTCAAAATTGTCCAAATGGGCAACACTATCCGAAGTTCTATGTTGTCATCATCGTCATTGCCTAGAAGTAATCGCTCAAGCATTGCTACGTCCTTGGCATTTACCACCACATCTCCATCGACCTCGCCATCAACCGTTTTGTTGTCTACTTCCATTTCGATTGCTTCGGGTAAGACTATCTCAAACGTGCCTGGTAGCCTATCTTCTTGATAGAACTATCCATCATATGTGTTTGTGTTGAAGTTGTAATCATCATCATTTGGGGCAGGTAGTTTACCGTGTGGAGATACCTGTGCACAATAGCCCAACCCTTAAGATCCTCTTTGTCTTGGTTGGCATATCGAGTATGTCTGGGTTTTAGGCATCCGACGTCACAACTTGCTCAAAACCTTCTCGATTTTTTACCACAGCCTACACATGCGATAACATGACATCAAGTTTTGTGATTTTTGGACTTCGTATGAATTTTATATCATTTAAAAACACTTTTTCGGCAAGTTCCTCGTCATGTTCCGTGAACAAGATGCTCGAAATTTCATGTGAGTTCCTGAATACGGGCTCAACACACACTAAAAATCATGGATAACATTTTTTGAATCACTAAATTCCATTATTCCTTGCACCTGCAGTTCAAATTTGAAATATTCGGAAAAATTTAACGAAACGAAATAAATTAACCAAATATAGCAAAAAAGTAAAAAAATGTACCAAATTTGAAAATGTGGTTGTAAATACCGTAGGAGAGCTGCACAAAAAAAAGGGGCAAAAAAAGATTTTTTTTTCCGAGTGCCAAACCGGGCACTCGGCAAAACAGTCTTTGCCGAGTGCCATGCCTGGGGTGCTCGGCAAAGAATTTTTTTAAAAAATAAAAAAATCTTTGCCAAGTGCTTGACGGCAGCACTCGGCAAAGTTTGACGGCAGTGGCCGCCGTGACTCTCCCGGCCAGATTTGCCGACGGCCGGTTTGCCGAGTGCCCGGCACTCAGCAAAGACCCATTTTGCCAAGTGCCTGTTCGTTGCCGAGTGTCGGGCACTCGGCAAAGGCCTATTTGCCGAGTGCCTTGTTTTGCCGAGTGCTCATGGGGCTGGCGCTCGGCAAAGAGAGCCTTTGCCGAGTGCCCGATATCTAGCCCTCGGCAAAGCCAGAAGCCCTCGGCAAAGGCTGCGTTTCCGGTAGTGACTGATAATCAACCATCGGTGAAACCAACCAACGGAGGGCAAAGGCCATCGACGATAGAATGGTATTAGTCTTCTATGAGATGATATGTTTGGTTTTACTAAGATTGCCTCCTCTTGGTCAACAGATTAACTCTTCACGTCCAAGAGATCACTTCTTCTATTGTATTTTTTCATTTGTTTCTTATTGAACTTTTGGTAAAGACTAAATGAGCGCGAACAGGAGCCTCGTCCTCATTCTCCACTGTGTTGACCCCTTATCTTTTGTTGCGGATACAAAAACTTCACTGTGCAATATCCTATCTGTAACACCCTAAGTTTCAACAAACATGGAATTTATGAAAATTTCAGAGGGTCTGCTCATGTAAATACAGGCATCCACAATAGGCAAGTCACAATCACGATTTGACAATAATACGGGAATAATAAATACAATCACGACATAATAAGATGATACAACCTAGATACCTACGTATAGATATTCAGCTAATTGACTAATCTAGCTGAGAAAGGACACTAATTTAACATTATAAGAACTAATTATGTGTGATGGTAGCACGCGCCCGCTAGAAACAGGTGCCAGTTCCAGTTCCCATGCATGCCATCAACAATAGTACCTACTTAAAAAAACAAATAGGACATAAAATACAAGTTGAGTAAAAACACTCAACAAGTCTCAGTATGAAACTGATGAAAAATACAAAAAACATTTGCATTGAAGAACTGAATAAAAGACAATCCTTTACATGAGAAAACAAAACCATCTATGAATCAGTAGTTTTCTCAGAAACGGATGACATGAAAGTGACATCCTGAGAATTTACACCGTTCTTTTCATATCCACCTTTTCCAGTGCTCCGATCTTTCTAGTGTTGGTTGGAAGTGCATGGTGAGCAGCGACCATTCATAGTCCCTTTATCTACTTGGTCCACACTTCTAAGGTTCATTTTTCCTGCTTGAGAATCTTCCATATGACAAAATAAACAAAATATGAATTCAAAAGTGACAACAATTTTCTTTTGCTATTATTATGCTGTAATGAAAAATTTGCAGGCCAGTCGTCAGTAGGAACGCAACTGAAGTCTTGGTCATGTAGCACTTGTACAAAATTCAATTACGCTCTCTATACCAAATTATAAGTTGTTCTAGCCCCCTCACTATTGCAAAATTATAAGTTGTCTTGGCCCTTCTCAATACATCCTGCTTTTGTCTTTACCTAAAACGCCCTCGCACTTTCCGCCTTTGCACTCTCCACTAGTCACTCCCCTACACGCAAGCTCCACAAAATCCAAATCCCCCATGGTGGCCATCGGCCGATTGCCGGCGCACTCCGGCCAATGACGCCATGAAGGGAGCAGCTAGAGCAGGAGTCTGAAAATGCCCTGGCACATTGCCATCCTCTCCCCACGCCCTCCCGGAGCCACCGAGCCCTTGCCTCCGGCGCCCAGGTCGAGGTTCACATGACACCGACAAGGTTATTAAGCACAGGGTACGAAGCCATCATTGTGGGCTTCGACACCTGACCGTGGCCTCCAATCTTAAGCCCATTACCCCATTGCCTACTCACACCTCATGGCAAATGACAGTGGCACCTTTGCCCAGCCCTTTGCCCCGACCCACCACCTCTGCCTCCGTCATGGTCTTCCCTAACCCTATCGTGCTTCATCCTCCATGACATCATTGAGACCCTAAACTACGGCATGGGGAGGAGAAGCATGTAGCTGGCGGCAGATGAAAGCAAGTGTCGTTGTCCCCTTTAAGCTCTACAAGATTCTCTATCTCATCTCATTCATCTCAAGCCACATTCTTGGTTATCTCAAGCCACGTTCTTGGTTGGTTATTGATTCACACATTATGAGCATAAAATAAAATAAAATAAAATAAAATAGAATGCATGTCGAGTATACCTTCGTCTTTAATGAAAAACAAACGCTTCCCTCTGTTTGTTTTTTTTTTCATTTTTTTAGATAAAAAAGGTCACCCCTGCTTCAGCTGATGGTTAAGCCGGTTGATGCTGTTTTGTTGCGAGAGAAAAATATTATATCACGCACTAGCGGAGCCACTGCGTGGCCACCCCGGCCGGCCAGGCGACCGGGCTCGTCAGCGATTTTTGAAAGAAAATTTCATTTATGCCAAAGAAGAACGATGTAGTTTACAAGCTGAATACGTTTTGCATAATGAAGATTGCCCAGGCTCTTGAGAGCCTCTGGCTCTGCCACTGGTACCACGGCTGATAAACCGGGCTGATAAGTTCAAGCGAACAGGAGAGTTTTAGCCATAAGCAAAGTGCAGACTTAAGTCTAGCATAGGGGCTCATTACAATCTCAATCGCATGAAAGCTATTACTCCTGACAGCGTCGTTGTTTTTTCTTTTAAATTTATGGGAGAGAAGAGCGAGAGAGGAGATAATCCATCTTGTGGTGGTAGGGCCTGGGCCAGGGCCTTCTCTTTGACTAGGACAGAAACCAGAGCGGCCTGGTGGGGCTTGTCACAGGTGAATGCGTGGAACTCGGCCCGCTGGGCGAACAGCGTGGGCGCGCAGCGGTGCACGACGAACTGCGCGTCCACTACCCCGACCTGCGCTTCGGGATCCTCCAGAATTCCATTCCAGCCCCCATCCATGGACGTGGTGGTTCTGCACCATGCATGTGCCACACGTACGCCCACGCCTCCCTGCCGAACACCGGCGCCATTTACCTCTACGAACCCGCTGCACGGCCACCGCGCCGGTGCTTCTCTCTCCGGCCGGGGCTGCAGCGGCTGCGGTGCACCTCGCCGGTGCCGTTTCCGCCGGTCCTCCGGACGGTGACGTCGTACGTGCGCACGCAGGCCCCCCGTGGCCGTGGCGATTCCGGACGACGCGCACGTACTCCTCGGCGTCGAAGAAGGTGGGGCGTCCAGGTCCTCGTCCCACAGGAAGACGACGTAGTCGTGGGGCGCCACGAAGCCGGGGGTGCAGTGCAGGAACCGCTTGGCGTTCCACCATTTCGCCTGCTCCCTAGCGCTGACATGGATGGCGTTCTGCCTGGACCACTCCGTCGTCTTGCTGTCGTAGTGGAACAGCACCACGTCGAACTTGTGGACGGTGGCGTTGACATTGCTTTCTCAGTGTAGCCTACTGTCAGCGCCAACAGGTACTTGCCCGTGGCCGCGTCCTGCACCAGCAACAACAATTTGCTTTCAGTTTCATTGAGGAGGAGTCTTAATTCAGACACGACAAGATTAACACTAGCTTGTTCATTCAGAATAAGATCGAGCAGGTCAAATCAGTTAACATTGGTGAACGAGAAGGAACCAGGGATCGATCAGAGAGCGGCGACGGCGAGACCTCACGCGGGTTTCCCCAGAATATTTCCAGACTCTGATCGAAACGTCGATGTCCGCGCGCTTTGGCATACACTACTTGTTAATTCCATTCCGGAGCTCATTCCGGTTTGGTCATTGGGACGGAATGTTTCAGTACCGGGTCATACCGGTGTACCGTCTCTCGGAGTGATATATAAAAATAAATTTGAAGATAAATAAATATATAACCATTTTTAGAATTCTTACAAATGTTTACATCTAACTAATAAACAATAGTTGTTAGAGTTGCATAGCGCAAAAGAACAAAATTTGAACCCAATGCAACCATAATATAGTATATGATACAAGCCTGACACTACTACAGGAGATTTGCCGAGTGCAAAACTCTTTGCCGAGTGCTAAATATCGGGCACTTGGCAAAGAGCAATTTTGCCAAGTGTCGCACTTGGCAAAGAAACGTGATAACGTGCACGAAATATAAGATATCATATGTGGAGATGTCCTGATTTGTAAGCATCGTACGTGATAACGTGCACGAAATCTTCTCAAATTTTGTTACAGCCTCCACATACAATATCATGACATCTCCACAAGTTTCATGATTTTCGGATTTCGTTTGCATTTTATAGAAGTTAAAAACAATTAATTAGCCCGCAAGTTCGTGGTCATGTTTCGTGAACAGGATGTTTGAAATTTTGGGTCTATTCCTGGATATGGCCTCACACTACACTCAATAACATGAATATCATTTTTGAATCATTAAATTCTATTATTCGAAGCACGTGCAGTTGAAATTTGCATTTTCCAAAAAAATTAATTAAATGAAAGAAATTAACTAAATATAGCAAAAAGCCACCAAAATATACCAAATTTTAACATGGAGTACCTGGTCCTATAGGAGGGCTGCAAAAAAAATTGGGGGGGGGCCAAAATAAAAAAAAACTTGCCGAGTGCCAGGACCTGGCACTCGGCAAAGGGTGTCTTTGCGGAGTGCTAGGCTACTGGCACTCGGCAAAGACGTTTTTTTAATTTTTTTTAATTCCCTCTTTGCCGAGCGCCATGTCAGGGGGCACTAGGCAAAGTTTTCAAAAAAAAAATTAAACCTTTGCCGAGTGGCCATTGACATGACACTCGGCAAAGAAATTGCAAAAAGGAAAAAATGACAACCTTCTTTGCTGAGTACCTTGTCAATGGACACTCGGCAAATATTTTTTTTAAAAAAATAAAAATATTAAAAAATGTATCTTTGCCGAGTGCCTGATCGGGGCACTCGGCAAAGCGCAGATTATCATATCTGCCCGCGCCCGTCCTCCCCAAAACCTAAGTCCAAAAATCCCCAAGTCCATCGCCCCGCGCCGCCGCCGCCGACCTCGCCCTGCGCCCGTGCGGCCGCCGGAGCCCCGCCCCTCCCGCGGCGCCGCCGGAGCCCCTCCCGCTCGCACACCCGCGCCCCCGTGCTCCCGACGCCGCCGGCCTCGCCACGAAGGGCCACTGCGCGGCCCGCCGGAGCTCCCGCCCTCGCCCTGCGCCCGCGGAGCCTGCCCTCACCCCGCACGGAGCTCGCCGCCGTGTCGGACCGCCGCCGGCCACGCTGTCCCGCCAAGGCCGAGGAGTGTTGGGGAGGAGGAGAAGGAGAGGGGGAGAAGAAGAGGAGGAGAAGGACAGGGTAGAAGGAGATGGAAAGAAGAAGAGGAGGAGAAGGAGAGTAGGAGAAGAAGAGGAGCAGAAGGAGAGGAAGAGGAGAAGGGGAGGAGGCCGAGAAGGAGAGGAGGAGAAGGGGAGGAGGAGGTGCCCCGGCCATCGCCCCATCCCCGGCGCTTTCCTAGCCGTTGCCTCGGCCCCTTCACCGCCGCTGCACTACAATGCCCACAAGGTATGCCCTACCGTCATCGTAGTAGTATTACTAGTAGTTGCAGTAGTAGTAGTTGTAGTAGAAGTAGTGGTAATAGTAGTTGTTGTGGTAGTAGTAGGAGTCGTTGTGGTAGTCATAGTGGTTGTAGTAGTAGCATACTTTGGTAATACTTGGCACTTGGATTGAAAATATATATGTGGTTATCCGCCATCGTGCCATTGATATATATGTGGTTGTCGGCCATCGTGCCGTTGTTTCTTATAGGTTTTGGAAACCTCACCGTGCAGGGAAGGTGCTGCCGAAATTTTTAATTAACGTTATTCTATTCTTTTTTATGCAGAGAAGAGCCCATCGGAGCGGAGCTGGAGTACCCCGTTCGTTTTCCTCGCCGCTGCGGGTCTGCCTGCACCGCGTCGCCTCACCACTTTACCGACTCGCCACGGCCCGGCTAGCCTAACTCTACCGCTACCCTAGGTATAAGCCCTCTTTCTGTATCATGGTCGTAGATCACGTAACCTAGTTAGGCGTCTTCTGTTCGAAAGGGATATGGTTGGAGGTATGCAGATCTTTCCATATCTATAACCGTATCTGTTTCGGATTGTCCATGTTTTTTTGACAGCCCGTGTAACAGAACCGACCAATTTATTAGAGCACAAGTACTAATTCGTCATTTGACTGACAAACTCCCATACTTGAGCCCAAATAAATCCGGTAGTCAAATAAAATCTCGAAGGATTTTGAACCATTTCCATACAAGCTGGGATCATAATAAGTCCAGTGATCACCATTCACATAGTACATAAATTCGCAATAAACCATACATCAGAGTTCGCATAAAGTTATTACAGACCAAATTAAACTCGGAGTAGCGGAAGCAAATTAAGTTCAAATCCAAAACTCACACACGCATAGTTTTAAACATAGTGCCATGTCTATGATCAATTCCAACAAAAGTAGGTAGCTGCGATAAAGGAAATGACTGTGCCTACACAGTCCTAGTCATCGCCCATAGGCAGGTAGAAGCAGTCTCACAGTAACCGTAATACATCTCACCATCTACAACAATATGGGAAACAAAGCCCCGAGTATAAGAAGGTACTCAGCCAGACTTACCCGTCATAACTAAAAATTAAATTGACTCCAAGGATTATGCAAGGTCAGTAGGTAGGGTAGCTGTCCCTTTTGGTTGCAAAAGGCTCGAGCTTAATTAAGTAATAAAAATTATTTAAACCTTCTAGCTTTCCACTTTGAGATGATTAACCTGATTATATTAAGTTAGCACCTGTACTAGACATCATTATATAACATTATTCAAGCGAGTAGATCCAAAGGGGTTGACTATAAGTCAAACCACCAACATAACCATCCTTGTGTTAGAGTAGATTACTACGATGCCGCTGCTCAAGTCAAGTGCTCCCTGTCCAGGGAGCGATGGTGATTATAATTGATTACAAACCACCGGTGAATTATTCTCCACACAAACCACACGTCCCCTGTCGGGTCGATTAGGTCACCGTTGGTACCGTTCGGGTAAAGTCACGGGTTCGACCGGAGACCTTCGTACCCCGGGCCGCCTGGCTGCCAACAGGTCACATGACCATCTTAAGGACTCACTCTCCGCGCCCCTCGTGGTCCCCATGCATCTCCAATACGAAAACGATCCGCGGGTCGACTCCCGGCCCCCGAGCAGCTACTTGGGCTTTGTGGTCGGATCTACCCGCCCTTCCAGCTAAGTGTGGAGTATGCGTTCAACATGACTCTAGGAACGATACAACGGTCGGTCCTTAATCGACATAGACGGAGTTACTATGGTACAAAACCCCACAAAACTTCGCCCAGTCTCAATTTATCACGGCCACAAGGTTATGTTCTGAACTAACAATAGTAGTGTCAACCATATAGGAGTAATTACTCACGGATGACAGAAAATCACCCGACTTCTACCGATCTAAGCAGGGCTAAGCAGGTAGCGTGATCCTAGACCTATCAGGGTGTAGGAATATACTGGTCGACAAGGAATGTGAGTAATGCATCAACGGTATGGAACAACGCCTATAAACTTAATGCAGCACAATAAGTAAAGGACACAAAATTGTTAAATTGCAAAACCGCGGGGAGAATGCTCTGGGGCTTGCCTTTGAGGATGGAGCTAGGCTGATGGTTTGGGCACTCCGGCAGATCAACCTCGGGCTCCTCGTCCCCTGCTGCTTCCTGCACCTCTGCCCCCTGCTGGTGTTCCCCTTCTGGCTCCTCGAGAACTGCGGGTGACACATTGTCCAGCGATCCTGTATGATGCATAGGTTGGCATAAATATCGTGAATGCATGCAGTGAAGTATGGTGCATGATGATGATGAAGGATCATGAGATTATTTCTACATGGTAGTCAACATCATCCAAGAACATGTACCGTAGAGCATACTATAAAGTGTCAAACAACAGATCTCAGAATATAACAACTACTTAAGGTATAAAACAACCTACCAAAAATTATTAAGGATTACCACACTAATTAATTAATTTTTGCATTTCTTAATACGAAAATAACAACCCATTTAACAACCATAAAAACTTTTATCCATGACATACCTAACTAGTATTTTTCATAAATCAGGTGCATCACAAGAAGATCAACACAACAAGAATTATATTTTTCGATAAACCTATAATTAATTATGATTTTCTAAGAAAAACACATATATAAGCATTAAATAAATTATACATAAAAGTATTTCCAAAAATACCAACTATATTTTTCATGAATAGTAATTTTCATAAGAAAAATATTGACACTTGAATCACTGAATTTGGACAAGTTTTGAAGGAGATGTGAATTTTTCTAACTTTAAAACGAATCTGTTAAATAAATCATATTTCAAGAAATGAACCCTAATTGCTACGTGCACACAGACTGTACACAGGTGCGTTTGAAAAACGCTGGGTGCACCCGGTGCTGTGCACCCAGGCTCACGACCAGGCCCCACGTGGACCAGGTGGGCCAGCCCTGCCAGCCTGACCCCACCGGTCTGCCGGCCGGAGCAGGGGAGGCGGTTCTGGCCGTGGCGGCTCGCCGGCGGCGAGCTCCTCCGGTGAAGCCGAGGATACCAGCGCGCTCGTCTCGGTGAGGTAGACTCAACGGGCTACTAACCCCCATCGGAGGTGCCCTAAACGGCGGCGGCGGTGCTCGTCGGGGTTCGGCGGCGGCAGTCACCGGCGAGGAGGCAGTCTCGGGCCGCGTCGAGGCGCAAGGGAGCACGTGCTTGCTACGCGGGGATGACGTGACCGCGCTGCGCACGATAGCTAGCCTAGCGGCGGCCCAAAGCGAGTTCGGCCCAATCGCGGGCATGGCGGCGGCGACGCGGACACGCGGCGGCGAGCCGCGTTCCGGCGGAACGGAGGCGCTAGCGTTCGATTCGTCCTATCCCTAACAACTACACGACGTGGCGGACTCAGTGCTCGTGTTAGATAGGAGATAGGAGATAGGAGTGGAGCGGGCCACGGCGGACCGCGTGGCGGTCATGGCGGCCATGGCCGCAGAGGAGGAAGAAGAGGGCCGCGATGGCCATACCGTGGTGATTTCGGCGAGCTGAGGGGCGGAGAGTGTGTGGCGTGGATGATGGCGAGGAGGTTACGACCTTCGCGGTCAAAAGGGTGTGACAGAGGAGGTGGCTAGGCGAGGAACTCAGCGGCAGCGTCGATTGCGGGTGGGTGCTCGGGTGGAGATGAGAGGGAGAGTGAGGTGGGGGAAATGGAGGCGAGTGAGGAGCGGGGCAGCGGGTGGTGTCCAATTTGGACCGCGCACGCGCTCGAGCAGCGGCCAAGCTGACAATGTGGTCGGAGGCCGTGCTCCACGCAGCGACGGTGGACGGGTGGTAGTGGGCGGTGCACACTGCTCTGTCCGAGCGAGTGGAGGGTGAGGCCAAGGAGTGGGCGAGGAGGGCGATGTCCACGCGGCCGGGGCGGTGGATGGCCGAGCAGGGAACAGCGGAGGCCGGCTAGCTCGCGCGGGCCATGTGGTCACGTCCGCTCAGACAGCGTCGGCGGGAGGTTGAAGAAGGGAGAGGGAGAGAGACTGACAGGTGGGCCAGCCCCCTCTAAAATTTGAACTAAAATTTTCAAACGGATGCACTTTTCAAACTATTTCGAATCTGGAGAAAAGTTGTATACCAAAGTTGATCTACTCAATGAGATGAACATTTCATAGATGGGACTTTTTGTCAAAATCAGCTTGGATTTTGAAATGTGATTTTACCCTTTGTAAAATAATATAAAATATATAAATTTGCCATGGAAAATCGGTTTTTGGCCTATTTGGGGCATTTCTAGGCATTTTCATAAATTTGTGAAAATATAAAGTTTGTTCCAAATAATTTTCTCTACAACTTTTATTAGGGGTTCTATTTGAGGTAGGCAAGGTAGCTAGCTCAACTAGTTTAGGCCAAAAGCACACCAAGGTGAAATAAATCCAAGATTTTTTATAAAAATATTTTTGACACCACATGATCAAGCAAGGTTGATTTTAGCACTAAAATGATCATGTTTAAAACCAACCACACACATTTGCAAGTTAAACACAAAATAAAACCTAGTTCAGCAAGTTGGATTTTTAAAAGCAACAGACAAGACATAAAACGATGATTTGAGGCTAATGACATGATCATGCTTGATTATGCAATGCAAGTTAAGCTTAACACTTGAGGTGTTACAGACCTTCCCCCCTTAAGAAAATCTCGTCCCAAGATTTGAGTGTACTAATCATTGTTCATAAAAACGAGGATACGCTTCTTTGAGATAGGCCTCGGTCTCCCAAGTAGCATCTCGATCATCATCGTGATTGCTCCAAGACACTTTGTACATTTTTATCACACGGTTTCGAGTTGCCTTTTCAGAAACATCTAGGAGTCTTGTCGGTTCCTCTTCATATGTCAAATCTGACCTTATTTGAATGTCCTTAGTTTTGACTTGCTCAGTGGGAACACGCAAGCATTTCTTGAGCTGGGACACGTGGAAAATGGGGAAAACTGCACTCATCTCCTCAGGTAACTCCAACTCGCAAGCCACTGGCCCTTTTCTTTCTATGATCTTGTATGGACCTACAAAGCGAGGTGCTAACTTCCGCTTCACACCGAAGCGTTGTACTTTCTTCATAGGTGATACTTTCAGGTAGACATAATCACCAACCTCAAACGCTAAGGGCCGTCTTCTTTTGTCAGCATAGCTCTTAAAACAAGATTGTGCAGCTGCCATGTGTTGTTGGATGATTCAGACTCGTTCTTCAGCTTCTCTAACAAGATCAACACCATAGAAACGTTTGTCTCCCGTTTCAACCCAACTTAAAGGTGTTCTACATCTTTTGCCATATAATGCCTCAAATGGAGACATTTTGATGCTTTCTTGGTAGCTATTATTATAGGAGAATTCTGCCAAAGCTAACCATTTTTCCCATGAACCTTTAGATGATAACACACAAGCTCTCAACAAGTCTTCTAAGATTTGGTTCACTCTCTCTGTTTGGCCTGAGGTTTGTGGATGATAAGCTGAACTGTGTAACAACTTAGTTCCTAGACCCTTCTGCATTTGATCCCAAAAGTGAGCCATAAACTGAGGACCCCTATTGGATATGATTATTTTGGGCACACCATGCAATCTCACAATCTCTTGAATGTAAAGATCGGCATATTGATGAGCATGATCTGTCGTATGTATAGGTAGGAAGTGTGCCGATTTAGTGAGTCGATCCACAATCACCCATATGGAGTCATGTCCCTTCGAAGAGGTAGGAAGTCCCGTGATAAAATCCATACTGATCTCTTCTCACTTCCAATTAGGGATGGATAAAGGTTGAAGCAAACTAGTAGGTTTTAAATGTATAGCCTTCACTCGACAACAGGTATCACATCTTGCCACGTACTCGGCAACATCTCTCTTCATGTGGGACCACCAGAAACGTAGTTTTAGGTCATGGAACATTTTATTACTGCCAGGATGGATGGATAACTTAGAAAAATGAGCTTCATCCATGATTTGTTTTTTAAGTTCCTGATTCTTGGGTACTACTAAGCGATCGTTGTACCACAACACTCCATGTTCATCTTCTCGAAAAAAGCTGAGATGGCTTAATTTTGATTCTTTCTTTGATTGCAGCTATCCCCTCATCAGCCTTTTGACCCTGTCTGATCTTGCCCTCTAGTAAGCAACTGATTTGGATGTTGTGCAAAATCACAGGATGCATGAGATCGAAGCCTTGTTCCAACTGCGGCTGCACAAATTTGCAATGCGATTTCCGACTCAAGGCATCCGCAACTATGTTTGCCTTGCCCGGATGATAGTGCACTTGCAAGTTGTAATCTTTGATTAGCTCCAGCCATCTACGCTACCTCATATTCAACTTAGGTTGGGTAAAGATATATTTTAGACTTTTGTGATCAGTGTAGATGTTACAGAGACTACCAAGAAGGTAATGCCTCCAAATCTTCAAAGCGTGTACTCCAAATCATGGGTTGGATAATTCACTTCATGTTTCTTCAGCTGACGCAAGGCATAAGCAATGACTCGACCTTCTTGCATAAGCACATAACCTAGACCCAATTTAGAGGCATCACAAAACACATCAAATGGCTGTTCGATGTTCGGTTGCGCTAGGACAGGAGTAGTGGTCAACAGCTCTCGCAGAGTGTGGAAAGCTGCTTCACACCCTTCAGTCCAAATGAACTTCTGGTCTTTCTACAATAAACTGGTCACTGGCTTGGCAATTTTTGAGAAATCTAGGATGAAGTGGTGATAGTAACCAGCTAGGCCAAGAAAACTCCAAACTTCATGAGCAGAAGTCAGTGCTTCCCAATCCATCACTTCCTGAATCTTGCTAGGATCAATGAAAATGCCTTCTTCAGATAGAATATGACCAAGGAAGGGGACCTTCTTAAGCCAGAATTCACACTTACTAAACTTGGCATAAAGCTTGTGCTTCCTAAGCCTTTCTAGAATGATTCTCAGATGTTTTGCATGCTCTTCCTCATTTACAGAGTATATCAGAATATCATCAATAAACACCACTATGAATTTATCCAACTCAGGCATGAAGACCGAATTCATCAGATAGGTGAAGTAAGCAAGAGCATTAGTCAAGCCAAAAGACATAACCAAATACTCATACAAACCATATCTAGTAGAAAAAGCGGTCTTAGGAACGTCTTGTGGTCTAATCTTGATCGATGGTAACCCGATCTTAAATCGATTTTAGAAAACACCTTAGCCTTGGATAAGCGATCAAACGGGGTATCAATGCGAGGCAAGGGATACTTGTTCTTGACGGTTAATGCATTTAGTGGGCGATAATCCACACACATCCACAAGGATTTATCTTTCTTTTCATGAATAGTGTTGGGCAACCCCACTCGGATGAACTAGCATGGATAAAACCTTTGTCTAATAGCTCTTTCAACTTGCTTCTTAAGTTCGACAACTCGTTGGGTGGCATTCGATATGGTCATCTAGAAATTGGAGCAGTCCTAGGTAACAACTCAATTCGAAACTCGACATCCCTATCAGGTGAAAGGCCTGGGAGTTCATCGGGAAAGACATCCGGAAACTCACATACTATAGGAATTTTTAGAAGAGGGGTTACATGAGTGGCATAGGATACAGTCTCAAGCTGGATCTTTCAAGGCAATGGTACTTGGAAAGTACCTTCACCCAGCAGATTTCTGATGGACGCCATCCTATTAGTAGTGTCCAGGACAACACCCCAATGGCTCATTCAACTCATCCCTATGATCACATCCACACCTAAACTAGGGAGAACTATCGGTTCAATCGAAACCTCCATTTATCTAGATCCAATGTTACACTTTGAACCATTTGCCTAGTGTTCACATCGGTCCCAGCTGAACTAACCCAAAACTCAATTCCCAATTCAGTTATCTTTTGTTCATGCTTCGTGCAAATGCTTGGCTCACGAAAGAATGAGATGATCCGGAATCAAATAAGACAACAAGTAGGAATCTAATTGATAGGAAACATACCCGCTGTCATAGGCTCTCCTACAAGAATTTATTCTAGAGAAGTGTGGTGCACACGAGCTTGCTGATACTTCTTAGGATGGGGACGGTTCTGGAGAAATGCCCGTTCGACCACAATTGAAACATGGGCCAAACATAGGTGGCGGCTTGGCGCCAGCAGCGATGTACTATCCTGCCTTCCCTTGCGGAGCAGGAATCTTGAATGCCTTTTGATGCCTCTGCTGGTTCTGATACTAATTGGGGCCATTTCTCTTCTGTGGGGGCCTAAACTTAGACCCCGAGGTAGGTGGACGATAGGGAGAGTGATAAGTAGGTGGGGCTCTTGGCTGGGAAGAACCACCCTCATGAGCCCTCTTGCGACTTTTGTTAGCAGCATGTATGTTGTTCTGATTTTCTTGGGTCAGATAGTCATTATAGAACTCATTGAAGGTCACCCGAGTAGAGGTACCCATGGTCTTCATCAGCTTAGAACTGAGGCCTCTCTTGAAGCTTGCAATCTTGTTTTCATCGGTGTTCATGAACTCAGGTGCATAGCGAGACAGGTTGGTAAAAGCATGGAAATACTCCTTCATAGAGCGAGTACCCATGGTTAAAGCATGAAACTCTGCCTTCTTCATTGCCATGAGAGTTGGGGGAATGTAATGCCCACGAAAAGCATGAGTAAAGCGATCCCAAGTGATAGGCTGACCAGCAGGAAAAGTGGTGCAATGCTAATCCCACCATAGCCCTGCAGGCCCTTCCAACAGATGTGTAGTATACTCAGTTTTTAGCTCCTCTATCACCCCGAGTAGACGGAACCTTTGCTCAATGGTGTGGAGCCATTCATCAGCAACAAGTGGTTCGAAGCATCCCGAAAGGTGGGTGGTTTGGTATCAATGAAGTCCTTAAAGCTACTGTACTGGTTTGGTTTGATACCCTAGTGAACATCACGAGCATCACGACCATCACGACCACCCCTAAAGTGCTCACGCAATAGTTGTTCGATGTTGCGCTGACTTCCTAGAAACTATGCGAACAGCTGTTCAGCGCCAGAAGGGGGTGCAGATGGAGGTTCGGCATCATTTTCAGCACCATTATCGTTAGTAGTAGTACGACGGGTGTCCACCATCTGCGAAAATTTTGCCAGCATGGTTATTAGGGGTTGTATCAATGAGGATAAACAAATGTAAAAACCACACCATGCAGGATTTATTGGAGAGAATAAATTCATACAATCCATCTCACAGGCACAATAATTCATTTTCCAGCATCACAACCTCACTAATAAACACCATATTATTTCGAAGCATCGAAAGAGTTGTACACATCCAATTCTTGCCAGCATACATACACTGGACTTTTGAAGGCGTTCAGACTACATCACATCGAAAGGAAAAATGAGGTTCCAACATTACATCGAGGTCTCATCAACGTGCTGAAGATTACATGCCAATAGAAAAAGATCACAAAAGACCAACTAGCGACTTGTGAGACGTCAACTAGCCTATTCCTGGTCAGCACCGCGCACACGACTAGTGGCCTCATGGCTAACTGTGTCACCACGCAGTGGAGACTCCCACTCACCGTACTGCCTCCTGAAAACCTCCTCACATAGGCGGTCATTGTACTCCTCCATGTTATCCAACTCTCTCATCAGCTGACTCTGAGCGGTCCTCAAACCACGCATCTCGGACCAGGCTGCATTCCTCTCCATCACTATGCAGCCAAGTGCATCCTCACAGTTCTGGAGAGAGGAAGTCAACTGTGTAACTCGTGCTTGCAGCTCCTGAATCTGCTGCACTGCCATCTCATCCCTATGGATGGCCTGGTCCCTCTGCTCGGTCACCTGTGCTAGCTCCTTGTTGAGGTCCTGGACCTGCTGCTCAAACTGCTTCCTTTGCTCACGGTTCCCGCTCTTAGCAAGCCGAAGCTCCTTGTGCCTGTAGGTAGCCAGGGTCTCCTGAGCCATGTATGCCTTCATCATAGCAAACATAGCACTCATGGCAGGGGTGTCACTGCTCTTAGCCTCCTGTGGTCCTGCCACCAGTGCCATCCCCTCAGCCTGCCTCCACCTATCAAGGCAGGGGTCAGCCAAAGGAAACACTCCAGAAAGGATAGTCTTTAGCTCATTGGGCAGTAGGAGCATGAGCTTCTCTAGCACCAAAAATGCTGCATCTTTGGGCACCATCCCAAACAGTCTTGCCCTCACCATAACAGCTCCAACCCGTCCAGTGCTGATCGTCAGCCAAAGGCGGGACAATGACCTGCACAGTCGCATAGCCATGGTTTACCAGGTCGTCCCTAACCCAGTAGTACTGTGGCTGCGTGGCCTTTAGGGTAGCCGACACTATAAAGAATCCTCCAAAGAAGCGTGGGTAAACCATGCTTCGTCAGGCAGGTGTTCGACTCCCTAGGCGGGTGAGCAGGCACTCGGCGAGCAACCACAAGTGGAGCATCCACAGAGGGAGCAGTCCTACGGTGTCCCAGTGCAGCTCCTCCCACACTCTTGCGGGCCGTACGCTTGGTCCGAGTCATCTGTAAAAGTGTTGTATCCCAGTGAGAACATTTTTTTAATAGTATACTTATTTTATATGAACAAGTTAATTACAAGGGGAGAGAATAATGAAATGAATGACATGAGCAAATTTTTAATCATGATGCATGCACGTTCGTACGTCCTCATATCTAATAAATTAGTAACTTATTATCGCTCTAGACGGTGGCATACAATGTGCTCTCATATATACGGAATCTAGTTCGTTCTACTCATTTGCGTGGTTAGTGTACCTGCAGAAAAATCATTTCAGCCCAAATCCCAATGAATGCAATCGATGCAAAAATTCACGCACCTTCGGAACAAGGTGAAAATATCGGTTACTCACACCCATCTCCATCTATGGATATCCCCAAATATACATACATGTAGGTGCACGCTACCCAACAATCATCGCCAGAAGACGGAATCCCACACATGGGGTACCTTCATATAGACATGTGTAAACATGCATATATTCTAGCACAATAAGCACTCCCCTAGACCAGCAGTGTGTCTGATCATGCTCTCACAACTCACACTTACCGGGCGTAGAGGCAACATGATCCATACATTACCATTCAAGTGAATGGCACCCATACGAATCCGCCATTGTATGGGCAACGGCAAAAGAAAATATGATGCAATACTTCCCCAGTCAGTACTTATATAGCCACCTAAAGATCCTTAACTGGGCATAGAGGATATGACCGGTCACTGGCACATTATAAGTTTGACAATCAAAATTTTCAACACCTAAATATATAGTTATAAGTTGGCAATTACTTTTTGTAAATCAAAACTCTTTTTGTTTTTAAATACTTAGGAACAGTAATACACTAAACCATGCTCCGACGCCAGTTGTAACAGAACCGACCAATTTATTAGAGCACAAGTACTAATTCATCATTTGACTCACAAACTCCCATACTTGAGCCCAAATAAATCTGGTAGTCAAATGAAATCTTGAAGGATTTCAAACCATTTCCATACAAGCCAGGATCGTAATAAGTCTAGTGATCACCATTCACATAGTACATAAATTCACAATAAACCATACATCGGAGTTCGCATAAAGTTATTACAGACCAAATTAAACTCGGAGTAGCGAAAGCAAATTAAGTTCAAATCCAAAACTCACACACGCATAGTTTTAAACATAGTGCCATGTCCATGATCAATTCCAACAAAAGCAGGTAGCGACGATAAAGGAAATGACTGTGCCCACAGTCTAGTCATCGCCCATAGCTGGGTAGAAGTAGGTCTCACAGTAACCGTAATACATCTCACCATCTGCAACAACATGGGAAACAAAGCCCTGAGTACAAGAAGGTACTCAGCCAGACTTACCCGTCATAACTGAAAATTAAATTGACTCCAAGGATTATGCAAGGCTGTAAGGTGGGGTAGCTGTCCCTTTTGGTTACAAAAAGGCTCGAGCTTAATTAAGTAATAAAAATATTTAAACCTTCTAGCTTTCCACTTTGAGATGATTAACCTGACTATACTAAGTTAGCACTTGTACTAGACATCATTATATAACATTATTCAAGCAGAGTAGATCCAAAGGGGTTGACTATAAGTCAAACCACCAACATAACCATCCTTGTGTTCGAGTAGATTACTATTATGCCGCTGCTCAAGTCAAGTGCTCCCTGTCCAGGAGCGATGGCGATTATAATCGATTGCAAACTAGCTGGTGAATTATTCTCCACACAAACCACACGTCCCCCGTCGAGGTCGATTAGGTCACCGTTGGTACTGTTCGAGTAAAGTCACGGGTTCGATCGGAGACCTTCGTACCCAGGGGCCGCCCGACTGCCAACAGGTCACATGACCATCTTAAGGACTCACTCTCCGCGTCCCTGTGGTCCCCCATGCATCTCCAATACGAAAACGATCCAGCAGGTCGACTCCCGGCCCAAACAGAGCTACTAGGCTTCACGGTCGGATCTACCCGCCCTTCCAGCTAAGTGTGGAGCATGTGTTCAACATGACTCAAGGAATGATACAACGGTCGGTCATTAATCGACGTAGACGGAGTTACTATGGTACAAAACCCCACAAAACTTTGCCCAGTCTCAATTTATCACGGCCACAAGGTTATATTCTGAACCAACAACAGTAGTGTCAACCATATAGGAGTAATCACCTATACTCGCGGATGACAGGAAATCACCCGACTTCTACCGATCTAAGCAGGGCTAAGCAGGTAGCGCGATCCTAGACCTATCAGGGTGTAGGAATATACTGGTCGACAAGGAATGTGAGTAATGCTTCAACGGTATCGAACAATGCCTATAAACTTAATGCAGCATAATAAGTAAAGGACGCAAAATTGTTAAATTGCAAATCGAGGGGAGTATGCTCCGGGGCTTGCCTTTGAGGAAGGAGCTAGGCTGATGGTTCGGGCACTCCGGCAGATCAACCTCGGGCTCCTCGTCCCCTGCTACTTCCTGCACCTTTGCCCCCTGCTGGTGTTCCCCTTCTGGCTCCTCAGGAACTGCGGGTGACACGTTGTCCAGCGATCCTGTATGATGCATAGGTTGGTCTAAATATAGCGAATGCATGCAGTGAAGTATGGTGCATGACGATGATGAAGGATCATGAGATTATTTCTACAAGGTAGTCAACATCATCCAAGAATATGTACCGTAGATATAAAGTGTCAAACAACAGATCTCAGAATATAATAACTACTTAAGGTATAAAACAACCTACCAAAAATTATTAAGGATTACCACATTAATTAATTAATTTTTGCATTTCTTAATACAAAAATAACAACCCATTTAACAACCATAAAAACTTTTATCCATGACATACCTAACTAGTATTTTTCATAAATCGGGTGCATCACAAGAAGATCAACACAACAAGAATTATATTTTTCGATAACCCTATAATTAATTATGATTTTCTAAGAAAAACACATAAATAAGCATTAAGTAAATTACACATAAAAGTATTTCCAAAAATACCAACTATATTTTTCATGAATAGTACTTTTCATAAGAAAAATATTGACACTTGAATCACTGAATTTGGACAAGTTTTGAAGGAGATGTGAATTTTTCAAACTTTAAAACAAATCTGTTAAATAAATCATTTTTCAAGAAATGAACCCTAATTGCTACGCGCACACGAGACTGTACACGAGGCGCGTTTGAAAAACGCTGGTGCACCGGTCTTTGTGCACCCGGCTCGCGACAGGGCGACGTCGGCGGCCACGTGGACCCGGAGTGGGCCGGCCACCGCGGCCCACCCCACCGGTCAGACGGCCGGAGCAGGGGAGGCGGCTCTGGCCGTGGCGGCTCGCCGGCGGTGAGCTCCTCCGGTGAAGTCGAGGATACCAGCGCGCTCGTCTCGGTGAGGCAGACTCAACGGGCTACTAACCCCCATCGGAGGTGCCCTAAACGGCGACGTCAGTGCTCGCCGGGGTTCGGCGGCGGTAGTCTCCGGCGAGGAGGCCGTCTCGGGCCGCATCGAGGCGCAAGGGAGCGTGCGCTTGCTACGCGGGGATGACACGACTGTGCTGCATGCGATAGCTAGCCTAGCAGTGGTGCAAAGCGAGTTCGGCCCAACCACGGGCATGGCGGCGGCGACGCGGACATGCGGCGGTGAGCCGCGTTCCGGCGGAACGGAGGCGCTAGCGTTCGATTCGTCCTAACCCTAACAACTACACGATGTGGCGGACTCAGTGCTCATGTTAGACAGTAGATAGGAGGTTAGAGTGGAGCGGGCCATGGCGGACCGCACGGCGGTCATGGTGGTCGTGGCAGCAGAGGAGGAAGAAGAGGGCCGCGATGGCCATACCGTGGTGATTTCGGCGAGCTGAGGGGCGGAGAGTGTGTGGCATGGATGATGGCGAGGAGGTTACGACCTTCACGGTCGAAAGGGTGTGGTAGAGGAGGTGGCGGCGGCGTCCATGGCGGGTGGGTGCTCGGGTGGAGATGAGAGGGAGAGTGAGGTGGGGGAAATGGAGACGAGTGAGGAGCGGGGCAGCGGGTGGTGTCCAATTTGGACCCCGTGCGCGCTCGGGCAGTGGCCAAGCCGACAGCGTGGTCGGAGGCCATGCTCCATGCAGCGACGGTGGACGGGCGGTAGTGGGCGGTGCCCACTGCTCTGTCCGAGCGAGTGGAGGG
This sequence comes from Themeda triandra, assembly GCA_018135685.1. Taxonomy (NCBI): domain Eukaryota; kingdom Viridiplantae; phylum Streptophyta; class Magnoliopsida; order Poales; family Poaceae; genus Themeda; species Themeda triandra. The sequence goes on along the minus strand of JAENPR010000734.1, from coordinate 163,778 downwards.
CGAGGCCAAGGAGTGGGCGAGGAGGGCGGTGTCCCCGCGGCCGGGGCGGTGGGCGGCGGAAGCGAGGAACGGTGGAGGCCGGCCCCCTCCAAAATTTAAACTGAAATTTTACCCATCTCGGACAGCGTCTGCGGGAGGTTGAAGAAGGGAGAGGAGAGAGACTGACAGGTGGGCCAGCCCCCTCCAAAATTTGAACTGAAATTTTCAAACAACGTGCACTTTTCAAACTATTTTGAATGCGGAGAAAAGTTGTATACCAAAGTTAATCTACTCGATGAGATGAACATTTCATAGATGGGACTTTTTGTCAAAATTAGCTTGGATTTTGAAATGTGATTTTACCCTTTGTAAAATAATATAAAATATATAAATTTGCCATGGAAAAATCGGTTTTTGGCCTATTTGGGGCATTTCTAGGCATTTTCATAAATTTGTGAAAATATAAAGTTTGTTCCAAATAATTTTCTCTACAAATTTTATTAGGGGTTCTAGTTGAGCTAGGCAAGGTAGCTAGCTCAACTAGTTTAGGCCAAAAGCACACCAAGGTGAAATAAATCCAAGATTTTTGATAAAAATATTTTTGACACCACATGATCAAGCAAGGTTGATTTTAGCATTAAAATGATCATGTTTAAAACCAACCACACACATTTGCAAGTTAAACCCAAAATAAAACCTAGTTCAACAAGTTGGATTTTTAAAAGCAACAGACAAGACATGAAACGATGATTTGAGGCTAATGACATGATCATGCTTGATTATGCAATGCAAGTTAAGCTTAACACTAGAGGTGTTATGGCCCGTGGATGTGTAGATGGCTTAGTTTGCATGGTCTGCTCCGATCCGAGACAGAGTTTCGGCATCACCTCCCAGTTGTTCTCCGGATACACACTCTCCCTGCCAGGATGTGTATCTAGAGAACAACGGGGAGGTGCTACCGAAATTCTATCTCGGATAGGAGTAGAGTATGAAGTCTAACCTCATATATGCATCTACGGGTGGGATTAGGACCTATCCTCATCTATTAGATAGTAGGAACACCATGTAGATGCAATTGATGGTTACATTACTCACTGATACATATGTTAGATGATGGATGACCGTCAGTGGATGTACATGGGCTGGAGAAGTCAGAGTGATTACACCAAGGAATGGATGAACAAGACCAATGCTTTCTTGAACCGTGCATTTGGCAAGGCTACTAAAGGACTTTGTATAGTTTTGTGTCCCTGCAGCAAATGTGGAAATAGGAGAAGGGTAAACAAGGTGGACATGGGTAAACATCTTTTGAAGAAAGGATTTATGCCGGACTACACCCGGTGGGTCCACCATGTTAAAGCCCATGGTATGAGAGAGGAGGTGGTGAGACCACGCGTCAAGGCTTATGATGCTGATGCCGGGGTAGTAGACATGTTAGATGACATTCACCAAGCACAGTTTGATGAGGGATGTGAGAAAGAGGAGATGGAGGCAGCCGCATAGGCGTTCTCCGACATAATGGACTCAGCACAGAAACCCCTTCACGATCGATCAACGGTGTCTCAACTGGATGCCATTGGACGCTTCATGGGGTTGAAGTCTGAGTTAATCCTGAGTCAAGAAGGCTTCGATAAGATGTTGGCTGTGATTGGCACCCTACTTTCGGAGGGCCACATTCTGCCAAAGAGCATGTACGAGACATAGAAACTCCTTCGTGCTCTTAAGATGCCGTATGAGCAGATACATGCTTGTTCAAAGGGGTGCATCCTATTTAGGAAAGAACACAAGGATGCAAAGTACTATCCAAAGTGTAAATCCTCTAGGTACCTAGAGATAGAGTCTGGTGATGGCCAGACGAGGCAGCTTACTATCCCCATGAAAATTCTATGGTACCTTCCGTTCCTACCGAGGATCCAATTACATGACCAAGGAGTCCGCAAAACAGATGACATGGCACAAAAATGGCACACGGTATAATCCTAACAAGATGGTACATCCGTTTGATGGTGAAGCATGGACTCACTTTGATGACAAACATCGTGACAAAGTAGATGAGGCTCGTAACATACGTGTCGCGTGGGCAATAGATGGGTTCAATCCTTATGGACTGATGGCTACCTCGTACGCATGTTGGGCCATGTTCGTTATCCCCCTCAATCTACCCCCAGCGTCTCCTTTCAAAGACATAACGTATTCTTGTCGTTGATAATTCCTAGACACTCGAGGAGTAAGGGGTGTGTTCATGGAGCCTGTGTTTGATGAATTGGTCTGTGCTTGGGATGAAGGGGTATGGACATATGATCGAGCTACAAAGACAAGCTTCAAAATGCACGTTTGGTACCACTACTCCCTACATGACTTCCTGGTGTATGGATTATTCTGCGCCTGGTGTGTTCACATGAAGTTCCCATGCCCAATATGCAAGGAAGGTGTGAGGTTCATTTGGTTGCAGAAGGGTGGCAAGTATTCATCGTTTGACAGACATCATCAATTCCTTCCTCTTGACCATCTATTCAGACAAGACATCAAGAACTTTACAAAAGGTATCATAGTGATAGACCCTGCACCGCGGATGATGACTGGTGCCGAGGTTTATGCTCAGATAGATGCTCTCGTGCCCAATCAAGAAGGTGGTTTAATGAGATATGGTGAGCAACATATGTGGACTCATAAGTCGGGCTTGATGAGGCTCCCTATTTTGATAACCTTCTTCTGCCACATAACATTGATGTAATGCACACTAAAAAGAATGTCGCCGAGGCACTTTGGGCAACACTCATGGACACTAAAAAGTCTAAGGACAACCCTAAGGCTAGAGTGGACCTGGCAACGTTATGCGATAGACCAAATCAAGAGATGCAGCCTCCTAGAGGCGGCAAGACATGGAAAAGGCCTAAGGACAATTTTGTCTTGACCAGCAAACAAAGGAGGGAAGTATTTGAATGGATCTAGACGCTAATGTTCCCTGATGGGTATGCAATGAATCTGAAGAGGGGAGTGAACTTAGGCACTCTGTGAGTCAATGGGATGAAGAGTCATGACTACCACATATGGATTGAGCAGCTTCTTTCGGCGATGGTTTGAGGCTATGTCCCCGAGCATGTCGGCAAGTCTTTGGCGAGTTGAGCTATTTCTTCCTCCGGCCTTGTGACACGGAGCTATATCGGACCGTCATTGATGACTTGAAAAAAGTGGCACCTATGTTGCTCTGTAAGTTGGAGAAGATCTTTCCACCCGGCTTCTTCTTGCCGATGCAGCATTTGATTATGCACCTCCTGTATGAGGCACGTATGGGGGGCCCGTGTAGGCTCGTTGGTGCTATCCAATCGAGAGACGTCTGAAGGTTCTTTGCAAAAAATATAGAAATAAAGTCAAAATTGAGGCTTCCATTACAGAGGCATACATTCTGGAGAAGGTGTTAAACTTCACAGAAAAATACTACACAGAGAACCTTCCTAGCGTGCATAATCCACCCTCTTGTTATAATGCTGGCAAAAATGAATCGAACCTTAGCCTTTTCCAAGGGCAACTCGGAAGCGTAAGTGCATGGATCACTAAGCACTTGAACAATCTAGAGTGGCATAGTATCATGCTATATGTGTTGACCAACCTTGTCGAGGTGGAGCCGTACATTAGGTAAGTTCTCAATGAACTTGTTCCAATACGCCATCACTATTTTGCATCCAACCCTCTTGTTTCTCATTGGTACGGGAATTCATTCATCAACCTTGGCATGAATCAAGGGATCCAACCCGCGAGAGAAACCGATACCCTTCTTTCACGGGGTGCGGGACCGGGGTGGCCCGATTTTAGTTTTGGTTCAAAAAGAAGGTCTTGTCAATTTAGCTCGTACTTAGTTTGACATTCCGGGTTGATCGTACGTTTTAATAATATAACAATCTATCCTACTTGAGCTTGTAGGCCCAAATCGATGCGTCTATAAGTGACAAGTTGAGATAGGTTGCAAACGGCTATGCTTGTAGGGTCAGGTCATTTCGGTTATGACGTGAATGGAAATCGCTTGCACACGGCAAGCTATGAGCGATCGGCTCAATCAAAAACCACAAACAATAGAGTTTTTATGCCCCGCACCGATGGCTTTGACTATTATGGAAGAATTGAAGAAATATATGAACTTTCATTTTATGGTTCAAAACATCTTAAACCTATCATATTCAAATACCATTGGTTTAATCCTAGAGTAACGAGACGGACCACAAATCTTGGGCTAGTCGAAATTCGACAGGATTTTGTCTATCTAGGAGATGATGTCTATATTGTGGCTCAATAGGCCATGCAGGTTTATTATATGTCATACGCGTGCCAAACCAAAGAGTATCTTAAGGGTTGGGCTATTGTGCACAAGGTATCACCACACGGTAAACTGCCTGTCCCAAACGATGAAGACTATAACTTCAACCCAAATACATATGATGGAGAGTTCTTTCAAGAAGAGGGGCTACAAGGGAGGTTTGAGATAGACTTAACCGAAGCGATAGGAATGGAAGTAGACAATGAAAGGGATGATAACGAGGACGCTGGAGATGAGGTGCAAAATGTGAAAGACTTACAAATGCTTGAGCGATTACGTTTAGGCAATGACAATGAAGACAATATTCCTCCTTCAGATAGTGTTGAATATTTGGACAATGTTGATAGTGATGACGAGACCTATGATCCAGCTAATCCCAATCATGAGGATTATTTCCAATACATGTAATACTATGCTTTTTGTAATTAAGTTTTGTTTATTTTGCATCTATTTCTAATTACATCTTGTTTATTCTTTTTTAATGGCAGGTGATTGAACAAAGATGGCGGGCGACCATCAGAGGGCCGCGTCTTCGCTTTACCAAAGACCATGCACTGCAGCGCCGCATAGGGAGGAGGAGGCAGAGGGGCTGGACAGGAGGAGGAGGAGCAGCGGCGGCCGCAGAAGGCAGCCGTTTCCTCCCACTCCGCGTGAGGTGCCGGAGGAGCTGGTTCGGCAGACGGACGAGGAGGAGGAGCAGGTTTGGCAGATGGATGAGGAGGAGGAGTAGGTTTGGCAGATGGACAACGATGAGGAGGAGGTGACAACAGGGGGTTCCACTTCCTCTGGTTCATCAAGTTTCTACTTGCGAGGTCTCACGAGCCTCCCTCAGGTTTCGCTTCATCACCAACGCCCAGTGATTCACCCCGAATGGCAAAAGTAAGTAACTTTAGATGTTATCACCACTACTTCATATGATATGTTGAAAATCGAAAGAGAAACTAATATTTTTCTTAATCACTTGTGCAGGAACTGGGTGGTTGTGTCGGGTGGTAACACACGCTCAGTCAATGGCGTCCTTGGTCTTCTGTGTAGGCAACACTACCCTAGCCTGGTTCAGTACGCTGGGAAGACGGAGCTGGCCTACTCATTTGACCACTACACCATCGCTGACAATGTGGATTACCCCCAACAAGGCGGCGTGGGTAAAGGCACAGTTTTGGGTAAGTCTCCCTCGCACTACACTGCAAAAATACATAGCATTCATTGGACTTTTCTTGAAATAATGATTGGATACATCGCGTCTATATGTAGGCTTATTTCAGATGTGTGGAGGGATCTGAGGCCAGGGCGGATTTGGTGGCTACCAAAGCCTGTAAAAAACTCATCACCAACATGCATCATGAGGCGCGCATCTAGGCCATCATAACCTACCACGGGTCGAAACTTGGAGAGAAGGTCACCAAAGAAGAAGCAAGAAAGATGACGTTGACCCAGGACCAGTACCTTGAGGTAGATAAAGAACATTAATATTGATTCGTTTTGAGATTAAGTAGGTTTAATTTGATCTTCTTATATGTCAAATACTTGATGACGTGCATATCATTCCCTGGTGGTGCTAATCATATCCCGAGTGCTGGGCGATGATCGTGGACAAGTGGCTCACTGTCGAGTGGCCCCAAGCGCATAGCAAAGCCTGAGACTGGCGTTTGATGATGCAAGGTCCGGCACGCCATCAAGGCAGCTACAGCCTGAAACATCCTCAATTTTCCGCGAAGGGAAAATCCACAGAATGAGTTACAATATGGAGTCACATTGTCATATAACAGTTGATAATCAATTCCATACATCGAACTAAGCAAAAGAATATAGTAGAAGGGTTTACATTACTTGTTACATTGCCACAGGGCATAAAATCCATAGATCAAGTACATCCAGAACAGCTTCAGAGGGCAAAAATGTTATCGCAGAAGCAGCTTCAATCTCCAACTTGAGCGTAGGCACGAGACCTTCTAATCCTTACATCTCGGGGAAACAGGTAAATCTGCACACCGCCAGGTATGTGCAGGCCATGGTCAGCACCGTATGAGCTTTAGTGGAAAAGAGAAAATAAAGGGATCTGACGATCCTAAAGTTTGGCTGTGGTTTGCAACCTTAGCGCATGTGAAGCAGCAACAAGTAGTAATAAAATAATAACGGTAGTCAAGTTTACACATTCCCAAACCACACACACATCCATCCACCAACCCATCCATCCCAAACCATCACCACATCACCATCACCACCATATCCCACACTCAGGTCAACAGGCCAACTCCCGCTCTGCCCATCCTCAACGGCCCGCAGCCCACAACCAAATGGCTCACGGCCTGAAGTATCTCTCGAGGGAGGTAGAACACTCACACTCCTAGTCAAGCAAGCATCACACGGGACTGGTCCATAGCTGATGAGTCAGCATATGTATCGATCGATCAACCATACACTCTGCAGAGGTTTCACTATTCCACAAGATAGCCATCTTCAGTGCATCGATTCACCTAGGCAGATGCCGGTCGCCATAAGCCTAGAGCAAATGCCATCCTGCTACTCGACCCTGGCCGCCGAGACTGTGAGACATAGTACCAGGCCAAAAGGGTTACTATGTTGGTTAAGGAGGGTGTGAGCCATCGGCCCGTACCTCCCGACACATTCCGCTTACACCCAGCAGTAATGGCATTCATTCTACCAGATGGTTAGACCGTCTCCCCCCCATGGAGAGCGAGTGGAAAGCAAGGTGTCCAATGATCCAATCACAAGCGCATGAGTCCTTAGGTGTTGGCCAAACAGGAATATCTCCCCTTTAAGGGTCTCTAATTAACGTGCCACCACAGCACCTCCTTCCCGGGCTCTACCCCTCAGAGGCACACATCGCGGGACACCTCAGTCACCACATTTTACCCGCCACAGGTACTCAACAATGGGGATACCCAGGCCGTACCACCTTAGCATGACTCGCCAATGCTCGTCATGATTCCTGTTCAGCCGACTCAACCCTCACCCTTCACGCACCCAAGACACATGCAGAACCACTAGATCCTTACCAAGAGTCCACCAAGTTTGGCATCCCAAGCCAAACCATTCATAGGGGTTCACCACCAGCATCACATTCCGGATATAATGCGAAGTGAGTTATAATAAGTATGGTGAAATATATGCAAGTAAGCAGGCAGGCATAAATATATATGGGTGTGAGCGCAGAGCAGGGTGACAAGGTAAAGGGTTTTCAAACAAGGTAATAATAGGCCAAGTAGTAGCATGCATCATATACTAGCAAAGGAATAATTATAAAGCGCTAGCAGTTTTATTTGCAATATCTAATGGGATTCTCTAAAAGAAGGTGCTGCCATGACACCTGCGATGTCGAGGTAGTAGTGGTACAAGTTGTCCTCCGTTGGATGTAGTCGATCAGCGGAGTCTCCTTCTTGTAGTTTCCTTCCTTAGGTCGCTCCTCTCTCGATCCGACTCTGAAACCGAGACATAATAGCCGCGTTAGCTACTCCTATAGAATTCACAAAGAACTAAATGAATAGCAAAAAGATCCAAATGCACTCAAACATAGGCTCATGACGTAGAGCTCGATTTATAGAAAATTTAGGCGCTTGTTTCATATTTTTCTAAGTTCGTATTACTTAGTTATGAATTTTTGAAGATTAAAACATATTCTTAAAAAGATAAAAGGCTGATTATCTGTCGTGGCGACACGTGCGGCTTCCGATTGGGCCACGTGTCAAGCCGTCACTGGTCGGGTTTGGTCCAGGCGTATGATAGATGGGGCCAAGATGACATCATGCTGGCGTCGATGATGACATCATCCAAGGCGTATGGGTCTAGATGATGCGGCACTAATGCTGACGTGGTGGTGATGTAGCGGTGACGTGGCAACGATGTGGCATCGACTCTTCAGATGACAGGGATGCTGACGTGGCACATGGGTCCAGGTGACGTCATGATGATGTCAGTAGTTGATCAGGTCAACCCAGATGGGCTCGAGTCAGGCCACGCAGGGCCGGGTCAAGGCCTGGACAAGGGCCTAATGGGCCGATCTCGACCCACCACGTGTCGAACTGCGGTGTGGCCACGTCATCGGGTGGATGCGGGGGGCTTTGGTCCATGGCATCGAGATTGGTTTGCTGGCTCATGGTGGACCAGCGTTGTGAGTCCATAGACCACAACGTGGCCCATGACAGACCCGGTCCGTTCATCCCTCACCACCCTAGGGTTCACGTGCACCAGGCTCACGAGGTCAAAGCAACAGGGTGCCGGGGTCCATGGTGCAGCTCACGGTGGTCATACGCCAGTGGGGTCCACATGTCATGCACTCGGCTCATGTAGATCAGGCCCACGGGCATATATACAGGTGCTTGGCTCATGGGGTTTCGGTCCATGGTGGTCACGCGCTCGTGGGGCCGGCTGTCAGCCTCATGGTCCATGTGATCCGGGTCTACATGCGCCAGGCCAATTCCATCTCCTCCTTTTCTCCATCTTCTCATCCCCTCGCTCTATTCTTCTCAGCGACGGCGCTCCTTGCCGACGGCGAGCTCCCACGGCTACGCGTCCCTAATGGTTCGGCGTGGCATGGAAAAGGGCGATGGCTCACCGACGGGCTTCAGCGAGCATAGGGCGGCTTCCGGGCAACAACTCGCGGTCCCCTGGTGGCTGGCGCTCGCGGCACGGCGGCGCGGGCCGATGGCGGCTGTGGCGGCAGAGCGGCACGGGGCTCCTGCGAGGTGTCCAGGGGCCGCATCAGCTGAGCAAGGCCCCCGACGGGAGCGACTAGGCCCTCGAGATTGACCACATCTCACAGCGGAGTCTGCACTATGATGGTTCCCGTGGCGGAACTCCGACGAGGCGGCGGCGTCCGTCACGGGTATCAAGGAAGGGTCTCCCGGTCTCATCTTCTTGGTGGCTCAATCTAGGGTGTAACGGCGATGCCCGATGGCATGCTCCCATGGGGAGAGGCGGCCGAAGCAGGGCTCTAGGGCGATAGCACGGCGGCGCTCCGGTATGAGCACCGTGGTGGCAGGATTGCAGCTGGGGCTGGTCTGGGGTCCATCATCCAGCACCGACGTGCGTGTGGCGTGTGTCGTGTTCACGCGCATCCATCGATGTTGTTCCTGGAGTCCACGATCTGGTGGTGAGGCCGGAACGTGGCCTTAGCATAGGGCGGCCTCGTGTGTGAGGTGCATGTATCCTCGAGCCGAGAAGGCTCATGCCTACACGTCCCCTGTGCAGGACGCCATGGTGGCTTAAGCAGGACATACGTTAGGGAAGAAGAGGGCGCGGCATTGGCTCACCGTGAGGCGATGGCGTGCAGCGTAGTTCGTGCCGTGCAGAGCCGTGACTTCGGTGTGGTCGACCCGGGCAGCGTGGCGACTCCGGCGGCGTTGTCGCATTCCAGTGATCTCCCTCATCTCGTCTCTGGCAACAGCTTTCTCCTCTTCTTTGCTCCCTTCTCCTCTCGGTAGTGCTCGTGGTGATCCGCAAGGCGGCGACGAGCGGTTGGGAGAGGCCCTAGGGCAACGGTGCTCGGGCTTTTATAGCCAGCCATGGCTATGGATGCCAGCGGACGGTGGTGATGAACAGGAGAGATCGGAGGGCTGTGACGTGCTGGGAAAAGGTGGCGTGGCCGCGATGCTCTCCCATCCGGCAATTTGAATCTTGCTTTTTGAAGGAAAAGTGGGGAACCAAGAGGGGATGTACTCATGGCGCGATGTGATGGTGTCTGCCATGGCCGTTGCGTGCCAGACGTGCGTGCTAGGCTAGCGTGGGGTCTAGGCGTCGTGGACCGCTCTCGTGGCGTGGTCATGGTTGCCGGTTGGTTGGTGGGGCGCGGACAGCGAGGATGGACGGCGGCACCGGATATTCCCGCTCGATGCCGATGCTCTGCTTCACAACGTCAAAAGCAGAGGGAGAGGGGATCCGGTGGAGACATATGACATGGAGGGCCCGCGTGTCATAAGCAGCGGTGTCTGCTTGTTTGTGATCCAGGAAAACTAAGCAGCTGCTGGGCCGGTTGGTTTTCTAGTCCAGGAAAAAAGAAAGGTAGAAAAAGGCTAGCGGCGGGCTGTGTCATTGGGCCAGAACGCGAGTGAAGAGTGGATGCAGGCCAGGCTTGTTGGCTGGTCTGGGCCACATGCTTGCACTGCTAGGCCGGGCAGGCCATGCCGCGGGCTGGCTGGGCCACTGGTTAGCTTTCTCCATTTTCTGAGCTTTGTAAAAGGCTTTTCTATTTGGTTTAGATACTTATGCCATGGTTAGATATATAATTAGGGTTTAGTTACTCATGCTAGGTGTCATGGTAAACTAATACCATAGTTTGGGGTGAAATCCCCTATATGTATATTGTTATATTCATATACGTGATATTTGTTTATTTATACATGAGGGCACTTAGCATCACATAAATCCAAAAGAAAACCCAAAGCAAACATGTTGATGTCATTTATGCTCAAGTTAGGTTGTTGATCACATGTGGCTTCAGAGACACATGTGATGATTATTATGTTGTAGAGCTTAGCAGCTAAACATGGGTGTTATACAAGCAACTGGGTTGAGTTTCCTACAAGACAAATCAACAAACATGGGTTTGTTTGCAAAAAAATTTTGTTGGTTGTGATTTTTGTGTTTGGGAATTTTAGGGTTGTTACACAGCCTCGCCGGATACAGACAAGCATGGGCATGTGAATTCATTTATCTATTATGACGCTCAATTCTGCCTGATTTCTAATCATCTTGCTGTCTTTCTTGCAGTCGTTGTCACATGGTGCCAGCCTTGCTCCAACTTCCAGGCATGGTGCATGGCCCACAAGGGCAAGGCGATGTCCGACGTCTCCTACAACCCAGAGGACCCGCCAGAGGCCTACACCAACCCAAGCGTCTACACCCGTGTCAGTGAGTACAAGTCAGTGGCAAGGTTGGTCCATGGGCTAGAGTACGATCCGAGCAACGACGACCTTGATGGAGAGATAATCATGAGGGTGGGAGGAGGCAAGAAGCATGGACGGTTCTGGCTTGGTGACGGCGTCATCGACATGGGCTCTACTCCCTCCCTCTCCCAGATCCGAGCACGGAGCACGAGCGCAAGCCCGGCCATACACCCACGGCCGGACTCTTCACAGCACCGGGTCAATGCACTCGAGGTTATTCTTGTTTTACTCACCGTACATTGATCTTTACACACCTTAATTAGCTTTGCATTACTGAAACATTGGAGTGAAATATTGCAGGCTTGGCTGGAAGAAGAAAGGAGGCAACGTTAGGAGCTAGAGGCCGAGCAGCAGAGGATGGCGGCCTAGCTGCAGGCCGAGCGGGAGGCCCAGACGCAGAGGATGGTGGACATTATGCAGTTCATGCAAACTCTTGGGCAACATACGGGTGTAGCTGTGCCACCTAGGCTGTTTGCTCTACCTCTGCTTCCTACTGCAGCTGCAGCTACTCCTGCGAGTATGAAAGTTTATTGCTTTCGCTTGTGCTTTGCTTGTATGACCTCTACCTTTCTAGATTAGCTATAGGCAAGTTGATAGGATTGTCTCTAAGTAATCATGTCTCACATGCAATCTCTTCTCCTTTATGCAGCCTCAATTTGTGGGTTCGAACAATCTAGCTCATGCGCCTCCGAATGATCCAGCTTTTCCTTCACCCCAGTCTCAGTTTCCACCTTGGTGATGATGTTTGTCAATGGTACTTGTATTTGCATTTCTGCTTCACTTGGATTTGTGATATACTTGTTTGGATGCACTTGTGGTATTTGGACAACCGTGATGGACAACTTGAGAACTTGTTGTGATATATGTGATATATATTGTGATGGATGTGATATATGTGATGGATGTGATATATGTGATGAATGTGACAAATATGTGATATATACTGTGATGGATATGATATATTTGTGATATCTGCTGTTTATCGTGATAGAATGTAAAAAATATATAAAAAAGATGTTTTGGGTCACTTTGCACAGTGCAACACTCGACAAAGGCCCCTTTTGCCGAGTGCAATGGTCACTCGGCAAAGCTAGGAAACTGGGTGCAAAAAAGGCTAGTTTCCCAGCTTTGCCGAGTGCCATGACCATGGCACTCAGCAAAGAATTTTTTTTAAAAAAAATAAAATAACTTTGCCGAGTGCCTGGCCGAGGTGGCACTCGGCACCGAGTGCCACCTGACTAGGCACTCGGCAAAGATTTTTTGAAAAAAATAAAAAACCTTTGCCGAGTGCCTCGTCGAGTGGCACTCGGCAAAAATTTTTTAAAAAAAGAAAAAATCTTTGCCGAGTGCCGCGCAAATGGACACTCGGCAAAGAAGTCCTGAAAAAATTAAAACCTTTGCCGAGTGCCCTGTCAGGTGGCAGTCGGCAAATAATTTTCTAAAAAAATAAAAAACTTTGCCGAGTAGCGCCCGTGTCGGCACTCAGCAAAGCCGCTGTTAACGGCGTCTCCACTATGACGGCCGCTTTTCTTTGCCGAGTGCTGATGTGGCACTCGGTAAAGGCTTTGCTGAGTGCCCGACAAAAGATACTTGGCAAAGAGGGCTTTGCCGATAATTTTTTTTCCGAGTGTCCTTTGCCAAGTGCGGCACTCGGCAAAGCTTTTGTCAAGTGCAAATGTGCCTTTGCCGAGTGCACTAGGCACTCAGCAAAGTAGCAGTGTCCAGTAGTGTGACCATGATTTGGCAAAACAAATCGAGTCAATTGAGAGGAGTCGAGAGAAAACGTTTTCTACAGCAGCTTTAACGTCAAGGAGAGAGAGAGATAGTAGTGGTACTCGGTATAGACTATAGACAGAAGGAAGCAGACAGTCAATCATCACGTGCATTACCGGAATGGAATTGATAACTATGCCTTTGGGGATTTTTCTTTACGCGCAACAACATTCTGCAGCAACAAGAGAGGGCGATCCTGGATTACCTTCTGTCTTTTTTTTTTTTTTTTTGAATACGCAGTACAATGTAGACACTTATAACACGCACGCACACTCACCCTTATGAATACACGTACGCAAACCCTATCCCTATGAGCACCTCCGAAGGACAGAGCACCTGGCAGATCTGGAGAATTTCGAAGTCACCATTGGCGCCTCGTTGTCGACAGGAACGTCGCTTACCACTTAACGCATAACACCAGAAAATTCTTAGGAAAATCTCAGAAAAAGATACAGGCATCAGAATTTAAACCCTAATGGATAACGTCTCACTAGACAGTCCTACCAACTCATCTATGATCAGTTCACGTTACCTTCTGTCTCCTGCTGCCGCGTGAGACATTGTGGGCCAGTGCAGCAGCTTTGTTTGGGGCCCAGGTCAAAGACTCTGTAAACACGACGTGGAAAAACGCGCTCGGCCCGTTTCGTACGTGGATGGGATGGAATGGAATCCTGGCCCAAATTAAGCTTTGAAAAGGCGACACTATCATCCACACCACGTTCTCTCTTCAATCCAAAAAACAAAAGTTAAACGCAAACGCCCCCTCTCAGTCTCAGTTGTAAGCTTCTAGCTTTGGCATGGAGGAGACGGGCAGGGATCGCGGTCGGGGGCCTTCTTGGACCTACCGCTGGCGCCACGAGGAGACTGGAACCATCAGCAGCAGCTCCAGATCAGGTACCATCGTCTCAACCGCCTACACATCTAGCGGGGAGCGCCTCTCGCCACTCCTCTAGTATCTCTATGGAGTCGGAGCTCGGGGTGGGCACGTCTGGATTATTGAAGCCGACAAAAGGATGCCGATGAGTTTGTTCAACCAACCAAGAAGCCCCGCAAAGAAACCGGGAAACGTTGAAGGAGAAGAGGATGAACCACATCGAAAGCCTGGTCCAAGAATTCAGCATGTTAGGTGACGGCAGCGGCATGAATGCCCTGGAGAGGTGGTTCTCGGAGTGGGCGTCAGTGGGTTCTCCAACTCGATGTTGGTGGTGCATCGAGTGGGTACACGGGCACCCTACTCCTACGGTAGGTGAGACATGTAGCTGGATCCGAGCTCTCACACAAATCATGGAAACCATTCGTCTCACCGAGTCTTTCTTTCCCGACCATGGCCATGGTGGCTCTGTTGTGGGCATGCCTGGTATTAGCGAGGAAGAGGTAGGGCTTCCTCTTCCTCCTGAGAGCGAGAAACAAGCTACCACTAGTCTGGATCCGGTACAGTTCGCACTCTTTTTCCAACAAGCCATGTCGAAAATGCTTGTTTTTGTTGATGATGCCATGTTTAGTAAATCTCTTTCTATACGTGGTCCACCGTACATCTTAGACTCTGTCGTTTCCTGTCTCCATATACATAGTGCTCTGTCCAAGGCATTATCGGGGATCAGATTGCTGTTCCATTCGTCGACCCCTGCAGAGGTTGAAAGGATAGAGAAGGAAATGGTAAGCCTCTTGTCAGCAAAGCGGGGCAAGGCGTTTGAGGGCATATGGAACGCATTGGAGGAGATTAGGACTCGTGTCCTCAAGTCAATGGAGGACTCGTTATTTGCTACTCAAACTCCACAAGGATCATCGGGCATTCACGAGGCCACTTGCTCAGTAATGGATCACATCAAGTTTCTTCTGTACGATTGCTGGCCACTTGATCCATTAGTATCCCAAGCAGCTAGCCTTGGTAAGTATGTGCCTCAGACTGGACATGGAGAGGCACCACCTTCCAACAGCCTCGTCACGGAGTTGGTGTCTTGTCTTGAAGAAAAGCTCATCACCAAGTCACAGTTATTCCTAGATAAAGGCCTCAGGTTCTTATTCCTACTCAACAACTCAAACTTCATATGGGATAAGCTCAAATACTCTTATATCGAAGTTGATGTGGTAGCCGTTACTCGCAAAGTCGAGCACTATATAGAGAGCTATATAGAGGTATCTTGGGCACTGGTGTTGGCATGCTTGTCCAATCCTATGATGCCACTGTGCCTGGGGAGAATCCACTCCCCACTGTCCATGTTCGAGTCTGAATTTCAGAAAACCTACACTACCCAAAAGCTGTGGAAGGTCCCAGATCCTGGGCTTAGGAAAAGGCTGCGCAAAGCTGTCATCGAAAAAATAATTCCAGACTATACAAGATACATTGAGGATTACAAAGTTACCAACCCAAAATTCACCCCCAAGGAGCTGGAAGAGATGTTGCAAGAACTGTTCGAAGGATGATGCTGAATAGACTGCAACACAGAGGACAAATAAAGTCACCATAAGTTTCTATCTATGTTGGCATTCTGATTAGATTAAACTTTGTTTCTTCAAATGATTTGACTTCTGAAGCTGTGTATGAAGTAGACAAAAATTTGAAGCACTATAAAACTTCATTTGGTAATTTGTATCACCCTGTGCTATTCATGTCTGAATACATGTTAAAGCACTATAAATGTGGAGCAGCCGATAGCTCATAGCTGTATGTAATGTACCTTATGCCTCGCAGGATTGTACCAACACCAATGGTGCTTGCTTACTGTTTTTTTCTCTCTTCAAACCAAGCATCTAGCATTGTCATTCTCTTAAGGAGTTATTTTTCATGATTGTGTCATATACCACGTATTTCATTAAAAGGAGGTCAAAATGTTGTATAACCCACAAGAAACCAGTTGCCAAATTTCGCGAATTTCGGTAATTTCAGGGGTGGCCGATTTTTTTTAAAAAAAATCGAAATTGAAAATCCTGGGGACGACGATTACAATGTTACTGTGAACTGAATAAAACATTCCATTTCCAGTGTGCAGGTGCAACCGGATCATTCAGAAGTTCAGAACTGTACGTACCTCTGGTTCTGGAGTGGCATTCATCTGCAGGGAAGAAGAAGAACTCTCACCTCTGCAGTTCTGAGCGGCCCCCAGAATCTGCCTACCATGTTGCTGCCCCTGGAGGTGGAGTTGGCATCGGCGTCGCCATTGCTGCGAGGGAACGTGCCACACTGCAACTGCACTGCCTTGACCTGCAGGGCCATGCAAATGTTCAGAAAGAGTTAAAGATGGGATTTTAATTAGCAATTTAAATGCGGATATGCCTAACTGTTACTACTAGTGTTACCTCTGGTGCCATCTTGCAGAAAAGGAAATGTCGATGAAGAATACAAGTGCCGCTGCAGATGACTTCCGCCAGGATCACATTCCGTTTCATTCTCACCTGGCCTGCTATACGAATACGATCCAGGCCTTGTTTGGATTGCAAATTTTTACAACCCTGTGAATAGTAGCACTTTCGTCTTATTTGGCAAATATTATCCAATCGTGGACCAACTAGGCTTAAAAGATTCGTCTCGTGATTTACAACTAAACTGTGCAATTAGTTATTTTTTACCTACATTTACTGTTTCATGCATGGGTCCAAAAATTGATGTGACGGAGAGAGAGTGAAAAGTTTTTAACTTTTTGATGAAACCGAACAAGGCCCCAGGCACTGCACTCACTCGGAGGATATGATGGATCAGACATATGCTTGTTCATCCGACTGAGAATTGGCAAGTAAAACGATCGGTTTCTTACGAAATACAGTAGCTTGGAATTCTTCATCTGACTGAAAACTAGCAATTGGCAATGTGCTTAATTCACTACACCACAACACCGCATTAGGGTCAGATGTCTGTCCCTACTCATGTAGCGGTAGCAGCAGCCATTGGCGTGAATGCAATGCAGTACAATACACAACTGCAGACTTGCCAACTGCGTTCTAATTCTACACATGAAATCCGGCATCTCCACTATTCTTTCGGTTCAAGAGTCATCCTAATCGCAACAATAACGGTAAAAAAAAACTGTCACTACTACACGGACCTTTTTAGAGGGGCGGTTCGTGATGGTCTCTAGGGGCACAGCTAGGCCAGCGGCTTGTACCCATCTGTCTCTAGCTCTAGAAACCACGCCTCAGCTGCCCGTTTTCATCCCTAGGTCTGCGCGCGCTTATCACTGATGTGTGGTTTGCACAACCCAGGCCTCAACGTTTTGATCAGACACCTTTGCATTGAATTGGTGCCATTGCCGGCTTGCTTATGAAATGATTTGAGAGGCCCATGGCATGAGTGTACAGGGCCTTAAGAAATATTCATGTGAATTAACTTGTGCTCTGGAAAATGAAGCGTTACAAGTTACCAAAAGCCAAGGCATTGATTCAGTGATTTATCCCTTATGACTGCTAGTTGCAGGCGAGCTACATGCATGGCCTGAAATAATCTCACTAACAGGCATGGGCGTGGTGGATGCATACCCTGCACATCGTCAGGAACTTGACAGAACATATTTGCATGTTTGGCTGAATGGCTCATGCTGCCGGCTGAGGGAATTGTTTGGGGGCCTTTCCATATATATTTCAAATGCACTGAAACTTATACAGAACTTGTAATTTAAAGTCCGCTTCCCTGCAGACAAATTCGGAGATTTAATATCCTTGAGAATATCGCTGCTCATGTATGTCTGATGATGTATGCTTATCTGTCAGTATAGTATCATTGACAACAGGTTGCACAATTTATTTGAGTTCCTTCCCGTGAGCCAGACAGGACCGCAGGAGCTTGCTATTTGGTTAAGGTACTCAGACTGTCACCTGGGATTCCTGCCTGGGCCGCAAGCTTCTCTCTCTCTCTCTCTCTCTCTCTCTCTCTCTCTCTCTCAGCTTCAACAGCGGAAGCGTCTTCCAACTCCGGCGACTGCGTGACAACAGCAGCGCTAGGAGGGCCACGACGGCCGCAAGCCGCCGACCTCTACAAGTCTCCAGAACATGGCATTTTTATTGCCATTGGCTTTCGCGAATCCATTGGGATTGGTGGCAGCTGGAGGATTGGCTGCGATTTATCTTCTCCGTGACGTGCGTCTGCCCCGCTGGGACTGGGACCCGGGCTGGGGACGTAATGAACCTCGAGGTGAGGAAAAAGACATCATTTTTTTCGATGTCCAATTCCTGGGCAGTGTGGTCGTATTTGCACCTCTCCGCACTAATTCCCCCACTAAAATTAATGAACGTCAGGTATATCCCGAGCTCAAGGTGAAGGCTGATCTCCTAAGGCAACTGGCTGAGTGTAGGGTGAAAATTAGTGCACTCCAAAGTCAATTGAATGTGTGTTTGATGGCAAAGCCTAAACTTAAAGTCGAACTCGAATTAAAGGTTAAACTCATTTTGGAACTCGAATTAAAGATTAAACTCCAATTGGAAATCGAAATAAAGATTAGGCTAGAATTGGAGGAGTGTACTGTGACAAAGGATAAACTCCAAAGGGAATTGAAGGAGTGTAGGGAGGAAAAGGTTGAACTCAAATTGAAATTGGAGGCGGGTTGGAGACTGGAAGTGGAAACAGAGGAGAGGCGAAATAGAGGCGACAGCGTAGGCGCTCCGCCGCCGGCGACTCCTCCCCATCGGGGGCCTCCTCTGGGGGTCAACCGGCGGCGAAAAGTAGGAGAGTCTCGCCGGGGGGCGACGCTGCGTCGATTGAGCCAGGAAACCCTCCCTCTCGTGCTGCCCTCTCCTCGGTTCAGTGGAGTTTGCGCGGTGTCTCGGCACGGGACCGCGTGATTCCGCCGCCAGCAAAGCGGGATGGGTAAGAGGAGGCTGACACTTGCCTTTCCTCCATTTGCGTTGTCGTCGATGGAGGGAGAATGTAGCAACAGGGGGAGATGCGCAGAGCTTCGATGGATGGATCCTATGGTTAGAGTTCAGAGGTTGAGTTAGTTGACATGGATTTGGAGGATTGGCTGAATGCCGAACATTTCCGGATGTCGAGATACCCTGCGCGGAACCCTACCGTGGCGTTTGGTTTGCCCAAACACTCGCAGGACTCGGATGCAATTCGAGGTCATATAGTTAAGCATATGCAAGTCCCTCCAGTGGTGGCGGTTGATGAGCAATCGATTGCCGTGGGGAACATTCCAATTCGGTTCTGCTGGTCGACGGCGGGAGATCAGGAGATTCCGGTGAAATCGACAGAGGCCATCATGTCGCAATTGAGGCGTCCGCCATTGGAGCAGATCTTGGTAGGCGGTGCGGAGCGGGGAGCGGGAGTGTGGTTTGGGAGGGACGATGACTACAAATGGGACGAGTGGGCCGGCCTGTGGCCCGTTTAAAAGCCCATCATTGGTTCTCTCTTTACCCACTCGTATATTCCTTCGTCGTCAAAAGGCTCAACCCTGACTCGGAGCTAGGGCTGGATTGTGGCCGCTAGGGTTTGGGACTCGGCGGTGGAGAGATTCCCAGCAACCGGGGAGGAGATTCGAAGGTACGGTGGGTAGGCTAGATTTCTTCGGAGAGTTCAACCAGCCACCACCGACGGGAGGTCCTTTGTGTAAGTCGCCAAGGGAGCTATGGAAAGGAGAAGCTACATGAGGGAAGGCTTCAGCAACAAGGGCGGTCGCGATGCTAGCTGCGTGTGGGAAGGCAGGGGTGATGCCCCAGATTAGAGAAGGGGCTGGGATGCCCGAGGCGAGAGCTCGTTGGCCAGGAGGAGGGTAATCGTCAGAATCGCTAGCAAATTAGAGGTCCAGAGCAAGGGAAGTTTCAGGAAAAGAAAAGGGGCGCTGAGGAAGATTTGAGATATCATATACAAGATAAGAAGAGGGGCTACCAATTCCAGCAAGGGGATCATGGTCAGGGGCAAGGTTCAGTTGGGCAGATGAAGTGTTTCAATTGCAACCAGCCAGGGCACCATCACTTCGATTGTGTCAATGATCCTTACTGCTACAGCTGCCACGACACTAGCCACAAGTCATATCATTGTCCTCTCAAGAAAGCTGCATATGTTCCCCAAAGGAAAGAGAGTGGTACTCCAGCTAAGCTTGAGGCTTCTATTATGTCTTCAAACACAGGTCAGCTAGGTGGTGTTACACCAAGGGCTGGTGCTTCAAAAGGCCTTATGTTGTGTGGTTATGGGATTAAGGATCACTTTGTTTTATGCTCTAGAGATACCGAAAATAAAGTAGGAGGAAAGAAGAGTGAGGAGAGCCCGGTCAAGGCTATGGTCTCAATCTAACGGGAAGAGGCACAAGGCACGAGTGAAAACCGGCTATAGTATTTGGTGAACTCGGAATGGGACTAGAATGTGAAGAGAATCTCTGGGAGTGAATTTCTAGTTAATGTCCCTGTTGACACCAGAAGTGGCAAATGGATATACCGCAAGCGTATGGTAGTCAATGTAGCCTTCACCGGGAGTATTCCAGGTATCGTATTTTCCATAGGGAACGTGAAGTGAACTAACTAGGCGCAAGGTCGTCCAGTGATGAAACAAAGGGTCTAGGATAATAGGATAGAGAGATCTATCTAGTAGAAATAGTCTGGCTACGATACTCTAAGTGTACTGGGGTCTTTCCTTACTTGGGGCGGCAGGCGAAAAAGTAGGCGACAGAACCCCTACTAAGGCGGCTACCTAAGAGGCCCAACTATTATTTGGCAACTTGCCTAGAACACATGCGAGGAACTCCGAGTCCTAGAAAAGCTTGTCATTCTTCGTGGCGTCTACACAAGTGCGACAAGGAGTCCGCAAGGTAAGATGTAGTCTAGACACCACGTCTACGCTAATCTTACTACTCTAATCTTTGCAAGAGACTAGAGCACTCTAACTACTAAAGCGATGCGCCAAGTAAAGAAAACAATACACTCAAAGTACTAAGCTAGAATATAAAGTACTAGAAAGACTCAGATGTAAGACTTACAAGAAGCTCGCATCCGCCGAGGCGCACCTTAGAGAAGACTTCCGACGAGGCCAGGGACTTCTCCTTGGAGACTCCTCACTCTCCCTCTACTAACATAGCTAAATATACTAGAGAGTGGCTTTCTCCTAAGTTTCATGCTCTAAAGTGAAGGTCTATGGGGGGTATTTATAGTGGGGGGTGGAGTAGGGGCTACTCCACTGCCACGTCAGCGATCCGCGTGACACCATCTCTCCACCCTTGGATGAACCGACCTCCAAACCACCTTAGATGGACGCTTGAGATCAACCACCATGTGGGGGATATGCAGAGAGTCGGTGGAGTGCCAACCGACCTTGGTTGGCCACAGAAAGGGCGTCGGTCGACCCCTCCACTGACAGGTGGGACCAGCCCCTTTCTTCTAGAAGCATGCTGACATCGGTGGGAGAAAGTTGACCCTGAGATGTCATCATATGGGGGTCGGCTGACCCCCCTATGTTAGGTGGGGCCTCTCCCCTTGCTTGTGGGCCCTCTCTACTATCTTTAGTGTGGGTATGAAGTGGTGGGACCCCCTGTTCCCCTCGAATGATGAAAATGCGGGTCCATGGATCCATGTGAGCTGAATATGAGCCATTGAGAGGAAACACACTTGTGATCCAAGGGTGGAGAATAAGCTTGGAGAGCTTCTCTTGGATAGTGGCAGCGTGGCATGCCCTGAACCCATAGGTCAGGGGTCGGCCAACCCCTGCCTGGTGGCCCCAGGCTGCCAGCTATTGCTCCTTGCTCCTTAGCTCTCTAGAAATGATGCTCATGTTGTAGACTTGTTGCTTGATCATTTCTTACTTGTTCATATTTCTTCTTATTTAGGCCTCTAGACCCTAAAAAGTGTCTGTTTGTACCTGCAACCAAATAATGACATGTACATGTGGAACCAAGTCAATTGTACCTATGTCACTACTTATTTAGTTGTTTTCTTCCCCAAAATGTGTAACTGTGACGGTTTTGATGGGTAAAAATAGGGTATATCTACCGTCAATAGTCCCTTCTAAATCTATCCTGCACATTCTAAAAAACATGCATAAGAGAAAATTTGTTACTTCTGACATTGTTGCAGTGATAGAGGAATCTGATGTTGACCCAGAGATCTTCCAGGAGTTGCATCCAGTATGGGTTAAGGCTAGGGGTATTCCTGATTTTGCTAAGACAGAATTTGTTGTTGTAGAACTGGCTAAGTTAGTAGGTGAGCCTATGAAAGTTCATAAGCCATCTCTCCAATAGAAGTCTGTGTGGGTAAAAGTAGCTTGTCTCAACCCTACTAAGGTTGAGGGCACCTCTGAGGTATATATCAACTTGAAAGGGAGAAGGATTACTTGGTTTTTCTCTGAAAAGATGAGGATGTTCCCCCTAATACACCAAATGATGATGACATGGATGAAAATGATGAGGATCTCACTAATGAGGTGGACCCGAGTCTCGGAGGATAGGTGGGTTGATTTAGGGAAAAGCGCTCCAAAGGATTCATCGAGATCTTACGGCCCCGTACTTCTAAGAGTCGGGGAGGTTCCATAATTTGCTAGATGAGATAAACAAGAAGGTAGCACGGGGCTGGGGGATAGGCACAGGGAAAGCAAAATGCTCCAGTGAGTCTGGTTTGAGCTGGGACAGTGTGGGGACTATGGTGGACATAGCTGCTGGGTCAGATGGTACTACTAATGCAAATGCTCATCTAATGGTGAAGCAGCTGTGTGCTAAGCTCAAATCTGTTGAGATGGGGGTTATTGAGTCTGGAGATGGTGGTACTACTGAATCTCATGAGGTGGTGGAGACATCCAATGTGATTGGGTCTCACAGTCAGAATGCAAACACTACTATCACAAGACAAAGCTCAAGGCTCCAGGATAGGGAGAGGAACATTCAAGAAAAGGCTATGGTCAGCAAGGCTACTAGGAAAGGTATAATTCCTTCTAATACTGTTAATTTTGTTTTACCTATTCCTGAATGCTCTATAAATGGTATAGCTGAGATCTATGGGGTGTCCTTGGGAAGTGATGAACAAACTAGACTTGCCAATATTTCCTTAATCCAAGCAAGAGAGGAGGCCTTAGCTACCTTGGTCAAGGCCAAACAAAAAATGATGGAAAGTAAAATAGATGATAGAGGTATGCCTTGTGCCATAGATGTTGGTGATTTGGCCAACAATAGTAAGAGTTCTAAACTTGTTGAGAAGGAAGGTAACAGGGTTTGTACATCTTCTGTAGAGATAGTTGAGGAGTTTAGAGGTGATGAGTTTAGAGATAATGAGCAATGTGAGTTAGAAATCCTAGCCTTGAAAAGTTAATTATGAAAATTCTTTTTTGGAATATTAGGGGGTCGGGGAGTCCTGGTAGAAGAAAGCTCTTGCTGGAATTGATGAATAAGTTCTCTTTTGATGGTATATGCTTACAAGAAACAATAATAGCTTCCTTCGATCGGAGGGAACCGAATAGGTTTGCTGCTCATAGAGATATGCACTGGTCTTGGGTGCCTAGTAGTGGGCATTCTGGAGGTATGTTGACTGGTTTTGATAAGGAGATAGCTGAGGTTATTAGTGAAGTTTCAGGTGATTTCTTTCAGTGTCTCTCTTTAAAGATGATAGATGATGATTTTGTTTGGGATTTAATGAATGTTTATGGCCCAGCTCATGATGAGAGAAAATTAGATTTTTTGAATGAGATACAACAAAAAATCTAGGTTTCGACAACCCAATTTTGGTGGGAGGAGATTTTAATTTGGTTAGATCTCATTTAAAAAATCTTCGGTAATGTTAATCATGCTTTGATGTCTGCTTTTAATGATATGATTAATGGTGTTTCTCTTAGAGAGCTTCATAGGACTGGTAGTAGATTTACCTGGTCCAATAAACAAACTCCTCCCATCCTCTATGTCCTAGATAGGGTGTTGGCTTCTAGTGGATGGGAAGACAGGTTTGATCTAACAACTGTGGTGACTGCTCCCAGGGTTGGGTCTGATCATGATCCCATTATAGTGGATACTGGTGGGGGTGGTCAGCCTCAGATTTTCTATTTTAGATTTAACTCTCACTGGTTACATCAAGAAGGTTTTGGGGAGTGGGTTCAAGGGAAATGGCCTCTCAGGTTTAAACATGATGTTTTGGATCACTGGCACATAACTTCGAGCAAAATGAGGAGAGCTATTAAATGTTGGGGGTAGAATGCAGATAGCCAGAGGAAAAAGGACAAACTAGAAATCCTAAAGAGACTACATGAGCTAGATGAATGGAGTGAATCAAGGCCTCTGGCCAACATAGAATGGGATGAGAGGTATGCTTTAGATACTCAGTTATAGAAGATCCTTACTGATGAAGAAACACAGTGGCAGAGGAGAGCTAGGGAAAAATGGATAATTTCAGGGGACTCAAACTCAAGTTTTTTCCACAAATGTGCTAATGGTAGAAGGAGGAAGATGAAGATCACAATGTTAGAAATTGATGGCCAGGAGGAATTGGACCCAGATAGACTAAGATCTCATATCACTAATTATTACAAAACACTCTTTGGGCATGAAGAGGTAGCCAATATGCACTTAGAGGAAAATATGTGGCCAGTGGAACAGCAAGTAGATGATGAAGATAATGCTTGGTTAACCAGCCCTTTTACTGAGGAAGAGTTAGATAGGGTGATTAAAGAGATGAGGAACAACACAGCTCCAGGCCCTGATGGGTTCTCTGTTGAATTCTTTAAAGCTTTTTGGCCGCACTTGAGAGGTATTGTTAAGGAAATGCTAGATAACCTACATGAGGGGAAATTAGAGTTATGGAGACTGAATTTTGGAGTTATCATTATGTTGCCTAAAATCAAGCCTGCTACACTTGTGAAACAGTTTAGGCCAATTTGTTTGCTAAATGTGATATACAAGATAATCACTAAGACTTTGACTCTAAGGCTAAATAGAGTTATAGGCAAAGTTATCAGTCCTTTTCAAACAGCCTTCATTCCTGGCAGATTTATACTAGAAGGTATAGTAATTTTACAAGAGGTGTTGCATGACTTGAAGGTCTCAAATTGCCCTGGAGTTATCTTAAAGCTAGATTTTGAAAAGGCTTATGACAAGGTCAATTGGGACTTTCTAGAGGAAGTGTTGCACAGAAAGGGTTTTGCAGAGCTATGGGTTAACTGGATAAATCAAGTCATTAGAGGAGGAAGAGTGTGTATAGATATGAATGGTGTGAGGGGAGAATACTTTAGAAGTTGGAAGGGCGAGACAAGGGGATCCTTTGTCTCCCCTGCTTTTCAACATAGTTGCTGATGCATTGTCTGCTATGCTTACCAAAGCAAGTCTAGCTGGAGTTATTCAGGGGCTGGTCCCACATTTGGTAGAAGGTGGCTTAACACATTTACAGTATGCTGATGATATTGTGGTGTTACTGCAGTACTCAATCGAAAACTTAGGAAATGTGAGGAAGATTTTATCCTGTTATGAGGCTATGTCGGGATGAAAATTAATTTTGACAAAACAGAATTATTTGTTGTGGGTTTGTCTATAGAAGAACAACATATGGCTGAAAGTATCTTTGGGTGTAAGATTGGATCTTTTCCAATGACCTATTTAGGTATGCCTGTGAGTTATTCAAAGATTACAAAAGCTCGGTTGAGATATGTGGAGGAAAACTGAGAAAAGATTAGGGACATGGCAATGTGAGTTTTTAACTTCAGGGGTAAATCCATCCTTATTGATTCCTGCTTATCTAGCATCCCCATGTACACTATGGGGGTGTATCAGTTGTATGATGGTAACATACAAAAATTGGATGCTTTGAGAGCCAGGTTCTTTTGGTAGGGGAATTCCAAGAAGAGAAAATATCACATGATCGAGTGGGACACCCTGAGTAGGCCAAAGATGTTTGGTGGGTTGGGTTTTACTAATGTGAAGATAATGAATGAATGTCTCCTGGCCAAATGGATAGATAGACTGGAAAGAAATGATAATAGCATGTGTTGTGATATTCTGAGGAAAAAATACTTGGGTGATAAAAGTATCTTCCAAATTAAAGGTAGATATGGATCTCAATTCTAGAAATCTTTGTTGAATATAAGAGATAGTTACTAGAAATGGAGGGGGTGTGTTGTGCATTCTGGTATCCAAACCAGATTCTGGTTGGATAGCTGGCTTGACCAGTGCCCTCTAAAGTTCTCCTATCCTAATCTGTTTAAAATTACTCTAGACCCTGATATTGCTGTGGCAAGAACAATGGTGGAAGGTGAATGGAAGATAGAGTTTAGAAGACAGTTGGACTTAGTACAAACACATGAGTTTCTTGAACTTAGAGATAGAATGAATGAGGTGGCTTTAACACCAGGAAAGGATGGGGTGCATTGGGTGCGGGAGAGTTCCTCCAGATACTCTGTCAAGTCACTCTACAATCTTTTGACTTCCACGGGGTGATTGATAGGCATATTGTAACACCCGTGTTTTTGCATCATGTTAAAAATCACTAAAAATTTGAACTTTTTATAATTAACAACCTAAAACCTGACTAGTTTATTTTCCGCACAACCAAAAACCTGTTTTTGAAAACCTTGCATCAAAAATCCACCATATAGATTTTAGGACCTATAATTGAATGATTTTGTGCTTGTGTGTTTGTTTGCTTGCTTGTGCTCTAGAATTTATTTTGGCATCAAATAATATTTTCCTTGCCATCCCCTATTTCCTAAAATACCAAGTCCACCACGTATTCGGTCCCTCTCAAATCCAATTCAAATCCACTCATGTGCGCTAGTCCATTTTCTAGGAAACTTAGGAATATAAAATCCTCTTATCTTACGGGAGATGAAAAATATATAGATACAAAGGTATATACATATGTGTATATATGTATATATGTGTACATGTATATTTTTCACCGAGGCCGCCTCTAATCACGGCAAGCCCAGCAAGCCCACTAGCGTGTATATATGTATATATGTATGTGTGCGTACATATGTGTATATATGCGTATATATGTATATGTGCGTATATATGTATATATATGTATATAGGTGTATATATGTATATATGCGTACATATGTGTGTATAAATATATGTATATATGTGTATATATGTATATATGTGTATATATGTACATATGTGTATATAAGTATATATGCGTATATATGTATATATGCGTACATATGTGTATATATGTATATATATGTATGCGTATATATACCCCATTGGCGTGCGAGCCAGCAAGCAAGCCGGCAGCTTGCACATACACCATTGGCGTGCGAGCCAGCAAGCAAGCCGGCAGCTTGCACATACACCATTGGCGTGCAAGCCAGCAAGCAAGCTGGCAGCTTGGACAGGCAGCACACCGCGTGGACGACGCGTACGCACGAATCGCCTCTCTCCGTTGTCGTCATCCGTCGGTTGTTGAAGATATTTCTGTGGCCACCGCCTTGCTCCGCCTATAAAAGGACGGTAGGCTCACCATTGGGGAGGTGTCCAGGGAAGCACGAGCCCGAGCTCGGAGCCGGAGCGACCAACGCCGAGGCCTGCAAGTCGAGCACCGCGCTCCTGCCTCCGTCGTGCCGAAGCCGCGCCAACCGAAGCCCGCCGGCCGCCACCCAGCCACCTGGTCGCCGTGTCGAGGACGATGCCGTCGTAGCCGCCGCGCCCGCGAAGTCGCCCGCCACTGCGCCCAGCTGCTGCCGCTGGAATACCACGCACATATCCGCGTATACTCCGGTTAACGATCAACCCTCGTATCTGCCAGCCAAGTGTGCGTATATACCATGGGTTCTAGAATGTTCCGGAGCACATCATGAACCGGTTAAGTCGTGCCGGGCAGCACCGTGTTTTGCTGGTGCACCTCTTCTCAGAAATATACGCGACATAGATCAACTCTGCGGGCGATCTAAATTGTATACAAGTACATATATACATGTATACACAAAGCTAGTCGGTGTTAGCTTCATCCATTTGTACGTATATGCGTGGGCCTGTAGCATGTTAGCTTCTTGGCTTTCTTAGCTTCTTCATTTGCACGTATGTTGGAGCACATATGCACATATATATACATGCTAGCTCATGCTGCTCCTCTCGGCTATCACCTGGCTGTCCTGCGTCGTTCCATCCCGTCACCGAATCACCGTGGCCACTGTGCCCATTGACCTGCCCGGACGGAGCCATGTCTGCCTTGCCGCAAAATATCTTGCTGGAGCGTGCCTTGCCATGCGAGGTCTGCCATTGCCGAGATATTTTCTGGCTATCACCTCACTGTGCTCCACCGTCCCTCGTGCTCCACCGCCTTACCTTAACTATAAAAAGGATGGCGAGGCCACCATGGCTGGACATCGGGGGACTAGCTCGAACACAGGAAGCGGGAGAACGAACTTTGCTTATCTCCAGCTACTTGCTCTGGGCACCGCCTATGCTCGCCACCGCCTTATTGTGTGTACTCGCCAAGGCTATAAAAGCCAGCCATCGCCGAAGATATTTTTGTGCGCACCGAACTACTCCGGCTATAAATAGGTGTCCATGGCCGCCAATAAGGAATCATCACGGAGCTTGAACACCAAGCCACCAAACAGATGAGCACCGTGTGGAAGACGTGCCTTACATTCGTCGCGTAGGAGTCACCAAGGGCCGGTGCCGTTGTTGCCGAGTCCGTCGCCGCACCGCGGACCAAGCTAGAGCCATGGTCGGCACCCGCCGCCCCCGCTACCGAAGGCCGACGTCGTTCGCGCTGCTGCCTCGCCGCCACGTGCAAGTATGACCCCGGAGCTGATGAGCACCATCGACTCCGTGGTCATCGCTGCGGCCTGTGAGAACATCGTCGAGCACCCCAGCACTGTTCCGAAGCATCGCTGCTGGAGCAGCTGCCACACTCAGACTGCGACGTCACCTCAGACCTCGCCACGATCCACCGCCGTCAAACGCCGTGCTCGCTCCACTGGTCATACCAGAGCAGAGGACAGAGCTGCCGGGAACTATCTCCTGCCGTACACCACTGAGAGCGAGCCGAACGAACGTCGCCTAGCAGTCTCAGGCTGGCCATGTCGCATGAGCCAAAGTAAGCACGCCAAGCTCACATTGCTGTGTATGTGGCATATGTGGACAACACTTAGCAAGGTGAGTTCGTTGAACAAACGAACAAGCGGGTTCACGTAACAATGCCATGCCAAGCACGTTTGACGGGGTAGTGCACGTTAGCAACAATATTGAGTAGAGATGCTACGCGCACTCGGGAGACGTGTGCAGGAGCCTGAGTAAGTCCTCTCTCATTACAGAAAATTCCCAAAAAATTCTTAAATAAACTAGGTACACTCTAGATCCTACCTACGCAGTCCCACCTCATTCCCATTATTCCAATTTCCAGAATAAATTGCCAAGTTCATTTTTCCATATATCAGCCCATGTCAAATCCTTGCAAGTTCATATCTTCTTCATCCTAACTCCGAGTACTCCCGTTCCACTTCCTAAATTCCTCTAAAATCAAGCTCTATTTATACACACCCCTTGTTTCATTATTTGGTGCCACTTAAATTCTAGTTTTGGTTGCCTTGCTTTTCTTTTATAAAATAAATAGATATACATATATCCTCACGTACAAGGATATTCCCCGTGTATATATAAATATATACACTTGGGTATATGCCTATGTATGGCTGACCTAATCTTCCACCTTCCTCTAAACCAAGTAACCCAAGGCACATACATAAGCATGAGTGTATGTGTCGCTAACCTTGTAGACCTACAAAAGCCGATCCGGCCATCTGTGATGACTTGGTCAGGCTTCCTCCTTCTAGGTTCACCTAGTAATAATAGGCTTATCTAACAATACATCCCCTCTATCTTGTTTGATTATGCTTGTGTTGTATTCCTTGCTCGTTGTTTCCTTCTGGATGCCAGCGCTAGACAAGCGTAGGATAAAAGACGTGGAGAACCCGAAGGACCATAGAAGCACTGCTACACTAGGATGAAGGAACCAGAAACATCAGAATCAGAACCTCGGATGTGCTCGTCTTCGAATAGAGGCAAGTCCTAATCCCCACCCTTTTCCTATATTACCATTCCTTTAGTTACCTCCTTTCTAGCACCTCTACATTTTTCTAGCCTCCACCATAAACACACCATACCCAACCCCATCATTTAATAATCTTAATAAATACTACTTAAATCCTCATTTATGAATTAATGCTGATCCATGATGATTTATGAGAATGTTTGTGATATGTGATTTATGAGAAGGTATTAGTTTCCTTGATGAGATATGAATATTATGAATTTGAGGATAATAACTATGGAACTTAAGTTGGTAAAATTGGACTAAACCCCGATAGGGGGCGAGTGGGGGTAATTCATGTGGTATGGGTTACCTTGGCATGTTCGCCTAGTGAGGGTTCCTGTTGGGAGATACTCGCCTCGGTCATATAAGGACCGGTTCATTTGCCATCTCGCCTAGCCAAGATCTCGTACAGCCACATGTCTATATGGGTAGACTTGATCTCACACCCCGTTAGATAGAGGTATAATTTCCACTAGGAGGCCGGAGTGGCAACGGACTAACAGGAGAGGACACGGTTGCTATGTGATCTTCCGTGGTCTAATCGGCATGGTTGCTATGTGATCTTCCATGTAAAACTTATTGTTGTGCCGTGTGCGAGCACCCTTTTTATCTATTCTGGATGCTATGTGATCATCCACCGGATGCTATGTGATCATCCAACCACTAGATATCCTAGGATGCTATGTGATCATCCTGATGCTTGTGGGTTCCGATCCCTGAGTAGACCGTGGTGGAATTATATGGAAATCCAAGGTAGCGCCCTCTTGGGAACGAGGTCTCGTTAGGCCTATCTCTGCCAATTGCGCATGGTTAGGAATAGTGCCTATCATGTGGGGAAATTTGTACACCTCTGCAGAGTTTTATTGAATCTATTCGAATAGCCACGCTCTTGGAATGGACAACCGTTGGGATGAGGTCTCAAATGATTAGACTTCCACTCCTGTGATAATCTGGTAAGATGTATTTATGCTTTGGTAACCAATATTCAACTCGGGAACTGGCAAGGATGGTAATACCCTGCCAGGGCCTGACTCATCTTTTATAATTACTTCAACATACCACCTTTACCACTAACCACCTCTGCATATAGCCTTTCCACCGCCCTCCACCCAAAGTTAGGGCTTGCTGAGTACTTTATGTACTCAATCCCCTCTATTCTATGTTTTTAGGAGAGAAGCTACAGATGAGCATCCGAGGATGAAGGCACGAGAAATACGCAAGGATAAGACAATTGGAGACTACCTGAAGACAGAGCCAAACGACTACAAGAAGGAGCTACATGAAGACTACCGCATCAAGGATATAGAGTTACGCTTAAGGTTAGGGTTGCGTCCGCACTCTAAGTTGCCTGTAGGAATGGAACCACGACTTCATAGGATCGCTGTAGTAGAAGCTCTGATGTATGTTGTAAGGCCAATGGCCCAAGCTATGTAAAAACATATGAATCCTGTAACGTGTTTTTCCCTAGATTAATAAAAGTATGGTTTTTGATATCAATCTTGTCCCTATTGTGCGTATCACCTACTGATCCCGGGAGTGATATGTGATGCACAGTGGACCCTAAAAATTAGGGGCTGACACATATGTTGTTAATGTGGAAAAGTCCCATCCTAATAAAAGTGAAAAACTTTGTATGGATGGTGGCCCCTAATAAATTGCGGTGTGGTGTTCAATTGAAAAGAAAAAATGGTCGCCCCGTGAAATGCTTGCTTTGTGATAAGCTTGAAACATCTGATCATATCATCTTCCGGTCGCCCGGTAGTCTTCCCCGTGGGCTTTCTTCGAGACTACGGGGTGGACGGCATCACCAACTAATTGTGAATCGCATTTTGTTGAGATACTTGATAGATGCGAGGGTATTAAGCAAATGGTGATGATGCATATTCGTGCAGGTGCCATGTGGATGTTGTGGAAGACAAGGAATGATGCCATGTTCAATGGGAAGGTGATGGCAACTCCTTCAGCTCTCATATACAAGTCGATCTCACTGCTGAAGACTTGGAGCCCGCTGCTGAAACCAAAGCTGAAGCCGGTGGCCGAGAAGATGCTGCATCTTCTTTCATCTAATGCTGCGGCATAACCGTTGAGGGACTTGCTAGTTGTTTGGACAGGGTCTTTTCAAGTCTAAATTCCTTAGCTATTTTTGCCAGTTCCTTTCTACAAACTTTTTGTGGAGTTGGTTGGGGGTTTGGTTAGAGTTAAGAGTTGGTTTCCCTCGTTTGTAAGATGTTTAGAGGTAAGTTTGCTTCGTCGTGTCGAGCCGCTCTGTAAAGCTAGCATCCCCAGTGTCATAACAATGTATCCTCATTAAGCATTCTATAAAAAGCCGGGCAATGCCTTTCATCTAAAAAAATTGGAGGCGTGTAAGGCGAAAAAGGGTGGACTCCAAAGGCAATTGGAGCACAAAAGGAAGGAGGCACGGGTGTTGGAAGAGGCAAATGAGGCAGCTACAAAGGCATATGATGCTGAGAAGGCAAAATTGATGAAGGAATTAGAGGAGTTCAAAAGTAACATGGTGGGGAAGTAGGACGTGACAAGGATGCTTAAGCTGATAAGCTAAGAGTTGAGTTAGAGGAGCCCCGTGTTTCAATATCATAGCTATGAGTATCCTATGACAAACTTTATGCCAAACAATCTTCCCTGAATGATGAGAAGAATTCAATCCAAGGAGCTTTATAATGAGAAGGTTTTAGCATGCAAAGTTGATGTCAAAAATTGAGGCACTTGATGCTGAAATTATGGTGAGATTGAGAAAATGAAGGTAAAAATTGATTAGTGATGTCAACCTATTGTATTACTATCTAATCATGATCGTTGGTACTATGCAGTAAAATGGAACCTCTGTTTCCATTGTTATATGTGTTGTGTTATTGTTTGGATTCATTTTGTGAATACCACGCCACAAGAGAGTGAACGGATTTAGAGACGCATGCATACAACTCGCTAGCAGTAGATTACCACTGCTAGGACTAGAGTTGTGTTCTAGATATGGTTATGATCTCAGCTTACCAGCAAGACCTAATTTTCTATCCCTGGCCTTTTGCAAACCCTATGGCGCACGATGCCACCAACACAAACACCCAAAAGCTTTGGATATTATAACACCCTTTGTTTTGCTAAGTGCCAAAAACCACTACAAATTTGAACCTTTTGAATTATAAAAAAATAGATTGAATTAACCCTAATGGGATTCTCAAATGCCTTTGAAAATATTTTGAAAACCTCCAACGACAACTTGTATGCTTGAGTGTTTGTTTGACGAGTCATTTGGTGGTACACAAAAATTCCTTGAAATCAACCCCCAAATTCAAAGTCTTTTCAAATCTACTCAAAACTCTATTCAAACAAAAGACAATAAAAATAGAAACCTAAACCTAACCCAGGCCTAAACCCTATCTAGAGCCTAGCCCTCCCTCACTCCACCCCAGCCCAACTGGTGGCCCAGCTCCCCTCCTCCTTATCTCTTCTCTCCTCCACGCCTAGGCCCATTCTAGCTGGCTAGCCCCAGCAACCCTCCCTCTTTTCTCTCCTCCCGCACTAGCCTAGCCAGCGGCCTAGTGCTCATTTTTCACTCTCTCCAATGTTGATAGGTCGGCCCCACCTGTCAGCTCTCTTTTCCTCCTCGCGCCGCTCGCTCCATCTGTCTTCTTCCCCATCTCGCTTTCCGCTCTAACGCATGTGCACATTGTTTACCATCAGGTTAGCGCTGCCCGACCATTATCACCGACCACTCGAACTATCACCTCACTAAGTGCCGCCATTATTGCCCTCCCCATCCCCTTCTCCCTCTCTGCTATGCGTGATTGCGCAATGGATGGCCTATCCTAAACCATCCCATTACCCTAAGCACTATCGCTAGCTCGAGCTTGCAACACACGTGCTCGACCCGTCAGGACCGCCTAAACCCCTAGCCGCCTTCCTCTTTTCCTCCCCTGCTTCTCCTCCACACCAAGCATGGCAGCACCATGAATGGCCTGATCAAACCCATGATGCCCCTCTTTGCCATAACCTGCTTGATGCGTCCCATCGTCCTACCCTCTACAACCACACACGCGTCACTTGCACCATCGCTCGCCCACTTGCGCCTTGACAAGGCTCAACGGGAAGAATTCCGAACTAGGATCCTTATCCCCGAGCCCATTGCCCGCAACCTATAAATAGGGGCAAGGTCCTAGTAAGCTCCACAATGAACTCAATTTGGGCATCACCCGCACAAGCCAAGCCAAGACAGGCTCTCGTTCTACCCCTCCAAATTCACCATCTCAACCTCCTTTCGCATCTCCGACCACCACGTCAATTCACCATCGACGAGCATCTCCAGCCCAAATGACCAGCAGAGCACCCGAGCTGCACCCCTCTTCTCTATCTCTCCCTTCTTGCGTCAGCCAGAACTAAGCCACCCAATCTCCACACCGCCCACCATGCCCCACCACCATGGTTGGCCACCAACAAGCCCCCATTGGGCCACCTGACTAGCTAGGAATGTCTAGGAGCACTCATTGAGCGTAGCCAAGCCTAAAACCCCAACCAAAAACTGCTCCTCCATAATCACCACTTAGCGCCGTCACCGCCTGAACCTCCAGTGAGTCCACACCATCGCTCCTGACCTCTCCTTGCTCCACAACCCCTCTGGTGAACTCCCTATTCTGAGAGGATCACCCTAATGGGTGATCTCATCACCAGCGGCGAGCGATAGATGCCAGCAGCGAGAAGTCCGTAGCTCGTGGAAAAACTCCCCGATTCCACTGCCACGTGCCACCTCAAAAAAAAACAACCCACCCCACCGCACCACGTCTCCCCCATTAGCTCCACGCGTCAACCACCATAGTACATGAACTCCAAGGCTCAACATGGCTCCCCACGTCAGTCACACACACCCTATCCACTACACCAAATCCTTCGTGCACCTGGTACACAAAGACCACACTCACACACTCATGGTCCATAGCACAGTGGCACACCCGGCTCACGACACAGTACACTAACATCCTAGTCCCATTTTTAACCTCTCAGACCCTCTGTTAAATCCTAGGTCCACCCAAGAATGCAAAAATGCTTTTCCTTTAGATTTAAAATTAAAGGAGTTCAAAAGTAAGCATCCAAGGAAGTAGGGTGTGACATGGATGCTCAGGCTGATAACCTAAGAGTTGAGTTGGAGGAGCTCAGTGTTTCAATGTCACAGCTACGAGCATCCTGTGATGAAATTTATGACAAGCATTCTTCCTTGAATAATGAGAATAATTCAATCCAAGGAACACTACATGCTAAGAAGGTTTTAGTATGCAAAGGTGATGTTGAAAATTGAGGCACTTGATGCTAAAAAATATTGTGAGATTGAGAAAATGAAGGCAAAAGTTGGAGGAAAAGAAAGGGGAGATCAATATCCTCAACAAGGACATTGAGCTGCACATCTCACAATGGCTAAGGCGCAAATGAAGAAAAAGGGTGGCATTTGTGCTACTTTGTCATCCATTATCATCGTGCATCTCCAAATGATCAGTGTAATCATGATTAGTTGGTAGTATGCAGGAAAATGGAACCTCTATTTCCTTCGTTACATGTGATGTACTTTTGTTTGGATTCATCTTGTGAATACCATGCCACACACACAGCACTTTGGTAGAAAAGCCACTTTAAGGATTATTACTCGATAATGGTATGCTTCCTTATTATATCATCTCTAGGTTACATGATCTAGCTAGCAAGTTTCCAAACATACGTGTCCTAGATTGGTGCTCATTCAATAGATCACAAGACAGACTTATTAAATCACTTGAGCTGAATTTCTCATAGAAGGCTGATGATCTCCAAGCCTCATCGGTCAAGGAGAGATACGTGCCCAGCCTTGCCAGTCAAGACAAATAATTAGTTCTAGCCTCATCGATCATGGAACAACTGATGATCTCCTAGCATTGTCGGACAAGGAGAGACATGCATCCAGCCTCATTGGCCAGGACAGTTGAGTAGTTTCATGCCTCGTCGGTCACGGAATGGGTGATAGTTTGAGAGACTTTATATTAAGACTCTGGTCATATCGGACATGGATAAATCGTTTATCACATAAGGCCACTCTCAATGGAATTTCATTTCTAATTAATGCTGCCCAATCACAAAATCTGCTGAGTTGACAATGTATTTATGAGAAGAGAGGAGAAAGAGTTACGCAACCTGCACGGTTACCCGGGGAGATGAAACCGGTTAAAACCCCCACCGAGGCCGTTGAGTTTCATTCTAGCTCCGGATCTCGTGCGACGCTATTCTCCGTCCCGCGCCGCTCCCGCCCTCCCCTTCGAGAAATTGGCTATAGTAGGACTCCAAACAAGTGGCTTCTCTAAAATAAGGCTCCCAATGTTTGCTTCTCAAAAATAGGACTCCAAACGTTCACACTAAGCTATAACGACATTTTGTTTCTTTTTAATCAAATTGGTAATTCAAAATACATGTATTTTCTCTTAATGACTGTATTGCCCTTCAACCTTGTATGCCTAATAGATCGACGTTTCGACTCGCTCGTACATTTTGTTTCACCGACGCCCGCGTCGCGCCCGCTTGTTCCTTCCCCGCGCCCGCCGCCGCCCCATCATGGCGCCGCCTCTTCCCGGCGATCCGCCGTCGCCCGGCGAGCCCCCGACGGCGGCAGGTCTTCCCCCTTCGGCGGCCGTCCAGGCACCATCGTGCAGCCTCGTCGCGCGGGCACGACATCAGATGGCGAATGACGTAGGGCTTGCCTCGCCGGGCGCCCTAGGGTTGGCCACGGTGGTGCTGGACGACTGGCCACGGTCGGCCAAGGTGGAGATGGCCAAGTGCTGGACGCCCAAGGGATGAAGATGGCACACAATGTCTTTTTTTTCAAAATCGTGCGTTGCACGTGCTTCATTAAGCCCGATGTCCAGGCGGTCCAGGAGCTGGACATGGCCGCGGCTGCTCCTACGCCATCTTCTCCAGGAGGTATTATTACGGCATGCTTTTGTAGCACCTCAAGCCGTCGGTCACTATCAGTTCTAACTATAGCATGCTTGTCGTGCTTTTGTTCTATTGATGGATACGCGATTGCATAGATCTAAACATAGCATGCACCTCAGTCCAATTTTTGATATGTTCAGTACGTTTCCTGCAGGCATGGCAGCGGCCGCTGATAGCCTGGCTGCCCAGGCAGGGTCAACCGATGGCATGGACTGTAGCCGTCAGGCTGTTGTCAAACCATTACTTTCTGCAGCCGTTATACTTCTGTTAGTCAGCTGTTAGGCGGCGGCCTGTGGCGTGTTTAAAAGGCGTCGAATGTAACTGAATTGAATCATTATCGATGATATGAATACGGAATTCTGCCTGTATCCTTCGTTCTTGTTCTGAACTTCCTCTTCTCTGAATCCGGTTCCAGTGCCACAAACAGTCAGGGCCTTGATCCAGGTCCTGACAAAAGGGCTGCTGCCCTGCCGCTAAATGTTTTAGGTCTTCATTTAAAACCAAAGCAGCCCCTAAACACGCGTTTTGAAGACTTGAGGGTAGAACGGTCAAGTTATGGCCAAATACATATGTTTGGGACTCAAAAAAAGGTTAAAAAACCAAAATGTTATTATAGCTTAGTGTTAACGTTTGGAGTCCTATTTTACAAAAGCGAACGTTAGAAATCCTATTTTAGAGAAGTCACTTATTTGGAGTCATATTATAGCCAATTTCTCGCTCGTGGAAAAACTTCCCTATTTTGCCACCGCGTACCACCACCAAATTAACACAGCCTGTTCGTTTGGCTGGCTGGTACTCGCTGGTGCTCGCTGGTGCTGATTTATTGTGAGAGGAAAACATCATTGAACCGTACCAGCGGCGTAGTCCAAACGAACAGGCTGAAACAAACCAACAACCAACCCTGCTGCACCTCATCACCCCTTTAGCCCCACGTGTCAGCGTACACCGATTCTCGGGCTCTACATGACCTCACACGTCAGTCACACAAACCCTGTCCACTACAACCAAATCCTCCATGCACCTGGTCCACGAAGGCTGCACTCATATGCTCACGGCCCACAGCACAGTGGCACACTCGGCTCATGGCCCAATACACCGACCTCACAGGCCCGCAAGTCAACCTCTCATGCCCTCCGTTAAATGCTAGATCCACCCAAGAATGTACATCAGAATTGGCAAGCCTTTTCATTTAGATTTGAAATTCCAAAAAATTCCTAAAAATACTAGGGCCGCACTAGATCCTACCTTGACCTTTTCACCACTTTATTTCACCCATAAATTATGGAAAATTAATAATTAATTCCCACAAATACTTTCTAAGCCTTTAAATATTCCATTAGTTCCCAAAAAATACCCTTTAACCTCCAAAAATTCCCAATAAATCCTAAAACCCTATAACACCACATCAAAGCCCTCAAACCTCACCAGCCCATCTATATTTTATTGTACCACTATTTGGTTCTTTGCTTGCTTTTGTGCTTTAGTACTTACATATAGAAATCAGTCCACTAGATGAAGGCATGTTCGTGTATGAGCAAGGAGAACCGGAAGGTTATGTAGATGGACTACAACGAGGTCAAGTCCTAGCGCTTCCTTGACTATAATTGGACCCAGTTTTCATGCATTCACCTACTAGAGTCTTTCTTTTAAAAGTAATTATATTATATTTACAATTTTCAAGTAGTTATTACCGATCACATATTAAGGCCATACCATGTTAATTGCACTGCTTTATACCTTGAAACCCTAGGAATCTAGTATTGATTATATCGATAGCCTGGTTAAATGCTCACTAGTCAAAAGCCCAGGACGTTCACATATGAAATAAATACTTTTTATTTGAACACATGCCTTTCATAAATAAAAGAGTAAGATGTTTTATAAAGGGTGAAATGCTTGTAGAAAGAGAAATGATGTGGGGAGATGGGGACAACAAAATATTGGCAGCTGTGTGGGCAGGGTTTAGCAGTTAAAGGTTGAGGTGAGTATGGGTTGATACTGTGGGGTGGAGATGCTCACTCCGGCCGTATAAGGACCGGTTCATAGTGGCATCTCACCGAGCCATATCCCTACGACCACATGCTTTATGGGGATCCAACTATTAGTAGCTCAGATAGCACAACGAGGGTTGTATCGTGAACTTTTGTAGACTAGCCAATAGTATTTAGCGCCTGGTGACCCACAGGCAGATGTTAAGCTGAGACGCTGCTAACTGCACGGGTGTGGGTACGGGATCTCGGTAAGCCTACTTCAACCACCGATCATGGAAGAGGTTGTGCCTGCACGTGGGAAGAGCATACAATCTCTGCAGAGTGTATTAACCTACTTGAGTAGCCACGTCCTTGGTAGTGGACACAGGTAATGGTGATGTCCGAATGATTAGACACTTCAAAAACTGATTTTGGCGTGAGTAAAGTTATTCTGGAAAATATTGGTAAAAGTGATAATCTGGGAACTAGCGGGATGGACAGTAACTCCCCCGGGGCCAACAATCTCTACTCTTTCTTAAGTAACTAATAAACTTGAATGCCCCTATTCCGGTTCTCCTTGCTCATACACGAACATGCCTTCATGAGCAAGGAGAACCTCAGCATAAAATTGGCACATTTCCGCAAAGGTAAACCTAAGCCTTTCCTTGAAATCCCTTATGCATCTATTATCCCCACTCCTTTAGGGCTTGCTGAGTGCGTAAGTACTCACCCGTTGTTGATTTACAGATGAAGACTATCACCTTAACATGGATGCCAATTAGGACCTTACGTACTATGAGTAGGGTTTCGCCTATGGCCCAAGACCTTCCTGTAGGAAGAAAGGACCCCTCCGCTTAGATCCACTGTAGTAGGAAACTTGAGTTATGTACTAAATCAAGGCCTATGGCCATCCATTATATAGACCTGTGTTGTAAAACCCTATTTCAAATTATCAATAAAATGTATTGTTTGTAATATCATTCTGTGTCCAAAAATTGTGTATCTGCCATTGATCCGAGGATAGATACGAATGCACCTGGACTCTCAAAATGAGAGCCCGACAGATACTCAAGGGCACTGAAACTTTTACAGCACTTGTAATTTTAAGTCCGCTTCCCTGCAGACAAATTTGGAGATTTAATATCCTTGAGAATATCGCTGCTCATGTATGTCTGATGGTGTATGCTTGTCTGTCAGTATAGGTTGCACAATTTATTTGAGTGCCTTCCCGTGGGCCAAATGCTGTCAAATTTTAACAGAGTGGTACCTATACAACTTAGAAAATTGGGTGATTTAATCTACCTTGGAAATTTCTCTGGTCATTCCGTTTTTCAGAGTGTGCCTGCTTGGGAGTACAATGCGCTTGCAGCTTCATTTGGGCATCTTCCCAAGTACCAAACCGATTGAAAATTATGGGGGCATAATTCTAGTGGAGTGCGCTGATCTGCATAAACGTTGGGGACTCATTTGCATCAGAATGGCTTTGCACTGATGCATGCACCTGGGCTGTAATTTCTCCTGCTCACGTTCGGCATCGGCAGATGCATGCTTGCCCTCTCAGCGCTACGGCAGCGCTGCACGCAGCCAGACGACAGGACCGCAGGACTGCAGGAGCTTGCTATTTGGTTAAGGTACTCAGATTGTCACCAGGGATTCCTGCCTGGGCCGCAAGCTTCTCTCTCTCACTGCATCCTTTTCCTCCCCTCTGCTTCTTCCCTCTTCAGCACCGACACTCCATCCCTTCTCTCCTCTGCTTCTTCCTGCTTCCTCGTACACATTCCCTTCCTCTCTCTCCCTCTCCCTCTCTCTCTTCCCTCCTTATATTGAGCCCCCAAGTATGGCTTCGACAGCGGAAGCGTCTTCCAACTCCGGCGAGTGCGTGACAACAGCAGCGCCAGGAGGGCGACCACGGCCGCAAGCCGCCGACCTCTACAAGTCTCCAAAACATGGCGGCGTTTGCATTGCCATTGGTTTCGGCGAGTCCATTCGGATTGGCGTTTGCAGCTGGAGGATTGGCTACGTATTATATTCTCCGTGGCAGGAGGACCTCTACAAGTCTGCCCCGGTTGGACTGGCCCGGGGACGTAGTGAACCTCCGGGTGAGGAAGAAGACATCATTTTTTTCAATGTCCAATTCCTGGGCAGTGTGGTCGTATTTACACCTCTCCGCTCTAATCCCCCCACTAAAATTAATGAACGTCAGGTACATCGATCGACCGCGAGCTCGAGTTGAAGGCTCGTCTCCGAAGGCAACTGGCTGAGTGTAGGGTGAAAATTAGTGAACTCCGAAGTCAATTGGATGTGTGTTTGAAGGCAAAGCCTAAACTCAAAGTCGAACTCGAATTAAAGGTTAAACTCATTTTGGAACTCGAATTAAAGATTGAACAACAATTGAAAATTGAAAAAAAGATTAGGCTAGAATTGGAGGAGTGTACTGTGACAAAGGATGAACTCCAAAGGGAATTGGAGCAGTGTATGGAGGAAAATGTTAAACTCAAATTGAAATTGGAGGCGTGTAAGACGAAAAAGGGTGGACTCCAAAGGCAATTGGAGGACAAAAGGAAGGAGGCACGGGTGTTGGAAGAGGCAAATGAGGCAGCTACAAAGGCATATGATGCTGAGAAGGCATTGATGAAGGAATTAGAGGAGTTCAAAAGCAAGAAGGTGGGGAAGTAGGACGTCACAAGGATGCTTAAGCTAATAAGCTAATAAGAGTTGAGTTGGAGGAGCTCAGTGTTTCAATATCATAGCTATGAGCATCCTATGATAGACTTTATGCCAAACAATCTTCCCTGAATGATGAGAAGAATTCAATCCAAGGAGCTTTATACAGAGAAGGTTTTAGCATGCAAAGTTGATGTCAAAA
The DNA here is from genome assembly GCA_018135685.1 of Themeda triandra. Classification (NCBI taxonomy): domain Eukaryota; kingdom Viridiplantae; phylum Streptophyta; class Magnoliopsida; order Poales; family Poaceae; genus Themeda; species Themeda triandra. Next base: position 122,087 of record JAENPR010000734.1, on the reverse strand, counting down.
ATTGAGGCACTTGATGCTAAAATTATGGTGACATTGAGAAAATGAAGGTGAAAATTGATTAGTGATGTCGACCTATTGTGTCACTATGTAATCATGCTCAGTTGGTACTATGCAGTAAAATGGAACCTCTATTTCCATTGTTATATGTGCCGTGTTATTGTTTGGATTCATTTTGTGAATACCACACCACAAGAGAGTGAACGGATTTAGAGATGCATGCATACAACTCGCTAGCAGTAGATTACCACTGCTAGAGTTGCGTTCTAGATATGGTTACGATGTCAGCTTACCAGCAAGACCTAATTTGCTATCCCTGGCCTTTTGCAAACCCCATGGCGCACGGCACCACCAACACAAACACCCAAAAGCTTTGGATATTATAACACCCTTTGTTTTGCTAAGTGCCAAAAACCACTACAAATTTGAACCTTTTGAATTTAAAAAAATAGATTGATTTAACTGTCGATGGGAGAACCCGGAGGTTCCTCACCAAGGATGTTACCAGGCCAATTGGGCCTCGATCAGAAGGCCCGTGGACTTAACCCAATGGGGCACGAAGCCAGGCTGCGTGCACTATTAGAATTCCTAGATGGACTAATTATGGAAAAGTACCCTCCAAGTGGTTTAGGATTCTATCTTGTATCCGACTAGGAGAGAAAGAACCCGCAACAGACCCTGAGCTATAAAGGGCTGCTGAGGGCACCCCTTGTAAACAACGAACCACAACTCGATACAAGTCAATACAACCCGGCTCACGCCGAACTGGACGTCAGGTTATTACTCGAGCTAAATCTCGAGGGCCTGAACCAGTATAAACCTAGCATCCCATCACCACTTAATCGCTGAGTTCCGATTCGCCGAACGCCCCTCCGAACAAAAATACCATCCTTGGGTACCCGGGTGGTGGGCTATCGACGATAAAACATCAACAGCTAGCGCGCCAGGTAGGGGCTCTTTCGACGGATTTCTTCGAGAGCTCAGCGAACCCCGGCATCAAGATGTCTTTTTCGACGGGAACAACCTTTGTCTTCGGATCATGGATCTATAAAACAGACGGCGATGGCAAGCTCCAAAGCCACCTCATCAAGGAATCAGATTACGAAGACGTCAAGATCAATCAGATAGAAGAACAGCAACTCATCGAGAAGATGATCAAGCTTTCAACTTCTAGTCCGAGTCGATGGATAATGAGGAGGGTTATGAGACAAGATTCGAGACGGAGAGCAAACCGAATACGATTCAAAAGCGGTCATCAAGATACCACGAGCAATCCCATACCGACTTCAAATTCAGCATCCATAGTCCAAGAATACAACACGGATCGGTTCTCATACTCGTTCCTCCGCAAGAAGTGGAGATCACAATATACAGAGGCAACTACATTTGATCAAAACAACCGGCAACACGAGAATTCTTCCTTAAAGGAGCACAGCAAGGCTTAGTCATGATGGTGACCCCAGAAGATTGTGTCATGCATTGGCCGGATTCTTCTTTAGCAAGGACCGAGGCTAATAGCTGTTATACGGATTTACCGTACCAGAGCAGGAAAGAACTCGAGTACTCCTCCACGGAGATCATCAGCTCGGAAGAGGAAGAACCTAGAGTTGGTCAAAGAACCTAGGGAAGGAGAACAATTTACATGGCAGAGATAACAGAGTTACCTTTGGTGGTTCCAGAAATACCGGACATACGGTCATCCGACGAATTAGAAGGCAACATATCCCCGGATGAGAAGACAGACAAGAACGAAGACGAGAATCAAAAACAAGCCAGACTGAAGAGGAACAAGCGTAGGCTCGGATGAAAGAACCAGGCACGACAGAGGAAACAAGCCTAGGAAAAGTACCGGGCTGAACTCATAGAATACAACAAAAAGAATGCGAGAAAAGAGGCCGAACAAAATTCCAAGCAAGACAGGATCAAAGAGCTGACCAAGGAACTAGAGTCACTGAAGGAACTTAGCAAAGACAAGGTACTGCACCAAAAGAACCCAAAGTCCGAGAAAAAGAACTCGGAGACGCCTTACCACAAGACAAAGAACCCCAACTAAGGTCCGCCTTCCAGAGATTAGGAGAGCAGCAAGAGGAAAGCAGTAACAAAAGGCAAGAGACACATGCGAAGGCTAGAACACCTGTGAACGCAAGAAGTCGATCAATCTTTACCCGGCCAGAACCAACTAGAAGATTTAACAATGAGGGAGAAGGCGAATCAGACTACCAGGAAGAAAGGTCAAATTGCAAGAGAAACTGGTCAACATTTCAAAGGAGAGAAGAGCGCTACGATCGATTTCCTTGCTTCGCAGGAAGGTTACAAAATATCAAGCTGCCTCATAAGTTCAAACCATCCAACCACTCGAAATACAATGGGAAGACGAACCCGACGGTGGCTCGCAGTCTATTCTCAATCTATAGAACTAGCGGGGAGACGACGATATCAAGGCACTATTTTTTCTAATGGCACTAGAGGCCATGCCGTTGCAATGGTTTGACAAACTCGGACAGGATCAATCGAGATGTTGGGAAGACTTGCAAAGAGCCTTTTGCGGAACTTTGCAGGGATAATTACACACCCCATGACACCTATAGAGCTGAAGAGTCTACGACAAAACGGGGGAGAAAGTTTCAGAGACTTTTACAAGAGATTCGGAGAAATGAGAGCACAAGTGCATGATATTATAGATAGAGAGGTGATTGAAGCTTTTGGCAATGGGATCTTCTCGAAATGGCAGTTCAAAGATTTCTATGGTGAAAACCCCAAAACCAATGAAGAATTTAAGAGAACCGTTGAAAAGATGATATCATCAGAAGAAAGAACATGACATAGGTTTTTAGATGAAAGAAACAACCCGAGATGAGGAAGGTCAAATGATAGACCATACGAAAAGAGGCCAAGACACGATAACATGATAGCAGCAATGAGCAACAAGAGAAACTATCAACACAATACCGCTAAGGGATACAAAGACCAAAAAAATATGGAATTTGAAAACATGCCATGCCATCTACACCCGAGATCAGGCCACAAGCTGGGGGAATGCAACATATTCAATGAAAGATACAAAGGGATCAGAAGATATAGGAAGGAAGAAAACAAAAAAGAAGACGAACCAGCAAAGGAAGAAAAGAAGGCGGAAGGAGAATTTCAAGAAGCTCAAAGGCAACTGATGGTGATATACTCCGGAGTACCCGGCGCCCACAACAAACAATAAGAGAAACTAGCACACAGGGCAATCATGGCAGCTGAACCCACTATCCCAAGATTTCTTGACTGGTCAGAATACCCGATACAATTCACGAGAGATGATCAATGGATGAGCGCAAACAATGCGGGATGCTATCCACTAATCTTGAACCAACCATAGCGGGAGTGGTAGTTCCCAAAGTACTTATCGATGGAGGAGCAGGACTCAACATCGTCTTTGAAGATACACTAAAGAGGATGAAGCTAGATTATGAAGGACTGATAACACCCACATGCACACCTTTCTATGGTATAGTACCCGGAGAAGCTTCAATGCCGCTTGGACAAATAACACTGCCAACCACATTTGGAACACCAGAGAGATACGGATAGAACTTATCAAGTATGAAGTCGCGGTTCGAATCATGCTATCATGCAATCTTAGGGAGACCAACCCTAACCAAATTCATGGCAATACCACACTACCCTTACTTACTCCTCAAGATGCCAACAACCCGAGGAGTCTTGTCACTTAGGGGAGATTTCGAAAGGCTTTTCAACTGCGATGTACAAGCTATACAAATATCACGAAGGTACAAGACTTGAAGATAGCAAAAGAAATCACAACATTAGCTAAAGAAATGAACCTGAAAGAAATTCAAGTACCGGAAAAGAAGGCAAACAAGGCGAGTAGTTTCAAACCAGTAGAAGAAGCCAAGATCAAGAAGATAGATTTGTTGACAGAAGATTCTCGAGAAGACAGCTATCATCGCTTAGAACTCGGATCCCAAATAGGAACTCGCGCTCACCAACCTTCTTAGGGACAACAAAGATATTTTTGCATGGAAGCCGGGCCGATATGCCTGGCGTCCCAAGAGAGTTGGCTGAGCATACCATAGATATCAATAAGGGTTCAAAACCCATCAAGCGAAGCTTGACAATTCACCCTAGATAGAAAAGCAGCTATCAAGAAAGAACTAACCTTACATCGTAGTAGGATTCATCGGAAATATTGAACTTGGATTGGTTAGCAAACCCAAAGTACTAGTACCAAAAAGAACATGGAAGAGCTACGCATGTGCATCGACTACACGGACCTCAACGGACATTGCACAAAAGATCCTTATAGCCTGCCAAGGATCGATCAAATTGTAGACTCCACGGGCCGGATCGGACTCTTATCCTTCCTAGACTCATTATTCCGAGATACCATCAAATATCATTGAGAGAAGAAGATCGAGCAAGATGTCATTCATCATGCCATATGGAGCATACTTGCTACAAGTCAATGCCATTTGGTCTAAAAACACAGGAGCAACATATCGAGGGATATCCGGACGTGTCTAAAAGATCAAATCGAAGAAATGCGAGAAGCCTATATTGATGATGTAGTAATCAAGACAAAAGAACCCGATTCCTTGATTGAAGACTGCAGAGATGTTCAACAATCTAAAGCAATGGAAATGGAAGCTAAATCCAACTAAATGCGTGTTTGAGTACCCTCGGGACAATTGCTCGTGTTCTTAGTCGCAACCGAGGAATAGAAGCAAGTACCAAGCAAGTCAAAGCAATCCTAGATATGAAGCCACCTAAAAAAATAAAAGACATCAAAAAACTTATAGGATGCATGGCAGCTTTACATAGATTCATATCAAGATTAGGGGAGAAAGGGATACTATTTTTCAAATTGTTGAAGAAGTCAGGAAAATTTGAGTGGACGGAAGAAGCCAATGAAGCATTCAAGAGATTGAAAGAATATTTGACATCACCGCCAATCATGGTACCACCGAGCAAAGGAGAAGACATGTTACTCTACATCTCGGCAACCAAGCATGTGGTCAGCGCAGCAGTGGTGGTAGAAAGAGAAGAACCCAGTCACGCCTACAAAGTACAAAGGCCAAGATACTACATCGCGAGGTGTTAACACCATCAAAAGCAAGATACATACACGTACAAAAGGTCTTATATGCAATCCTCATAACATCAAGAAAGCTGAGGCATTACTTTCAAGAACACAAGATAAGCGTAATAACGGATTTTCCACTCGGAGACATATTATACATACAACTCGCTAGCAGTAGATTACCACTGCTAGAGTTGCGTTCTAGATATGGTTACGATCTCAGCTTACCAGCAAGACCTAATTTGCTATCCCTGGCCTTTTGCAAACCCCATGGCGCACGGCGCCACCAACACAAACACCCAAAAGCTTTGGATATTATAACACCCTTTGTTTTGCTAAGTGCCAAAAACCACTACAAATTTGAACCTTTTGAATTTAAAAAAATAGATTGATTTAACCGGCCGATGGGAGAACCCGGAGGTTCCTCACCAAGGATGTTACCGAGGCCAATTGGGCCTCGATCGAAGGCCCGTGGACTTAACCCAATGGGGCACGGCCGGAACTGCGTGCACTATTAGAATTCCTAGATGGACTAATTATGGAAAAGTACCCTCCAAGTGGTTTAGGATTCTATCTTGTATCCGACTAGGAGAGAAAGAACCCGCAATAGACCCTGAGCTATAAAGGGCTGCTGAGGGCACCCCTTGTAAACAACGAACCACAACTCGATACAAGTCAATACAACCCGGCTCACGCCGAACTGGACGTCAGGTTATTACTCGAGCTAAATCTCGAGGGCCTGAACCAGTATAAACCTAGCATCCCATCACCACTTAATCGCCGAGTTCCGATTCGCCGAACGCCCTCCGAACAAAAATACCATCCTTGGGTACCGGGTGGTGGGCTATCGACGATAAAACATCAACAGCTTAGCGCGCTGGTAGGGGCTCTTTCGACGGATTTCTTCGAGAGCTCAAATAACCCCCGGCATCAAGATGTCTTTTTCGACGGAACAACCTTTGTCTTCGGATCATGGATCTATAAAGCACAGACGGCGATGGCAAGCTCCAAAGCCACCTCATCAAGGAATCGATTACGAAGACGCGTCAAGATCAATCGATAGAAGAACAAAGAACTCATCGAGAAGATGATCAAGCTTTCAACTTCTAGTCCGAGTCGACAGATAATGAGGAGGGTTATGAGACCGATTCGAGAGACGGAGAGCAAAACCGAATACGATTCAAAAAAGTCATCAAGATACCACGAGCAATCCCATACCGACTTCGAAATTCAGCATCCATAGTCCAAGAATACAACACGGATCGGTTCTCTATCGTTACCCGTTCCTCCGCAAGAAGTGGAGATCACAATATACGAGGCAACTACATTTGATCAAAACAACCGGGCAACACGAAATTCTTCCTTAAAGGAGCACGGCAAGGCTTAGTCATGACGGTGACCCCGAAGATTGTGTCATGCATTGGCCGGATTCTTCTTTAGCAAGGACCCGTGGCTAATAGCCGTTATACGGATTTACTGCGTACCAGAGCGAGAAAGAACTTCAGTACTCCTCCACGAGATCATCGGCTCGGAAGAGGAAGAACCTAGAGTTGGTCAAAGAACCTAGGGAAGGAGAACAATTTACATGGCGTAGATAACAGAGTTACCTTTGGTGGTTCCAAATACGGACATACGGTCATCCGACGAATTAGAAGGCAACATATCCCCGGATGAGAAGACACAAGAACGAAGACGAGAATCAAAAACAAGCCGAGATCAAGAGGAACAAGCGTAGGCTCGGATGAAAGAACCGAGGCCCGACAGAGGAAACAAGCCTAGGAAAAGTACCGGGCTGAACTCATAGAATACAACAAAAAGAAGGCGAAAAGAGGCCGAACAAAATTCCAAGCAAGACAGGATCAAAGAGCTGACCAAGGAACTAGAGTCACCCAAGGAACTCGGCAAGAAAGACAAGGTACCTGCACCAAAAGAACCCAAAGTCCGAGAAAAGAACTCGGAGACGCCTTACCACAAGACAAAGAACCCCAACTAAGGTCCGCCTTCCGGAGATTAGGAGAGCAGCAAGAGGAAAGCAGTAACAAAAGGCAAGAGACACATGCGAAGGCTAGAACACCTGTGAACGCAAGAAGTCGATCAATCTTTACCCGGCCAGAACCAACTAGAAGATTTAACAATGAGGGAGAAGGCGAATCAGACTACCAGGAAGAAAGGTCAAATTGCAAGAGAAACTGGTCAACATTTCAAAGGAGAGAAGAGCGCTACGATCGATTTCCTTGCTTCGCAGGAAGGTTACAAAATATCAAGCTGCCTCATAAGTTCAAACCATCCAACCACTCGAAATACAATGGGAAGACAGAACCCAGACAGTGGCTCAGAGTCTATTCTCAATCTATAGAACTAGCAGGAGGAGACGACGATATCAAGGCACTATTTTTTCTAATGGCACTAGAGGCCATGCCGTTGCAATGGTTTGACAAACTCTGGACAGGATCAATCAGATGTTGGGAAGACTTGCAAAGAGCCTTTTGCAGCAACTTTGCAGGGATAATTACACACCCCATGACACCTACAGAGCTGAAGAGTCTACGACAAAACGGGGGAGAAAGTTTCAGAGACTTCTACAAGAGATTCGGAGAAATGAGAGCACAAGTGCATGATATTATAGATAGAGAGGTGATTGAAGCTTTTGGCAATGGGATCTTCTCGAAATGGCAGTTCAAAGATTTCTATGGTGAAAACCCCAAAACCAATGAAGAATTTAAGAGAACCGTTGAAAAGATGATATCATCGAAAGAAAGAACATGACATAGGTTTTTAGATGAAAGAAACAACCAGACGATGAGGAAGGTCAAATGATAGACCATACGAAAAGAGGCCAAGACACGATAACATGATAGCAAGAATGAGCAACAAGAGAAACTATCAACACAATACCGCTAAGGGATACAAAGACCAAAAAATATGGAATTTGAAAACATGCCATGCCATCTACACCTTAGATCGGGCCACAAGCTTCGGGAATGCAACATATTCAATGAAAGATACAAAGGGATCAGAAGATATAGGAAGGAAGAAAACAAAAAAGAAGACGAACCAGCAAAGGAAGAAAAGAAGGCGGAAGGAGAATTTCAAGAAGCTCAAAGGCAACTGATGGTGATATACTCCGGAGTACCCGGCGCCCACAACAAACAATAAGAGAAACTAGCACACAGGGCAATCATGGCAGCTGAACCCACTATCCCAAGATTTCTTGACTGGTCAGAATACCCGATACAATTCACGAGAGATGATCAATGGATGAGCGCAAACAATGCGGGATGCTATCCACTAGTACTGGAACCAACCATAGCGGGAGTGGTAGTTCCCAAAGTACTTATCGATGGAGGAGCAGGACTCAACATCGTCTTTGAAGATACACTAAAGAGGATGAAGCTAGATTATGAAGGACTGATAACACCCACATGCACACCTTTCTATGGTATAGTACCCGGAGAAGCTTCAATGCCGCTTGGACAAATAACACGCCAACCACATTTGGAACACCGAGAGAGATACGATGTAACTTATCAAGTATGAAGTCGCGGGTTCGAATCATGCTATCATGCAATCTTAGGGAGACCAACCCTAACCAAATTCATGGCAATACCACACTACCCTTACTTACTCCTCAAGATGCCAACAACCCGAGGAGTCTTGTCACTTAGGGGAGATTTCAAAAAGGCTTTTCACTGCGATGTACAAGCTATACAAATATCACGAAGGTACAAGACTTGAAGATAGCAAAAGAAATCACAACATTAGCTAAAGAAATGAACTGAAAGAAATTCAAGTACCGGAAAAGAAGGCAAACAAGGCGAGTAGTTTCAAACCAAAGAAAGAAGCCAAGATCAAGAAGATAGATTTGTTGACAGAAGATTCTGAGAAGACAGCTATCATCAGCTTAGAACTGGATCCCAAATAGGAACTCGCGCTCACCAACCTTCTTAGGGACAACAAAGATATTTTTGCATGGAAGCCGCACATATGCCCGGCGTCCCAAGAGAGTTGGTGAGCATACCATAGATATCAATAAGGGTTCAAAACCCATCAAGCGTAAGCTTCAAGAATTCACCCTAGATAGAAAAGCTATCAAGAAAGAACTAACCAGACATCGGTAGTAGGATTCATCGAGGGAAATATTGAACTTGGATTGGTTAGCAAACCCGGTACTAGTACCAAAAAGAACATGGAAGAGCTACGCATGTGCATCGACTACACGGACCTCAACAGACATTGCACAAAAGATCCTTATAGCCTCGCCAAGGATCGATCAAATTGTAGACTCCACGGCTGGATCAGCACTCTTATCCTTCCTAGACTGTTATTCCAGATACCATCAAATATCATTGAGAGAAGAAGATCAGAGCAAGATGTCATTCATCATGCCATATGGAGCATACTGCTACAAGTCAATGCCATTTGGTCTAAAAAACACAGGAGCAACATATCAGAGGGATATCCAGACGTGTCTAAAAGATCAAATCAGAAGAAATGCAGAAGCCTATATTGATGATGTAGTAATCAAGACAAAAGAACCCGATTCCTTGATTGAAGACCTGCAGGAGATGTTCAACAATCTAAAGCAATGGAAATGGAAGCTAAATCCAACTAAATGCGTGTTTGGAGTACCCTCGGGACAATTGCTCGTTCTTAGTCAAAGAACCGAGGAATAGAAGCAAGTACCAAGCAAGTCAAAGCAATCCTAGATATGAAGCCACCTAAAAAAAAAAAGACATCAAAAAACTTATAGGATGCATGGCAAACTTTACATAGATTCATATCAAGATTAGGGGAGAAAGGGATACTATTTTTCAAATTGTTGAAGAAGTCAGGAAAATTTGAGTGGACGGAAGAAGCCAATGAAGCATTCAAGAGATTGAAAGAATATTTGACATCACCGCCAATCATGGTACCACCGAGCAAAGGAGAAGACATGTTACTCTACATCTCGGCAACCAAGCATGTGGTCAGCGCAGCAGTGGTGGTAGAAAGAGAAGAACCCAGACACGCCTACAAAGTACAAAGGCCAGTATACTACATCAGCGAGGTGTTAACACCATCAAAAGCAAGATACATACACGTACAAAAGGTCTTATATGCAATCCTCATAACATCAAGAAAGCTGAGGCATTACTTTCAAGAACACAAGATAAGCGTAATAACGGATTTTCCACTCGGAGACATATTATACATACAACTCGCTAGCAGTAGATTACCACTGCTAGAGTTGCGTTCTAGATATGGTTACGATCTCGGCTTATACCTGACAAGACCTAATTTGCTATCCCCGGCCTTTTGCAACCCCATGGCGCACGGCGCCACCAACACAAACACCCAAAAGCTTTGGATATTATAACACCCTTTGTTTTGCTAAGTGCCAAAAACCACTACAAATTTGAACCTTTTGAATTTAAAAAAATAGATTGATTTAATCTGTCGATGGGAGAACCCGGAGGTTCCTCACCAAGGATGTTACCGGGCCAATTGGGCCTCGATCGAAGGCCCGTGGACTTAACACCAATGGGGCACGAAGCCAGCTGCGTGCACTATTAGAATTCCTAGATGGACTAATTATGGAAAAGTACCCTCCAAGTGGTTTAGGATTCTATCTTGTATCCGACTAGGAGAGAAAGAACCCGCAATGCACTGAGCTATAAAGGGCTGCCGAGGGCACCCTTGTAAACAACGAACCACAACTCGATACAAGTCAATACAACCCGGCTCACGCCGAACCGGACGTCGAGTTATTACTCGAGCTAAATCTCGAGGGCTGAACCAAAGATAAACCTAGCATCCCATCACCACTTAATCGTCGAGTTCCGATTCGCCGAACGCCCTCCGAACAAAAATACCATCCTTGGGTACCCGGGTGGTGGGGCTATCGACGATAAAACATCAACAGCCTAGCGCGCGTAGGGGCTCTTTCGACGGATTTCTTCGAGAGCTCAAATAACCCCGGCATCAAGATGTCTTTTTCGACGGAACAACCTTTGTCTTCGGATCATGGATCTATAAAACAGACGGCGATGGCAAGCTCCAAAGCCACCTCATCAAGGAATCAGATTACGAAGACGTCAAGATCAATCAGATAGAAGAACAGCAACTCATCGAGAAGATGATCAAGCTTTCAACTTCTAGTCCGAGTCAGACAGATAATGAGGAGGGTTATGAGACCGATTCAGAGACGGAGAGCAAAACCGAATACGATTCAAAAGCGATCATCAAGATACCACGAGCAATCCCATACCGACTTCAAATTCAGCATCCATAGTCCAAGAATACAACACGGATCGGTTCTATCACCCGTTCCTCCGCAAGAAGTGGAGATCACAATATACTGAGAGGCAACTACATTTGATCAAAACAACCAGTGCAACACGAGAATTCTTCCTTAAAGGAGCACAAAGAAGGCTTAGTCATGACGGTGACCCCGAAGATTGTGTCATGCATTGGCCGGATTCTTCTTTAGCAAGGACCCAGGCTAATAGCATGTAATGGATTTACCGTACCCGGAGCGAGAAAGAACTCGAGTACTCCTCCACAGAGATCATCAGCTCGGAAGAGGAAGAACCTAGAGTTGGTCAAAGAACCTAGGGAAGGAGAACAATTTACATGGCAGAGATAACAGTTACCTTTGGTGGTTCCTAAATACCGGACATACGGTCATCCGACGAATTAGAAGGCAACATATCCCGGATGAGAAGACACAAGAACGAAGACGAGAATCAAAAACAAGCCGATCAAGAGGAACAAGCGTAGGCTCGGATGAAAGAACCAGAGCACGACAGAGGAAACAAGCCTAGGAAAAGTACCGGCCGAACTCATAGAATACAACAAAAAGAAGGCGAGAAAAGAGGCCGAACAAAATTCCAAGCAAGACAGATCAAAGAGTCGACCAAGGAACTAGAGTCACTCGAAGGAACTCAAAGAAAGACAAGGTACCTGCACCAAAAGAACCCAAAGTCCGAGAAAAAGAACTCGAGACGCCTTACCACAAGACAAAGAACCCCAACTAAGGTCCGCCTTTCCGTAGATTAGGAGAGCAGAAGAGGAAAGCAGAATAAAAAGGTAAGAGACACATGCGAAGGCTAGAACACCTGGAACGCAAGAAGTCGATCAATCTTTACCCGTAAACCAACTAGAAGATTTAACAATGAGGAGAAGGCTGAATCGACTACCAGGAAGAAAGGTCAAATTGCAAGAGAAACTGTCAACATTTCAAAGGAGAGAAGAGCGCTACGATCGATTTCCTTGCTTCAGAAGGTTACAAAATATCAAGCCGCCAAAAGTTCAAACCATCCAACCACTCGAAATACAATGGGAAGACAGAACCTGCATTAAAGGTGGCTCGTAGTCTATTCTCAATCTATAGAACTAGCAGGAGGAGACGACGATATCAAGGCACTATTTTTTCTAATGGCACTAGAGGCCATGCCGTTGCAATGGTTTGACAAACTCTGGACAGGATCAATCAGATGTTGGGAAGACTTGCAAAGAGCCTTTTGCAGCAACTTTGCAGGGATAATTACACACCCCATGACACCTACAGAGCTGAAGAGTCTACGACAAAACGGGGGAGAAAGTTTCAGAGACTTCTACAAGAGATTCGTAGAAATGAGAGCACAAGTGCATGATATTATAGATAGAGAGGTGATTGAAGCTTTTGGCAATGGGATCTTCTCGAAATGGCAAAGCTTCAAAGATTTCTATGGTGAAAACCCCAAAACCAATGAAGAATTTAAGAGAACCGTTGAAAAGATGATATCATCGAAGAAAGAACATGACATAGGTTTTTAGATGAAAGAAACAACCTGCATGAATGAGGAAGGTCAAATGATAGACCATACGAAAAGAGGCCAAGACACGATAACATGATAGCAGCAATGAGCAACAAGAGAAACTATCAACACAATACCGCTAAGGGATACAAAGACCAAAAAAATATGGAATTTGAAAACATGCCATGCCATCTACACCCGAGATCAGGCCACAAGCTGGGGGAATGCAACATATTCAATGAAAGATACAAAGGGATCAAGATATAGGAAGGAAGAAAACAAAAAAGAAGACGAACCAAAGAAAGGAAGAAAAGAAGGCGGAAGGAGAATTTCAAGAAGCTCAAAGGCAACGATGGTGATATACTTGAGTACCCTACGCCCACAACAAACAATAAGAGAAACTAGCACACATGTGGCAATCATGGCAGCCGAACCCACTATCCCAAGATTTCTTGACCGGCGAATACCCGATACAATTCACGAGAGATGATCAATGGAGGAGCGCAAACAATGCGGGATGCTATCCACTAGTACTTTGGAACCAACCATAGCGGGAGTGGTAGTTCCCAAAGTACTTATCGATGGAGGAAGCGTGGACTCAACATCGTCTTTGAAGATACACTAAAGAGGATGAAGCTAGATTATGAAGGACTCGATAACACCCACATGCACACCTTTCTATGGTATAGTACCCGGAGAAGCTTCAATGCCGCTTGGACAAATAACACTGCCAACCACATTTGGAACACCAGAGAGATACAGGACAGAACTTATCAAGTATGAAGTCGCAGGGTTCGAATCATGCTATCATGCAATCTTAGGGAGACCAACCCTAACCAAATTCATGGCAATACCACACTACCCTTACTTACTCCTCAAGATGCCAACAACCCGAGGAGTCTTGTCACTTAGGGGAGATTTCAAAAAGGCTTTTCACTGCGATGTACAAGCTATACAAATATCACAGAAGGTACAAGACTTGAAGATAGCAAAAGAAATCACAACATTAGCTAAAGAAATGAACCTGAAAGAAATTCAAGTACCGGAAAAGAAGGCAAACAAGGCGAGTAGTTTCAAACCAGTAGAAGAAGCCAAGATCAAGAAGATAGATTTGTTGACAGAAGATTCTGAGAAGACAGCTATCATCAGCTTAGAACTGGATCCCAAATAGGAACTCGCGCTCACCAACCTTCTTAGGGACAACAAAGATATTTTTGCATGGAAGCCGGCTGATATGCCTGGCGTCCCAAGAGAGTTGGCTGAGCATACCATAGATATCAATAAGGGTTCAAAACCCATCAAGCAGAAGCTTCAGCAATTCACCCTAGATAGAAAAGCAGCTATCAAGAAAGAACTAACCAGATTACTGGTAGTAGGATTCATCAGGGAAATATTGAACTTGGATTGGTTAGCAAACCCAAGGTACTAGTACCAAAAAAGAACACTAAGAGCTACGCATGTGCATCGACTACACGGACCTCAACAGACATTGCACAAAAGATCCTTATAGCCTGCCAAGGATCGATCAAATTGTAGACTCCACGGCTGGATCAAGCACTTTATCCTTCCTAGACTCATTATTCCGTATACCATCAAATATCATTGAGAGAAGAAGATCGAGCAAGATGTCATTCATCATGCCATATGGAGCATAAATGCTACAAGTCAATGCCATTTGGTCTAAAAAACACAGAGCAACATATCGAGGGATATCCAGACGTGTCTAAAAGATCAAATCAGAAGAAATGCAGAAGCCTATATTGATGATGTAGTAATCAAGACAAAAGAACCCGATTCCTTGATTGAAGACCTGCAGGAGATGTTCAACAATCTAAAGCAATGGAAATGGAAGCTAAATCCAACTAAATGCGTGTTTGGAGTACCCTCAGGACAATTGCTCAGGTTCTTAGTCAGCAACCGAGGAATAGAAGCAAGTACCAAGCAAGTCAAAGCAATCCTAGATATGAAGCCACCTAAAAAAATAAAAGACATCAAAAAACTTATAGGATGCATGGCAGCTTTACATAGATTCATATCAAGATTAGGGGAGAAAGGGATACTATTTTTCAAATTGTTGAAGAAGTCGGAAAATTTGAGTGGACGGAAGAAGCCAATGAAGCATTCAAGAGATTGAAAGAATATTTGACATCACCGCCAATCATGGTACCACCGAGCAAAGGAGAAGACATGTTACTCTACATCTCGGCAACCAAGCATGTGGTCAGCGCAGCAGTGGTGGTAGAAAGAGAAGAACCCAGACACGCCTACAAAGTACAAAGGCCAAGATACTACATCAAATAGAGGTGTTAACACCATCAAAAGCAAGATACATACACGTACAAAAGGTCTTATATGCAATCCTCATAACATCAAGAAAGCCGAGGCATTACTTTCAAGAACACAAGATAAGCGTAATAACGGATTTTCCACTCGAGACATATTATACATACAACTCGCTAGCGTAGATTACCACCGCTAGAGTTGCGTTCTAGATATGGTTACGATCTCACTACTGACAAGACCTAATTTGCTATCCCCGGCCTTTTGCAAACCCCATGGCGCACGGCGCCACCAACACAAACACCCAAAAGCTTTGGATATTATAACACCCTTTGTTTTGCTAAGTGCCAAAAACCACTACAAATTTGAACCTTTTGAATTTAAAAAATAGATTGATTTAACTCTGTCGATTGAGAACCCGGAGGTTCCTCACCAAGGATGTTACCAGGCCAATTGGGCCTCGATCGAAGGCCCGTGGACTTAACCAATGGGGCACGAAGCCGTGCTGCGTGCACTATTAGAATTCCTAGATGGACTAATTATGGAAAAGTACCCTCCAAGTGGTTTAGGATTCTATCTTGTATCCGACTAGGAGAGAAAGAACCCGCAATACCACCGAGCTATAAAGGGCTCACGAGGGCACCCCTTGTAAACAACGAACCACAACTCGATACAAGTCAATACAACTCGGCTCACGCCGAACCGGACGTCAGTTATTACTCGAGCTAAATCTCGAGGGCCTCGAACCGATATAAACCTAGCATCCCATCACCACTTAATCGGGAAGTTCGATTCGCCGAACGCCCTCCGAACAAAAATACCATCCTTGGGTACCCGGGTGGTGGGCTATCGACGATAAAACATCAACAGCCTAGCGCGCCAGGTAGGGGCTCTTTCGACGGATTTCTTCGAGAGCTCAAAACCCCGCATCAAGATGTCTTTTTCGACGGAACAACCTTTGTCTTCGGATCATGGATCTATAAAACAGACGGCGATGGCAAGCTCCAAAGCCACCTCATCAAGGAATCGGGATTACGAAGACGTCAAGATCAATCGATAGAAGAACAAAGAACTCATCGAGAAGATGATCAAGCTTTCAACTTCTAGTCCGAGTCGAGAGATAATGAGGAGGGTTATGAGACCGATTCGAGACGGGAGAGCAAAACCGAATACGATTCAAAAGCAAGATCATCAAGATACCACGAGCAATCCCATACTGACTTCGAAATTCAGCATCCATAGTCCAAGAATACAACACGGATCAGTTCTACTGTTACCCGTTCCTCCGCAAGAAGTGGAGATCACAATATACAGAGGCAACTACATTTGATCAAAACAACCAGGCAACACGAGAATTCTTCCTTAAAGGAGCACAGCAAGGCTTAGTCATGACGGTGACCCCAGAAGATTGTGTCATGCATTGGCCGGATTCTTCTTTAGCAAGGACCCGTGCTAATAGTTATACGGATTTACCGTACCGAAAGCGAGAAAGAACTCGAGTACTCCTCCACTGAGATCATCGGCTCCGGAAGAGGAAGAACCTAGAGTTGGTCAAAGAACCTAGGGAAGGAGAACAATTTACATGGCAGAGATAACAGAGTTACCTTTGGTGGTTCCAGAAATACCGGACATACGGTCATCCGACGAATTAGAAGGCAACATATCCCCGGATGAGAAGACAGACAAGAACGAAGACGAGAATCAAAAACAAGCCAGACTGAAGAGGAACAAGCGTAGGCTCGGATGAAAGAACCAGCACGACAGAGGAAACAAGCCTAGGAAAAGTACCGGCCGAACTCATAGAATACAACAAAAAGAAGGCGAGAAAAGAGGCCGAACAAAATTCCAAGCAAGACAGGATCAAAGAGCGACCAAGGAACTAGAGTCACCGAAGGAACTCAAAAAGACAAGGTACTCGCACCAAAAGAACCCAAAGTCCGAGAAAAAGAACTCGAGACGCCTTACCACAAGACAAAGAACCCCAACTAAGGTCCGCCTTCCGAGATTAGGAGAGCAAAGAAGAGGAAAGCAAACAATAAAAGGCAAGAGACACATGCGAAGGCTAGAACACCCGTGAACGCAAGAAGTCGATCAATCTTTACCCTACGGAACCAACTAGAAGATTTAACAATGAGGGAGAAGGCGAATCGACTACCAGAAGAAAGGTCAAATTGCAAGAGAAACTGGTCAACATTTCAAAGGAGAGAAGAGCGCTTACGATCGATTTCCTTGCTTCCTTGAGAAGGTTACAAAATATCAAGCCGCCTCATAAGTTCAAACCATCCAACCACTCGAAATACAATGGGAAGACAAACCCAGACAAAGGGCTCGAGTCTATTCTCAATCTATAGAACTAGCAGGAGGAGACGACGATATCAAGGCACTATTTTTTCTAATGGCACTAGAGGCCATGCCGTTGCAATGGTTTGACAAACTCTGGACAGGATCAATCAGATGTTGGGAAGACTTGCAAAGAGCCTTTTGCGGAACTTTGCAGTGGATAATTACACACCCCATGACACCTACAGAGTCAAGAGTCTACGACAAAACGGGGAGAAAGTTTCGTAGACCTCTACAAGAGATTCGGAGAAATGAGAGCACAAGTGCATGATATTATAGATAGAGAGGTGATTGAAGCTTTTGGCAATGGGATCTTCTCGAAATGGCAAGTTCAAAGATTTCTATGGTGAAAACCCCAAAACCAATGAAGAATTTAAGAGAACCGTTGAAAAGATGATATCATCAGAAGAAAGAACATGACATAGGTTTTTAGATGAAAGAAACAACCCAGACAGATGAGGAAGGTCAAATGATAGACCATACGAAAAGAGGCCAAGACACGATAACATGATAGCAAAGAATGAGCAACAAGAGAAACTATCAACACAATAACACTAAGGGATACAAAGACCAAAAAAATATGGAATTTGAAAACATGCCATGCCATCTACACCCGAGATCAAAGCCACAAGCCGGGGAATGCAACATATTCAATGAAAGATACAAAGGGATCAAGATATAGGAAGGAAGAAAACAAAAAGAAGACGAACCAAAGAAAGGAAGAAAAGAAGGCGGAAGGAGAATTTCAAGAAGCTCAAAGGCAACTCGATGGTGATATATTCCGAGTACCCGGCGCCCACAACAAACAATAAGAGAAACTAGCACACAGGGCAATCATGGCAGCTGAACCCACTATCCCAAGATTTCTTGACTGGTCAGAATACCCGATACAATTCACGAGAGATGATCAATGGATGAGCGCAAACAATGCGGGATGCTATCCACTAGGACTGGAACCAACCATAGCGGGAGTGGTAGTTCCCAAAGTACTTATCGATGGAGGAGTGTTGACGGTCGTTAAGTATCAATTTTATACCGTCAACGCAGCAAGAGAAAGGACTAATATGAGTTCACTTGTTAGATATAGGGGTTACACTGATGCATTCCACGAGTTTTGGTGATTGTCTATTTCTCTAGGGGGTTATCGAAAGAGAACCAAAGGAGGCCCACATGTCATGATTACATAGAGATAAAGACCGAACGGGTAAAATTGTATAATCTAGAAGACTCCGAAGGCAAACCCCGGAAGCCGGGGCCCACTGGCGGGGTGGCCGGTCGGCCGACCCGTGGGGAGTCGGCCGACTCCCCACCTCCACCAATCGGTGGAGTCTCGTGGATCCCGCCTCCACCGCCTTTGAGGATGAATAATTATCGTCCATTTAGGTCGGTTTGATCCGAGGGCCGTGGTTCATCCTAGGGGGCTATATATTCGAGCCCCCGGCCCCCCGGGTGAAACCCTAATTCATTCAAGAGTTCATTCTCTCATCGAATTCGTGAGAAGCCGAGCCACCATCTCAATTAGAGCTCCATAGTTTAGTAGCATAGCTACATAGGAATAGATCTAGAGGGAATCAAGCCTAGCTTGGAGTCCGGATCTGTCGGAGTTCTTGGTAATTCCCCTCTACATTCTTGTAATATTCATCATTGTTCGTGATACTATGAGTAGTACTTTATTCTATTCTATTATATCGACTTGACTTTACTCTATTTGATTATGTTCTCAATTATATCGTTCTTAGTTTACTTTGATTATATGTTTAGCATAGTTGGACTAGAATTATGTTTATGCATAGGATCGTATAGCGCTTGCTCATTAGGCCAATGGGTGAGTGGTAGATATTGTGTAGGCATGGTGCCTATACCGTATTTATCTGCGATTGCACCCTATATTCCGGATCGTGAGGTAGATCGCGGAGTGACAGATCCCGTTGAGTCCTTTGTAGCCCTTCTCCCGAGTATAGGTCTAGCGTAACAAACCTATTACATTGAAGTCATTGCTATGTCTCTTGTCTTCTCGGTAATATCACTATGCATAGATGTAACCTTTTCCCGCCATGATTGCTAGATGTTCTTGCACTAATCATTGTATGCTTTGACTTTATAGTTAGAATAACATAGGATTATACCCTAGATCGTCCTAGTCCATGCTAGTGTTATAAGCTTAGAGTGCTAAGTTGAGATGGCTTATTACTATTATTTTATGTGGCTAAATGCTCTCATTTATCTTATGTCATTTATCATTCATTCCTATATTTTATGTGACACTTACCCCGTATGAGATGATCGATACAGACAAGGTTAAGCTCTCCATTATCGCATGTGCATTGCTCATCACTCATTATCCAAAGCCTTCCCTTCCCAAGTGGTAAAAATATAAATAACGATACCCGGATTACTCCCGGTTAAAATGCTACGATGATATATTCGTGCGCTTGCGGAACCTTCTTTATTTCAGTTGCACTTAATAGACATCAACAAGCATTTTTGGCGCCGTTGCCGGGAAGGTTGAAAGCCAATGGATAATGAGCAGCATTGCACTACATAATGATATTGAGCACCGTCACCATTCTCTACTCATACAGCCTTACCCTTGTCTTTCGTCTATTTTTATATCTTATGCGGGGGTATTCGGAAGGCCGAAGCGTGTTGAAGAAGACCAATCAATCATCATCATCATCAACTCAACTTGGAAGTTTGTCGAAGCGTAAAGTCAACCTTTCGTGCGAGACTTGACACCAGCGTTTGAAGCCATGGCGAACAAGTCACTCCGCGAGTTCTCGGCTCCATCTACGGACAACATTCGTACAGACCACTGCGGACATCGAAGGAGCTTTTGAGCTCAAGCCCGCGCTAATCAACATGGTGCAAGCAAGCCGCCTTACGTGGGAAGGCCCATGAAGATGCTAGTGCTCATCTCCAACACTTTCTCGAGATTTGTAGCACATTCACTATCAAGGATGTCCCCGAGATGCTATACTACTTCGCCTCTTCCCATTCTCACTCTTGGGGAGAGCGAAGCGTGGTTCTACGCCAATAAGGAGAAGAATCCTACGTGGGCACTATGTTCCACCAATTTCTTGGCGAAGTTCTTCCCCATGGGCAAGACAAATGCTCTTCGTGGGAAGATATCAAGCTTTCAAAGAACACCATGATGAGACTGTCCCGAAGCTTGGGAGCGCTTTCAAGATTACATCCTCGAGTGTCCTCATCATGGCATGGAGAATTGGTCGCTTATGCGGACATTCTACCATGGGCTTAGCAACAAGACACGTGAGACGATGGATGCTACTGCTGGAGGTGCATTCTTATCACTCACTATTCCTCAAGCCACGCTCTTGTGGAGAAGATGGCATCCAACCAAGGTTGGAGTGAAGAAAGAACTCGACCCGCAAGAGAGTGGAGGAATGCACCACCGAAAGAGGTAGACATGTCATGCGCCAAAATGGATTTGCTAATGAAGAGGCTCGATGAGAGAGCCCCCGGAGAAGAAAGAAGTCATGCATATACATGATGCTCGCATGACATGTGAAGAGTGTGGAGAGACTGGGCACACAGTGCTAACGCCCAGCTGAAGGAGGACGTGAACTACCTCAATAATAACAACAATAATAATTACTATCGTCCTCGCGAATCAAGGTTGGAATCAACAGCAGAGGCCTAACTACTCGTGCAATTATTCGGCAACTATCAAGGTAACAAACTCTCCTCCTACAATAATTACAACCACCGCCTTTGAGAGAGTTAGTGCCGAACCAAGGCAAGATGATGGACAACTGGCCCAAGAAGCCGACATCAAATGACAAGGTCCTAGAGACACTCAACAACGAATGGATGGCTTTTCCAATGCCATCAAGAGTCACTCGGCTTCAACAAGATACTTGAGTCACAGGTGTACAACAGCTTGTTAACCTTGCTCCCTCCACTCGGCCAAGGTAAACCGGGACAACCCGAAGAGCTCGAGACTGCAAATCTTGTTGATATATTCAATGTAGAAGATAGCCGGAGTGATCCATCGAAGGGGTCATGGATAGACTCAACTCGCCAATCAAGAAGGGCGATCCAGGAGACCAGTCATTCCGATCTCCATTGGAAGTACTAACTTTAATGAGGCAATCTGTGACTTCGGTGCAAGCATCAACATTATGCCAAGAGTGATATATGAGAAGCTATTCGATGCCCCTTAGCATACACAACTATGTGCTTACAAACCTTGCGATCGGTCACTCCGTGTTCCTTTGGGAATACTTGAAGATATATGTGTACGAGTAGGCAACTCGTATGTTCCAGCAGACTTCGTGGTAGTGGATACAAAGTGATGAAAGGTCCCCCGTCATTTTGGGACGACCATTCTTGAACACCGCCGGAGCTATCATGTATGCCAACACCGCCAAGATCATCTTCAACATCAAGGGCAAGAGAGAAACCTTATTCTTCAAGAACGGAGTCCGCAGCTTCCCAAGACACCCTCATCACAGTAATGCTGAGAAGAAGAAGAATCCAGCTAAAAAGAGCAAGAACAAGAACAAGAAGACCAAGAAGACGGAGACGGTAAGGATGGTCACCGCAGTCCACAAGGAGCATGACCACTTACTCGAGTCCCCACGTCCGATCAAGAAGGATGACCCGTGTGTCCCAACCATTCAATGCTCCATCAACGAAGCTCTTTCAATAAAGCATGCGTGACACCGGATCGGCGTCAACATCATGGCCAAGGTAACCTATGAGTATCTATATGGCACTATGCCTTTGGAGCCTACCTATGCACAAATGCAAATGGCGATCGTACATTCCGCTTCGTCGAAGGAGAAGTGAAGGATGTCCTCATCCAGATAGATGACCATTATGTCCCTACGAGACTTCCTAGTCATTGACATGGGAGATGACTACGATCCTCCAATCATCCTAGGAAGACCATTCCCGAACACCACCGTAGCTATCATCTATATTGGAACAGGAGAGATCCATTTCCACTTTCCCACTGAGAAGGTACGCCGCTACTTCAACAATAATTATATAATCACTGAGGAGCCCAAGAAGAACAGAGCAAGGAGAAGGCAGCGTACCCGTCGCCAGAACAAGAAGAACATCACTACGTAGATGGATGGGCGACTATGAGGGAGAAGTGTCTAGATATGAAGATCGATACCCGAGAAGAAAAGAACATTGTAGAAGAACCCGAAGAGGTGCTACCGAAGAAAACCAAGTGCCCCAAGAAGCTTCCTCCTCAAGGTCATCTTCTCCAACAAAGAAGGTGTGGAAAGTAAAAGTAAAATCGAATCAATTCCTACACACGAGGCGACATCATCCGAGGCGCCGCCAATGCGCCCTTGAAAAATGAGCGAACATGACAAGTCCCGTTCGGAGGACTTAAAACCACCGAACGCCGCGCCAAGAGGTAACTTGGTATTTATCGATTACTTTTCAGCATTATATTTTTACCTTAGCATATCTATTTTCCTACTTGCATCTTATTTGCATCTTTACTCTTTTATCTCCGCATTTGAAAAGAAACTAAAGATGTTGTGCATTTGCATCCGAAAATCATTAAGCCCCATGTGGATAATCATTCACTGTGGTGGCACAAAAAATAATTTCTTAGCATATTTATTTTCCCCGTCTCGCATTCCTTAAATAATAAAAAGATAAAAATATTTCTTGTGATCCCGTTAGAACAAGTCTAAGTTAAGAAAGTTCTAGACAACCAAGGCCTAGAGGTTTTATCACTAACGCTTAATTAGTTCCACAAAGCTTTGTTGTCTATTTTGAGCTTCAACATCAAGGATCAAGAAGAGCTAACAAGCGAAGGACATCCAGTCCCCCGTCGAGTGCTGCCCGCGACACTTGAATGCCGTCTCCAACAAAGAACTATCTACAACACTCCTGGAGGACTAGAACGTCTTCGGTGCAAAGAACATCGCAGACTATGTCAACATCCAAATTTGGGGAGAGCATCCCCGTGTACCAAGCTAAGTGTTTCCAACTTATCTATTTATGCCTTATTAGAGTGTGCTTTGTTAAGATAACTAAAAAGATGCATAACCATAGAAACCCAGAAAGATTTCCTTATTTATCTTTTCTACTTTTGGAGAGCTCTTTCAATCTGTCTTTAAAAGTGATCCCTAGAATAAACTCTACATGGAGATGATGAACATTGCTTGCTCTGCCGTAATTCCTTTCAAGTACCTAGTTTTCAACCTTGCACTCTCCCGAGTTTTGGACACAACCGTTTAGATTTGAGATTTGCTTTGAACCCGAAACTTGTGGGTAGCGAACACTTGATCTAAGTCTAGGTGGTTGACGGGTATGATATGGGAAGGTTTTGAGCTGCTTCCATCTTGTTCCTAGAGATACTAGAGTTCGGAGAATTTATCTCGTGAAAATATTAAATTCCTGCATGATGAGTTCCTTTATGATGAGAGTTCAAATTCCTACCACAACCATATATTCATGCTTACTAGATTAGGAAAGACCCATCTCGTTTATATAGATCACACTGTAGCTTGAGTATAGACTTTATAGGCATTGAGTGTGGTTATGCTGTGGACCCATAAGGAATTAGTCACGTAGATAAAGTCAATACTATGTGCTCTCCATCCATTGATCTATGCTACTGGTCCTCGAAGCATGCACCCATTTTATAAATGTTACATTCATTCTCGTACTACTTCCTAGAAGTACCACCCACATATAGATCCATATCCACCACATATCGTGCTATCTCTACCCTGGAGATACGCACTTATGCTGCTCCTACCCTGGGAGTACGCATTCCCCACATATTGTGCTATCTCTACCTTGGAGATACGCACTTATGCTGCTCCTACACTGGGAGTACGCATCCATCCATTCATCCATCCACATATACATACGCCATTCATTTCACATCATCCAGAAAAGGTTCTACTCCTATTCTGGGAGTGAACATCTAGAAATAATCATTGCCGTCCTATTTGCCTACATAAAAAGCTCCAGTTATTATCATTTCGAGTTATACACTCCCCGTTACTAAAGTTTCGTTTCTAGAGGATTGGTTACTTTAAAAAAAAAAAAGAGAAGAGAAAAAAAAAGAAAAAAAAATAAAAAAGAAAGGGTAGCCAAGTCCTTCCATTCAAGAAGTTTCAAGGTTTCCGAATAAAGGGAGTCATGTTATCCCCAAAGGAGCAAGTGTAGAAGTAGATGTTCGCCAGTTGAGTACCCCTTATAATCATTTCCTTATCATCATTATCCTATCATCATCTCATCCATTCCACTTCCTCATTCACATGCACATATGACTTTATTATTATTTTAGTTCCTATTGGATCCATGTCTTAACTGTGCAATATATGCAAGTGAGTTTGAGTGTCTCCCCACCTATGAGCTCCACATAAGCCTATTAGAAAGTAGGGTGAGAGAGAGAAGGCACTTTTCACTATGCCTTAGTTCCACAAATACCACATATTTTGAGAGAAAGGAGAAGGCATACACTACTCATGCCTTAGAGAGGATCCGAAATACCACAAATGAGAGACTTGAAAGGTTCATACAAGGAACTCTGAGTTTTATTTCAAACCTTGCAAAAACTCCGGATAATAGTTGATCAAAGAGCGAGAAACATGGCGCTTGACTTGACCGTTCTATCTTTCAACTACTCAAGACCCAAGTGACAGCTTACAAGCCCCATGGTGAAAGGTAATATGAGTGAGTTTTGAGTCGAATAGTTCACTCTAATCCGGAGGAGAGTTCTTGTTTGAACGCATGTGTACTTGTGAGGAGTGAAAGTATTGCAAAGAAACTCCCCGATCCATCATCGAGTCTATCTTTGCTCGGACGAGCAAAAGGTAAGCTTGGGGGAGTTTGTTGACGGTCGTTAAGTATCAATTTTATACCGTCAACGCAGCAAGAGAAAGGACTAATATGAGTTCACTTGTTAGATATAGGGGTTACACTGATGTAATTCCACGAGTTTTGGTGATTGTCTATTTCTCGGGGGGTTATCGAAAGAGAACCAAAGGAGGCCCACATGTCATGATTACATAGAGATAAAGACCGAACGGTAAAATTGTATAATCTAGAAGACTCCGTAAGGCAAACCCTCGGGAAGCTGGGGCCCACTGGGGGGGTGGCCAGCCGGTCGACCCGGGGGGGAGTCGGCCGACTCCCCACCTCCACCAATCGTGGAGTCTCGTGGATCCCGCCTCCACCGCCTTTGAGGATGAATAATTATCGTCCATTTAGGTCGGTTTGATCCGAGGGCCGTGGTTCATCCTAGGGGCTATATATTCGAGCCCCCGGCCCCCGGGTGAAACCCTAATTCATTCAAGAGTTCATTCTCTCATCGAATTGTGAGAAGCCGAGCCACCATCTCAATTAGAGCTCCATAGTTTAGTAGCATAGCTACATAGGAATAGATCTAGAGGGAATCAAGTCTAGCTTGGAGTCCGGATCTGTCGGAGTTCTTGGTAATTCCCTCTACATTCTTGTAATATTCATCATTGTTCGTGATACTATGAGTAGTACTTTATTCTATTCTATTATATCGACTTGACTTTACTCTATTTGATTATGTTCTCAATTATATCGTTCTTAGTTTACTTTGATTATATGTTTAGCATAGTTGGACTAGAATTATGTTTATGCATAGGATCGTATAGCGCTTGCTCATTAGGCCAATGGGTGAGTGGTAGATATTGTGTAGGCATGGTGCCTATACCGTATTTATCTGCGATTGCACCCTATATTCCGGATCGTGAGGTAGATCGCGGGAGTGACAATCCGTTGAGTCCTTTGTAGCCCTTCTCCCGAGTATAGGTCTAGCGTAACAAACCTATTACATTGAAGTCATTGCTATGTCTCTTGTCTTCTCGGTAATATCACTATGCATAGATGTAACCTTTTCCCGCCATGATTGCTAGATGTTCTTGCACTAATCATTGTATGCTTTGACTTTATAGTTAGAATAACATAGGATTATACCCTAGATCGTCCTAGTCCATGCTAGTGTTATAAGCTTAGAGTGCTAAGTTGAGATGGCTTATTACTATTATTTTATGTGGCTAAATGCTCTCATTTATCTTATGTCATTTATCATTCATTCCTATATTTTATGTGACACTTACCCTGTATGAGATGATCGATACAAACAAGGTTAAGCTCTCCATTATCGCATGTGCATTGCTCATCACTCATTATCCAAAGCCTTCCCTTCCCCAAAGGTAAAAATATAAATAACGATACCTGGATTACTCCCGGTTAAAATGCTACGATGATATATTCTGTGCGCTTGCGGAACCTTCTTTATTTCAGTTGCACTTAATAGACATCAACAAGGAGCAGGACTCAACATCGTCTTTGAAGATACACTAAAGAGGATGAAGCTAGATTATGAAGGACTGATAACACCCACATGCACACCTTTCTATGGTATAGTACCCGGAGAAGCTTCAATGCCGCTTGGACAAATAACACTGCCAACCACATTTGGAACACCAGAGAGATACAGGACAGAACTTATCAAGTATGAAGTCGCAGGGTTCGAATCATGCTATCATGCAATCTTAGGGAGACCAACCCTAACCAAATTCATGGCAATACCACACTACCCTTACTTACTCCTCAAGATGCCAACAACCCGAGGAGTCTTGTCACTTAGGGGAGATTTCAAAAGGCTTTTCACTGCGATGTACAAGCTATACAAATATCACAAGAAGGTACAAGACTTGAAGATAGCAAAAGAAATCACAACATTAGCTAAAGAAATGAACCCGAAAGAAATTCAAGTACCGGAAAAGAAGGCAAACAAGGCGAGTAGTTTCAAACCAAGAGAAGAAGCCAAGATCAAGAAGATAGATTTGTTGACAAGATTCGAGAAGACAAATATCATCGCCTTAGAACTGGATCCCAAATAGGAACTCGCGCTCACCAACCTTCTTAGGGACAACAAAGATATTTTTGCATGGAAGCCGGGCCGATATGCCCGGCGTCCCAAGAGAGTTGGTCGAGCATACCATAGATATCAATAAGGGTTCAAAACCCATCAAGCAGAAGCTTCAGCAATTCACCCTAGATAGAAAAGCAGCTATCAAGAAAGAACTAACCAGATTACTGGTAGTAGGATTCATCAGGGAAATATTGAACTTGGATTGGTTAGCAAACCCAGTACTAGTACCAAAAAAGAACACGGAAGAGCTACGCATGTGCATCGACTACACGGACCTCAACAGACATTGCACAAAAGATCCTTATAGCCTGCCAAGGATCGATCAAATTGTAGACTCCACGGCTGGATCAGCACTCTTATCCTTCCTAGACTGTTATTCCAGATACCATCAAATATCATTGAGAGAAGAAGATCAGAGCAAGATGTCATTCATCATGCCATATGGAGCATACTGCTACAAGTCAATGCCATTTGGTCTAAAAAACACAGGAGCAACATATCAGAGGGATATCCAGACGTGTCTAAAAGATCAAATCAGAAGAAATGCAGAAGCCTATATTGATGATGTAGTAATCAAGACAAAAGAACCCGATTCCTTGATTGAAGACCTGCAGGAGATGTTCAACAATCTAAAGCAATGGAAATGGAAGCTAAATCCAACTAAATGCGTGTTTGGAGTACCCTCAGGACAATTGCTCAGGTTCTTAGTCAGCAACCGAGGAATAGAAGCAAGTACCAAGCAAGTCAAAGCAATCCTAGATATGAAGCCACCTAAAAAAAATAAAAGACATCAAAAAACTTATAGGATGCATGGCAGCTTTACATAGATTCATATCAAGATTAGGGGAGAAAGGGATACTATTTTTCAAATTGTTGAAGAAGTCGGAAAATTTGAGTGGACGGAAGAAGCCAATGAAGCATTCAAGAGATTGAAAGAATATTTGACATCACCGCCAATCATGGTACCACCGAGCAAAGGAGAAGACATGTTACTCTACATCTCGGCAACCAAGCATGTGGTCACAAGAAGAAGGGTGGTAGAAAGAGAAGAACCCAGACACGCCTACAAAGTACAAAGGCCAGTATACTACATCAGCGAGGTGTTAACACCATCAAAAGCAAGATACATACACGTACAAAAGGTCTTATATGCAATCCTCATAACATCAAGAAAGCTGAGGCATTACTTTCAAGAACACAAGATAAGCGTAATAACGGATTTTCCACTCGGAGACATATTACACAACCGGGACGCAACAGGAAGAATCTCAAAATGGGCGGTAGAACTCGGAGCCCTAAATATAGAATTTAAACTAAAGACGGCGATCAAATCCCAAGCAATGACAGATTTTATAGCTGAATAGACGGAGATTGATCAAAAAGAACCCAAGGTCATCCAGGATCATTGGAAGATGTATTTTGATGGTTCCCTCAAGCTAGGAGGAGCCAGAGCAGGGGTACTCTTGATATCCCTAGAAGGAAAACAACTCAAATATGTGCTACAAATCCTTTGACAAGCTACAAACAACGAAGCAGAATATGAGGCCTTGTTGCATGGCCTAAAAGTAGCAACCACACTGGGCATCAGAAGGTTGTTGATATACGGTGACTCCGCAGTGGTAATCAACCAAGTGAATAAGGAGTGGGATTGCACCAAAGACAACATAGGAGCATACTGCACTGAGATCAGGAAAATGGAAAGAAACTTCTAAGGACTTGAAATACACCATGTCTTAAGAGATTCAAACATAGCAGCTAACATACTAGCAAAATTGGGTTCAGACAGGGCAAAGGTATCACCAGGAATATTCGTTGAAGAATTAACCATGCCGTCTATAAAACAACCCAAGGACAAGAAAGAAACAGAGCCAATGCAGATAGATCAACCAAATAGACCAGAAAGACACATACTTACGGTCCAAAAAAGTTGGATGCCGGAATTTATTGATTACATCAAAGATAAAAAGTTACCGAGGACAAGACGGAAGCAACACGGGTTATCAAAAGAAGCAAAAACTATGTACTAGTGAAAGATAAACTATACAAAAGAGCAAAGATCGATAGGGGTACTACTCAAATGTGTTCCAACAAAGCAAGGGATAGAGATCTTAAAAGAAGTCCACGATGGATGTTATGGAAATCATGCAGCCTCTAGAACCCTAGTTGGCAAAACCTTCAGAGCCGGGTTCTATTGGCCAACAGCACTCAAAGATGCAGAAGAACTAGTGAAGCATTGCAAGAATTGTCAGATGTTTGCAAGACAATCACATGTGCCAGCACACAACCTCATATGCATACCACCATCTTGGCCTTTCTCTTGTTGGGGGTTGGATCAAGTCAGACCGTTGAAAAGAGCAAAAGGAGGATTTGAGTACATCTTCGTTGCGATAGACAAGTTCACCAAGTGGATAGAATACAAGCCATTGGTAAAATACAAAGGAGAAAGCAAAGGAATTCATACAAGATATCATGCACCGGTTCGGCATGCCCAATAGAATCATCACAGACTTAGGATCACCTTTCACAGCTGGGCAAAAGATTGTGGGATTGAGATAGATTTTGCATCGGTGGCACACCCTCAAGCAAATGGATAAGTTGAAAGAGCAAACGGCCTAATACTATAAGGGCTAAAACCAAGATTATATGAAGACTTAAAAGATTATAGAGGAAAATAGATAGAAGATTTACCAAAAGTGGTCTGGGGCCTAAGAAGCCAGATAAGCAGAGCAACAGGGTACTCACCCTTCTTTCTAGTATATGGTTCAAAAGCTAGACTACCAGCAGACCTTATATGGATGTCACCAAAGATAGAGCAATATGAGGAAGGAGAAGCAGAAGACACCAGAAGACTTGAAATCGATTCAATTGAGGAAATTAGAAACAGCGCCATCATACAAAATGCAAGATATCAATAAGGACTAAGAAGACACTATGACAGAAGAACTTACCTGCATTCTTTTAAGCCGGGAGATTCAGTGCTATGACTAATACAAAAAAAGGATGGAAGACACAAGCTACTCAGCCCCTGGGAAGGCCCATTCAAGATCAAAAGGGCAATAGGGCTAGGAACATACGAGCTGACAACCATGATGGACGCACCTATCAAGAACACATGGCATATCGGCCCGGTTGAAGAGATTCTACAACTAAGAAGCACGATTAATCGAACACTTGTAAGGCTATTTCTGGGCACAACCCGGGGCCTACAACATTTAAAAGGTTATTTCTCGAGCATAACTCGGAAGCCTACAAAATCATCACACCTATCTTTTAGGGATGACTTCTACGGCAAAAGCATCCCAACGGGTTCAGGAGCAACCCGAATAATTAAGCCCCGGGTTCTGAGAGCAACCCGAACAATTTGCTTCTCCGGGTTCAAGGAGCGACCCGCATAACTTATTCATGCCTGGCTTTAAGGAATGACTGCAACAGACAGTATTCCGACGGGTTCAGGAGCGACCCAAATAATTAAGCCCCGGGTTCTGAGAGCAACCCGAATAATTTGTTACTCTGGGTTCAAGGAGCGACCCGCATTATTACACTCACCTCTAGGGATGACTACAATCGACAGTGTCCCAACGGGTTCAGGAGCGGCCCGAATAATTAAGCCCCGGGTTCTGAGAGCAACCCAAATAATTTGCTACTCCAGGTTCAAGGAGCGACCCGTATTGTGATTACGCCATGCCAGGCCATAGGGAAGAAATTATACCCCGATGGGTTCAGGAGCGGCCCGAATAATTAAGCCTCGGGTTCTGAGAGCAACCCGAATAATTTGCTACTCGGGTTCAAGGAGCGACCCGTATTGCGATTATGCCATGCCAGTCAAATGCACCCAAGGTTTTTGAGATTTGGCCAAACAAATCGGTTCGACAAATTATTCTACACATCCTAAATAAGAAGGATGCTGGGGTCAAACAGACCCAAGGTTTTCGAGATTTGGCCAAACAAATCAGTTCGATAAATTATTCTACACATCCTAAACAAGAAGGATGTCAAGGTCAAATAGACCCAAGGTTTTCGAGATTTGGCCAAACAAATCAGTTCGACAAATTATTCTACACATCCTAAACAAGAAGGATGCTGGGGTCAAACAGACCCAAGGTTTTTGAGATTTGGCCAAACAAATCGGTTCGACAAATTATTCTACACATCCTAAAACAAGAAGGATGCTAGGGTCAAACAGACCCAAGGTTTTCGAGATTTGGCCAAACAAATTGGTTCGACAAATTATTCTTCACATCCTAAGCAAAAAGGATGCTGGGTTCAAATAGAACCAAGGTTTTTGCGATTTGGCCAAACAAATCGGTTCGACAAGTTTTTCTACACATCACAAACAAGAAGGAAGCTCACCAATACTTAGCACAAACGATCAAAACAAACAGGCATCGAAGAACAAGCCAAAGTGGACAACACTACAACACTATAAGATATATCTAAGAAGACTAAGTATGATAAAAAAAGACAGATCAAAGTCTACGTAGAAAGGGACCAAATCCGAGACAAAAGAACAAGCATATTTCATAAGAGCAAGGAATAAGTATAATACAAGAGTTGCCAACCATTTACAAAGAACCCTTTAAGGGTTAGAAGAAGCGAAGGATCATCACCTATTTCTATCTCGTCAACTAACCTATCTACGAGCCCACCAACCCGGGTTCACCGGATGCAAGTTTATTAGAGTAGTCTTCCGTCGGATCACCGTAATAACCTCCAAGTTAGCTTCGGGAGCAAGTACCCGGTAAGTGACTAAGAGGGCCGCTAATAACGTCGCGGTAGGCTGGTCCTCGGAAGTTTAAAACCGGAAGAAATAAGGGGAGCATATTGACCAACATTCCACCCCTCATCCCCGTCCTCATTGATGAAGCCCATGATGTACTTCAAGGAATTCTAGAGGACTTCAAACCGGTTGTAGAAGCTTCAAGCTGACCCTCGAGCATATGGATGGATGCCATAGCCTGGAAAACATCTCGATCAGCGTCACAATGAAGTTGTCGAGCCAAGGCGAGAGCACGATTGGCATCAGCAACACGGAATTCGGCCAAAGCACTTACCGTGGCTAGATTGTTCTCTGAGGAACGTAGGGTGGCCCTCATGTCTTCAAGGTCTTTGGCCCACCGCTCCTTGTCCTTTTCAAGCTCTATAAGGAAAAAGAACAAGTAAGAGCCATAAGCAAACAAACAAAGAGCAAAACAACCAAGAACAGAAGGATAGAAGGAAAAGAAGGAACAACTCAGAAACAAGAGCATACTGATGACTCGTTTCTTCAAGGCATCATGGCGGCCCTCAACTTCAGAGACCTGCGCAATGCACAAATCTTTCTCTTGCTACAGCTCCCATTGAGCCTGAGACAGTTCATTCTGAATGGTCTAAGGATCGCGAGAAGTCGCGGTGGCGGCTTCTTCACCGGGCAAACAAGAGGTCCCGATCCCTAACAACGGACCAAGTTAAAAGAACAAGGAAAGGTTAAATAGATACAATAAGGGCAAAAAAGCAAAACAACAAGAAAAAGAAGAAAGTTACTCACATCAAGCTCGCCACCAAAGATTGAGACGATCGAAGCCCAAGAAGACTTCAACCTCTCTAGCCGATGAGCACGATTGAAAAGAAGCGAAGGAGAAGAAGGTGGAGGAAGTCCAGGCAAGGAAGTACCTAGAACATTAACGGCTATCATGTGACCACTGGCAGGGTTGTTTTCAACCCTGTCAGCAGCCACAAAAACATCTCCGGCCAAGGTGGCAACCATAGGCCAGGCCTCCACCTCCGCAGGAGCAGGGCAAGAAACAACAAGGTCACCCTCGCCCGAGCCTCGTGCAACCCAAGGTGTCGGCAGTACGGGCGCAGGATGGAAACTCGGCCTTGAGAAGCTAAGAAGAAAAGGAAATCAACCAGAGCAAACAACGAGGAAAAAACAAAGAAGGAAAGGAAAAGGAAAGTACCTGGGAAAGAAAGAACCCCAAGATCTAAGACCGGGCGGAAGCAAAGATCCGGGGTCAGGGCCGTAAAGAAGAAGGCCCGAAAAGAAAAAAGCAATACACAAATAGAAAAACCATCACATGAAATTTTCGAAAGCACGGAGAAGACAAGAAACAAAGCAAGATCTTACCCGAAGACCCGTTTGAAGCTACCCGGCTTGTTAGGTCGGAAATAGCCGGGATAGAGAAAGAACCAAAGGCCTTTGATGCCGTGCTCACAAGAGACATGTCAACAGGCAATGGAGGAGGAGAAGAGGCACGCGACAAAGCAGAACCAGGGGCCCTAACCCGCCTGGAAAAGAACAAGGACAATAAGAGAAACCAAAAGAAGAAGAAACAACAACAAAGAACAAAAGGAAAAAGTACTTACTGGCGGGTGATGAGTGGAGCATCATCCTCAGATTCATCTTCATTCAAAGTTACATTAGCTCCTTCTACAAAAACCAAGAAGAAACACAAGTTAGAAGAACTGGCACAACAAACAGAAGAATGGAAAAACAACCCGGAACCCACCTATAATGAGATTACCTGAGGGAGAAGGAGCAGGAGAAGAAGCCGTGGCTCGCGGGTGCTTGGGAGCCCGGCTAGTGCCACCAGTAGTAGAATGCTTCCTTATGGCCGCCAAGATCATATCAACAACCCAGGGATTAGGAGTATATTCATGATAAGAGGATTGCCCTTCGCGGATTCTAAAGCAATAAGAGTCAGGGACGCACCGGGTTGTGGGCGGTGCATCAGAAGGAGCCCCAGCCGCCTCAGCCACAGGAATTGCATCCAATACAACCTTGAAGTCACGACCGAGTCCCTGGAAACAACTCGAAACAACCCGAAAAGAATAAACATACAAGCAGAATAGAACAAATAGGAAGGAAAAGAAATTAAAAGAACAAAGAGGAGCTAACCTGAGGCGGCGGATTGGAAGCATCGTACTCTTCAACCCTGAGCGGTACACACGGGTACATCACTCGGATTCTTTTAAGACGCTCAAGGACTTCATCCTCCGAAAGTTCCACATTCGAAATAAGTTGGGAGGAGTCGTCACGCCGATATTCAAAGCCAAGGTGCTCCTCCGCATTAGAGGTTGCACCCGACGCCTTACGCGAAGCTGGCAATAATGTCGTCGCCCGTAAGGCCTCGTGCTTGAAGAACACGGATACGGGTAAGGAGAGGTTGAAGAACCCGGACCTCGGCATCCGAGGGCCTCTGACCCCAGACATCAGAAGAGACCGGGGGAGAAGCAAAGTCAGAAGAAAAGTAATCAGAAGGGGACGGAAGATAGAACCACTTACCAGCCCATTTAAGGGAATCGATAAGGGAGAACTTAAAGAACTCTGCTTTCCTCCCCTGGTGCGCTTGGAGGACGCAACAACCAAGAGGGGAAGGAGAGGAATTGCTAGAAAGTTTCAAGCGAAAGAAGTAGCGGAAAAGAAGCAAAAGGCTAGGGCTTGGAAGATTTGGGGACTTTTTTGAAGGCAATGGCAAGAGTGAAAAAGGAAAAAAGGAGAAGGGGCATATTTAAACAAAATTACGCGACCCACGTCACGCAGAGGGAGCGGTCACCAAGACAAAACCATCCAAATTCTACAGTTACTGGACATAGCAGTTGCCAGGGGGCCCACCACTACCATGATCAACGGAACGGATATCAAAATTCAAAAATAACCCGGTGAAGCAAAGATGGTTCAAGGAACCCGGAAATGACATAAAAGAACCCGGAGACGAATTGCATCACATGGTTTTTCATAAAAGAGATATACAAGCTGGAGGTAGTATCCAATATTGCAGTAGTTCAAAAATCTACAAAAAAAGA
Organism: Themeda triandra; assembly: GCA_018135685.1. Classification (NCBI taxonomy): domain Eukaryota; kingdom Viridiplantae; phylum Streptophyta; class Magnoliopsida; order Poales; family Poaceae; genus Themeda; species Themeda triandra. The sequence goes on along the minus strand of JAENPR010000734.1, from coordinate 86,905 downwards.
TGACAACAACCAGGGATAAATATAACATGGCATAGCAATATTGCGAGACAACATGAGGATCATCAGACAGAGACATGGCAGAACCAACAGATCAACAATATATTGGTTATAAGGACAATCTTATACAACAACAGCTTCACTAGTACACTGATCAAGAAGATACTGGGATTACAACAAGGAGGAACAGAAGGTTACAAGATATGCAATAATAAAGAAGGATATAGAAAACAAGTTGGCAATGAAAGAAACCCAGTAGAATTCGAGGTTACTCGAATCATACCAAGAGTCAATATTGCCAGGCAGGAAGCAACTCGGATGACTTGACGTATTCACCAAAGAGATCTCACACCCAAGATTACTATAACGGGCAAGAGAAGAATGCCAGGTCAATCGAATCATGCCTTAGTAGAACAACCAGCATTTCAATCTCAACACGGGCTGATATGCACCTCTACGCAAGGATGACACAAAGATGGAGCAACAACCGTGTGTACCGGATCCAATGAAGGGAGAAGCGTGAAGCCAGAGAGGACCTTGAAGTTCAAGTAGGGTAGTTAACCATACCCCCTTTTCAAGGCCTGCTCCATTTGCCTCGATTCACCTCGTGGATCGATATAACCCGGGGATTAGCCTGCCACTAACCCAGATTTCAAAACCTACTTCATTCACTCAAAGAAGACTACTAAAGGCACAGAACAAGCCCGGGGGCTCATCAACTTCATAGACTATAATCATCATGAAGGAAACAACAAGTTATTAGACGAGGAGAAGTGAAGAACTCGAGAAGCAAATGAAGCTATTTATAGGCACAAACCGGTGCACGAAGACCAAGTCCATGGAGGAGGAAAATATACAAGGACAAATACATGAACGAAAGAAGGACAAGCACCCATATGCTCGCGGCCAGAGTGCACAAGTCGGCGCAATAAAAGCAAGCAACAACACGGCAAGACTGCATACAAAAGATGTCAGGAATCCGGCAGAGCATATCCAAAAGCATATTTGACTGAAAAGGATAGCCACAAAAGACACAAGCAGAGAAAGGACAATTCAAGACCCTTACCCACGTTCTATTCTAAAGAAAAGAACCTGGGAAAGGATCGGGGGCTACAGAGTACATACCCTCAAAAGAAATTTTCAAAAATTGATACCCGAAAGGACCCTCTAGCTTTTCGTGCCAAAAAACAAGAGGCTCGGGGGCTACACCCAGTGAGTGCAATTTAAAAAATTGCACTCACCGAACAAGAAGAACCCAGAAGACAATCAAGAAGCATGGACCCTCCAAATTTTTATGCCAAAAAAAAAAAAAGTAAGAGGCTCGGGGCTACACTCACCGAGTGCACTTAAAAAGTGCACACCGGGACAAGAAGGCGCCAAGTCATGTGGGATCACACCCATAGGAATCTTCACAAGATAAGAGACTTCTACCTTATAAGTCTTCGTATTTAAAGATCATCTCAAGATCTCACTTTGCAAGAACCCGGCTTCAAACAACCCGGACTTCAAAAGCTCAATCATGACATGCTCGAGGGCTTGTCGATGGGAGAACCCGGAGGTTCCTCACCAAGGATGTTACCAGCCAATTGGGCCTCGATCGAAGGCTCGTGGACTTAACCCAATGGGGCATGAAGCCGCCGCATGCACTATTAGAATTCCTAGACGGACTAATTATGGAAAAGTACCCTCCGAGTGGTTTAGGATTCTATCTTGTATCCGACTAGGAGAGAATGAACCCGAGACCACTGAGCTTAAAAGGGCAGCGCGAGGGCACCCCTTGTAAACAACGAACCACAACTCGATACAAGTTAATACAACCCACTCATGCCAAACTGGACGTAAGGTTATTACTCGAGCTAAATCTTGAGGGCTCCGAACCGATAAACCTAGCATCCCGTCACCACTTAACCGCTGAGTTCCGGTTCGCCGAACGCCCCTCCGAACAAAAACACCATCCCCTGGGTACCCAGGTGGTGGGCTATCGACGATAAAACATCGACATTAACCCTAATGGGATTCAAATGCCTTTGAAAATATTTTGAAAACCTCCAACGACAACTTGTATGCTTGAGTGTTTGTTTGATGAGTCACTTGGTGGTACACAAAAATTCCTTGAAATCAACACCTAAATTCAAAGCCTTTTCAAATCTACTCAAAACTCTATTCAAACAAAAGACAATAAAAACAAACCTAAACCTAACCTAGGCCTAAACCCTATCTAGAGCCTAGCCCTCCCTCACTCCACCCCAGCCCAATTGGTGGCCCAGCTCCCTCCTCCCTCTCTTCTCTCCTCCACGCCCAGGCCCATTCTAGCAGGCCAGCCCAGCACTCCTCCCTCTGTTCTCTCCTCCCGCGCCAGCCCAGTCAGCAGTTTAGTGCTCATTTCTCTCTCTCTCCAATGCTGATAGATGGGCCCTACCTATCAGCTCTCTCTTCCTCCTCGCGCCACTCGCTCCATCTGTCTCCATTTGCATGTCTTTTCGCTCGAATGCATGTGCGCATTGTTCACCATTAGGTTAGCGCTACCCGGCCATCATCACCCACCACTCGAACTATCACCTCACTGAGTGCCGCCTTTATTGCCCTTCCCCCTCCCCTTCTCCCTCTCTGCTATGCGTGATAGCACAATGGATGGCCTATCCTAAACCATCCCATTACCCGAAGCACTATCGCTACCTCGAGCTTGCAACAAACATGCTCAACCTATCAGGACTGCCTAAACCCCTAGCCTTCCACTTTTCCTCCCCTGCTTTCCCTCCACACCAAGCATGGTAGCGCCATGAATGGCCTGATCAAACTCGTGATGCCCCTCTTCGCCGTAACCTTCTTGATGCATCCCATCGTCCTTCCTTCTACACCCACACACGCGTCACCTGCACCTTGACAAGGCCCAACAGGGAAGAATTCTGAACTAGGATCCTCACCCCCAGCGAGCTCATTCCCTGCAACCTATAAATAGGGGCAAGGTCCTAGTGAGCTCCACAATGAACTCAAGTTGAGCATCAACAGCATAAGCCAAGACAAGACAGAGCTCTCGTTCTACCCCTCATAATTCACCATCTCAACCTCCTTTCACATCTCTGGCCACCGCGTCAATTCACCATCGACGAGCGTCTCTAGGCCCAAATGACCAGTAGGCGACCACCTGAGCTCCACCCATCCTCTCTATCTCTCCCTTCTTGCATCAGCCAGATCTAAGCCACCCAATCTCTACACTACTCGCCGTGCCCCACCACCGTGGTTGGCCACCAATGAGCCCCCACCGGGCCACCTGACTAGCTGGGCATGTCTAGGAGCACTCATTGAGCATAGCCAAGCCTAAAACCCCAAACAAAAATTGGCCCTCCATATTCTCCACTTAGCGCCGTCACCACTCGAACCTCCGGTGAGTACGCACCATCGCTCCCAACCTTTCCTCACTCCACAACCCCTCTGGTGAACTCCCTATTCTGAGAGGATCACCCTAATGGTGATCTCATCACCAGCGATGAGCGATAGATGCCAGCAGTGAGAAGTCCGTAGCTCATGGAAAAACTCTCCGATTCCACCTCCGTGTGCCACCTCAAAAAAAACCAACCCACCCCATCATGCCATGTCTCCCCCATTAGCCCCACGCATCAGCCACCATAGTACATGAACTCCAGGGCTCAACATGGCTCCCCACGTCGGTCACACACACACACCCTATCCACTACAACCAAATCCTTCATGCACCTGGTACACGAAGACCACACTCACACGCTCATGGTCCATAGCACAGTGGTACACCCGGCTCATGACACAGTGCACTAACATCCTAGTCCCATTGTTAACCTCTCAGACCCTCTGTTAAATCCTAGGTGCACCCAAGAATGTACACCAGAATTTGCAAAAAGTCTTTTCCTTTAGATTTAAAATTAAAGGAGTTCAAAAGTAAGCAGCCGAGGAAGTAGGGTGTGACATGGATGCTCAAGCTGACAACCTAAGAGTTGAGTTGGAGGAGCTCAGTGTTTCAATGTCACATCTATGAGCATCCAAAGGATGAAATTTATGACAAGCATTCTTTTTTGACCTAATCGGCGGGGAGCCCCCTACCTAATTTTTTTTTGCTTTTCAATTGAATGAAAGAATGAGAGTTTACATACAATTACATTACAAGGCATCCATGCCCAAAATGAAAAAAAAAGGACATACTCATGTAAGGATATCTCTCCAGGCACTAAGCGGGGGTTTTTTATTTGGTTTGGCTTTGATGCACACCAAGCCAAACTCTTCCTTGAATTGAGCTTTCTAGATGTTAAGATTTCTTTGGCCATTATCAAAGATGATTTTGTTTCCGTCTTCCAAATTATCCAGCATCTTTGTGATCATGATCTCTCTAAATATTGGGCTATTGAAATTAGCTCCTACCCGCGAATCATGTCTAGGGGGCTAAGATTCGTGTTCCATGTAACCGCAATCGAAGTCCCATAGTCTGTACTGAATAGGCATTCAAAGAACAGGTGAAAGTAGGTTTCCTCACATCCAAGGTTGCAAAGTGCACAACTGTAATCATCTAGTATTCTATTCTTTCTCCTAAGCATTTCCCTTGTGTTCAGCCGGTCTATAAGCAAAGGCCAAAAGAAGAATTTATGAGTCCCAAGATTGCTGGATGTCCATAGCCATTTGAATATAGGTGATGCTGCTTCGAGCCTATCAAGTAAAGCATAGGCTTTTTTTGCCGCTATATTTTCCTATTCCCCAACCGTATGTCCAAATGTCATTGATTGAGTAATCCTAGTCCCCGGCCTTATTTGTCTATTGGATTTCATGCATTTGGGTAGCAAAGAATTTGAGGCAAAGGGAAGGGGCTAAAGATCCTATCCATTTCATTGTTCGGGGAAAGAATCTCACCGAACATTTTGGTTTTTTTGGTAAGGAAAAGAGCCGAGGATATTTGTCCTTCATGTTGCCGTGAATCCAAATATCAGCCCGAACATCATAGTATTACATTTGTTAGGGCCGGCATTTTGCAAGATTCTCGAAAGCTTCTAAATAGTTTCAACACATCTCTCCACCAATGAATCCATAGGAGATCTTGCATGAGGAGTCGATCATTAGAGTAGAGTCTATTCCATGTCAGATCAACCCAGGGTAGATTTGCATGATTATAGAATTTATCAAGATACTTCATTAACAGGGCATCATTCTGCTTTTCAATGTCTATGATACCAAGTCCTCCTTGATATTTAGGCTTACAAGCAATCTCCCAAGTAGCCAGACAAGTCCCTTTTCTATTGATATCTCCCTTGCTCCAGACGCAGTGTCTCATGTACTTATCAATTTGCTTAACAATCTGTGGTGGTAGCTTAAGACTGCACATGTAGAAAGTAGGTAAGGCAGAGAGGACAGAGTTAACCAGGATGAGTCTACCATTATATGAAAGCATTTTACTGATTTTTACTGATTCCAGAGAGTTTTTTTTCAATTCTATTGAGCATTGTGGTGAATTTAGTCATGGTCGGCCTGGTTGTGCCAAGTGGAAGACCCAGGTATGTGAATGGCAGTTCCCTCAATTGGCAGCCAAAGGTTCTTGCTAAGTGGAGGGCTCTTTCTTAAGTCATATTGCTAGGGACTAGACTGAACTTACCAAAATTCAAATGCAGTCCCAATGGAGTCGAAAAGCTCCTTAATAGGCATTTGAGGTTGAAGAGGATTCTGGCATCTCCTGGAAGGATTAATAAGGTGTCATCTCGCATATTGCACTATGGGGAAGTCTCCTAGGAAAGAGTCACATATGGGGTGCTGAAGGTGCCAGTCTGCCATGCTCTATTGACTATGGTCTGTAGTAGGTCAGCTGCCAAGACAAAGAGTAAGGGAGAGAGGTCACCCTGTCTTACCCCTCTCTTACACTAGAAAGGTTTTTAGAGATCCCATTTAGGAGTACGAGGAAGTCCCACTGACGGGTTATGGATCCAATTGATCCATTTTTCGAGAATCCCTTGTGCCTTAGGATTTGTAGAATAACTTGATGCTCTATCTTGTCAAAAGCCTTCGCGAAATCAAGTTTGAGAATAACAATCTCTTTCTTAGATTGATGAAAAGCATAATCATTGGGAAGGCACTTTATTACTATGTCTATTTCTTCAACACTAAAATTAGCATCCATGTCTGAGAGGTCATGTGCAACTAAGAGTTCACTTATGTTGTAGCTCATGCCTAAGACTTTTGACACTCCCATTCTTTCTTTAAAGGCCGACCCGAGAGAAGATTTGCTTTTTGTTCATGATCACTAATTATGTTACCACTTTGATCTGAAAGGGTGACAATGAAGTTTATTTTATGGGCAATGGTAGCCATAGTAGAAAAAAACTACCGTTCTCATCCCCAAACTGCACCCACCTTATTGTGTTTCTTTGTTTCCAATATGATCTTTTGGATTCAAGGAGATTGTTCGGATGAAGCTTAACTAACCTTATGAAGGATGATTCCATCCTTGACAGGATCTCTCGATCATCTAGGCAATCCAAAAGTGAGAGGACCCAGCTACAATTGAAGATGAGTTTGTTCAAAGGTTAGATAAATTCTTTGCTCCATTTTCTCGAGTCCCGCTCCGACCTATTTCGATCTGCTAGAAAGGTCCTTGGCTGCATTAGCAAAATAGGCCGAACTAATCTAGTGTAAACGACAAGTCATTAAAACCAAGGTGCTCGACCCAAAAGTTTTCAAACCTAAACACTTTAGACTTTGGGATGCTTGCTATTGATATGGAGCACATAAGGAATGTGGTCGACAAGATAAAGAGATAAACAAGCTTGAGTTATATTCAAAATTTAATCAAAAAGTGAAAACAATCTCTTAAATAAGAGTTAGCCTCTTGCACATACTCCAATTTCATGAGGTTGTCATGTGGGACTATTCACACTCCAATTTCTCATCCAACTCATTGAAACCCAACTAAATCATGAGTTTAAACATCTAACTCATTCCAATATGAACTAGCACTATAACAAATGTCCTCTTATTGAACTAGCACAAGGATGTAAACTAGCATCTTAGTTAATTGCCCATTGACTAAAACCATGATGTATTGACCTATTCTAAGAAACCAATTTCTAACATGATGTATTGACTGAAAACTAGCATCTTAGTTAACACTATAACACATCAAATTCTAACACTTTCTTATGTTTTTTTCCAAACAAACCAAGTAGAAGAGAACTCGTCATGATGAATAGGCGGCCAAAGGCAATCACCTTTGGCGGTGCGTGGAGGAGGGCACGGCCGATGTTGATGAGTAGATGAGGGCGCACATGATGGCGTTGCTCCGAGCTTGTTGATGACCTTAGGGTGGACGTCGACGTTGAAGAAGAGGATGGGCCGAGCGCCACGGTGGGGCTCTTCGACGTGGAGGGCAACAGAGGATGGCGTGGGCGTGGCCGCGATGGCAAAGCACGGTCGGCCGGCATTCTATCGAACATGTAGGGGGCAGGGAGGGAGAAGCTTACCCATGACCTGGGAGTGCCTGCATCTACACGTTCCTAATGCTTGTGATCTGCAAGAAGAGGGTAGTGCCCTCGTTGAATAAGAGGAAGCCGGTGCTCCATGGCGGTGGTGCTCCTCATCGGCGTGGCGGTGGTGCTCCTCGTTGACATGGCTGGGGACGAACGTCGGTGCGTTGTGCGGCCACCTCGCTGGCTCCGGGGGGCGGTGGCGCACGAGGCACAAGGAGGTGGTGTGGAATTGTCGGCCCCTAAATTTTAGGGTCCACTGTGCACCATGTATCACTCCCGGGATCAGTAGGTGATACGCACAATTAAGACAAGATTGATATCAAAAACCATACTTTTATTAATCTAGGGAAAACTCGTTACAAGGTTCATATGTTTTTACAAAGCTTGGGCCATTGGCCTTACAACATACATCAGAGCTTCTACTACAAATGGTCCTATGAAGTCGTGGTTCTATTCCTACAAAGTAACTTGGAGTGCGGACGCAACCCTAGCCTTATGCGTACTTTCATATCCTAGTCATGGTAGTCCTCGAGTAGCTCCTCCGTGTGGTCATACAGCTCCATCTTCATGTAGACTTCGGTTGTCCTATCTTTGCACATTCCTTGGTAGCTCCATCCTCATGTGCTCTCTTGTAGCTTCACTCCTATAAACATAGAATAGAGGGATTGAGTACATAAAGTATTCAACAAGCCCTAACTTTGGGTGAAGGGAGGTGGAAAGGCTATCTCATGAGGTTGTTAGTGGTAAAGGTGGAGGTAAAGGAGGTACGTTGAAGTAATTATAAAAGATGGGTTGGGCCCTGGCAGGGTATTACCATCCTCACCAGTTCCCAAGTTTAACATTGGTTACCAAAGCATAAATACATCTTACCAGATTATCATAGGAGTGGATGTCTAATCATTTGTGACCTCATCCCAACGGTTGTCCATTTCAAGGGCGTGGCTATTCGAATAGATTCAATAAAACTCTGCAGAGGTGTACAAATTTCCCCACATGATAGGCGTAGTCCTCGCCATCCGGTTTGGCTTACACAGGCCTAACGAGACCTTGTACCCGAGAGGGCACTACCTTAGATTTCCATATAATTTCACCACGGTCTACTCAGGGATCAGAACCCACAAGCATCAGGATGATCACACAACATCCTAAAATACCTAGTGGTTGGATGATCACATAGCATCCGGTGGAGGATCACATAGCATCCAGAATAAATAAAAAGGGTGCTCGCACACGGCACAACAATAAATTTTACATGGAAGACCACATAGCAACCATGCCGATCAGACCACGGAAGATCACATAGCAACCGTGTGAGGACACATGGTTTTTACCATAACCATTGTGTGGACCTTTGTGTGATGAGTGATCGTCAACATGCCAACACAAGGCGTGTGTGAGTGAGTCTTACTAACCGTGGCACGCGGCTTTGTGTCAAACAATGGTGTCTCTTGGCTCATGTTGTCTGCAGGTGTCGAGCTCGGAGACGGTGGTCGACGGTCGGTGAAGATCAAGTAGGGCGTGCCGTGGCCGACGGACCGGGTGCGGTGAAGGGCGGACGTGAGGCTTGGATCGAGGACCGAGGACCGGGTGGCCGCCGTGGTGGCCGACAATGGGACATCGACGAGCGCAAGTGTACACGGCGGGGATGCGTATGGGCTACGCTACTCGCGGAGGGTTTGGTGGTTTCGCCTCAAAACCATCGGCGGTGGGTTTCCCCGGTTTGCGCCTCAAAACCGGGGCGAGGGTCCCGGTGCGGACGGACGACACGTGGCGGCATCGGGGAGATTGCTTGGAAGCAAGGCTGGGTGAGAAGGCGCGGTGGCCGTCGGATCAAGTGAAGCCCGAGTTGGACCCTTATCCCCCGGCTAAGTGGTGTGGCTCTTCATGTATCCAAGGGCAAAGAAGGAATGTAAAATAGTCATGCCCCTATAAATAAAGGATGAGGTCTCCCTTCCCCCTCACCTCTCTTGCATTTTATTTTTCCCCTTCTTCCTAGCCTAGTGTTCTTGAGTGGGAGAGGTCCAAAAATCTGAAAAATTCATGGTTGTATTTTCGAGATTTTTGTGGGAATGGAGGCCCGAATCCTCCTCGTGCCCTTTGGGATTTGGCATATTTTTCTCTGAATTTTTGTGCTCCTTTTCTTGTGAGTTTTCCCCATTTTCGTCCATGGCTACGATCTGATTTTCCAAGAGTTCGAGTTCATCTCAGTGAATGATTTTCTGGGAATACGTTTGTCCTATGCTGAAGTTTATCTGAGCCGATTTTGGGAGCAATCCATGGAGTCTAGATCGAGATCCCTTTGATTTTCGTGGCCGCTTCTTCTCTGTTCGTGCGTCCATCAGTTGTTCTTGCTGACGGATTCTGATGGGGTTCAGTAGTGGAGCTATCAAAGCCGATGTGCAAGTATCGAGCTCGCTCAGTTGAGCAGTGCTTGCTCTGACCTCCAAGATTCACTGTTGCTTATCACTTCGTCCTGTCCGTTCTTCTGCTCTTCCTTGGTTCCTGTTCCAACTCGTTTGGGGATAAGCTCCAGTGAAGGCCAATAATAGCGCTGAGCTCTGTAGAGCGGCGTACGTCCCTGGCCTTGGAGTCCCACTGCTGAGCAACGGTGCCTTGAGAATCTTTCATCTGTAAAATTCGTTGTTTGCAGCTTAGCTGTTCTCGCGTTTGGGGCCAAGCAGGCAAGGAAAATTTAGCGCTGAACACATACAGCAGCAAGATTGTTTGCTTGGGCCTACAGCGCATCTCTGTCTCTGATTTTGGAAGATCGACAACTTCTGACAGTTGGTCCGGCGGCAAGTGCTTTGCTTGTGTACGTGATTTGGAAAGAAAATTTTGAAACGTCACTTTCAAGCTACAGGAGAAATTAATTAGCTTGCTTCTTATTCTGTTTTCTGGAGCTTGAGATCGGCAGTGAGTTTTTTCCTTTCGATTCTTGCTTGTGAGATGAGGGTGACTCATCGGTTAAATTTGTGGCTTTTGGACATCAATCTATCTCTTGCAGGTGTGGTGCGTGTTGTAACAGATTGGTAGGCCGTGCACCTTCGAGTGCCGTCGCAAATCCAACTCGGTGTTTGTTTTTGCGGGGATCCAATTTGTCCCGGGAGGATGGACAATTTTATTGCAAATTTTCTAGAGGATTTTACGGCTTTGATTTCCTGATTTGCTCACATCTTTGTTGTTTGAGGTCCGATTCGACTTCCGTCATTGCGTTTGGTTTGTGGTGTCGTGTTCCTAGGGAACATCCACCCACTTGTTTGGGTCGTGGACATCACGTTGTTTCATTTGCTTCTTGGGGTTTGAGTTTGGGACAGAGGCCAAATATTTTGAAAGAAATTTGAGGCTCCCATTCACCGCCCCTCTGGTCGCCAATTCCGGTCCTTCAATTGGTATCAGAGCCGGTTAAGGATCACTTCACCTTAATCGGTCCGTGATCCCCGAAGGCGACATCATGGAGAACCGTGGGCTTGGAAAGCCACCGCACTTCGATGGCAAGAACTATCCCTATTGGAAGATCCGCATGTCGGCGCATCTCCAAGGGATTGATTCGCGTGCTTGGGAGATCTGTGAGAATGCGGACTATGTGGTACTTGCTGCCCGTGTTGACCAAGCACGGATCGACCAACACAAGGCGAACAACACCGCTAACCGCTGTCTTGTTTTCTCGCTCTTTCTATGGAGGAATTTGAGCGTGTTTCGATTGTGATACCGCTCGAGAGATCCGGGTCTAGATTGCGAAATATCATGAGGGTACGCCCATGTCAAGACCCGACTCTATGAGACACACAAGAGAGAGTATGAGAACTTTGTTCAAACCGATGGTGAATCTATTGATTCTTTGTTCACTCGCTTTCAAACCATCGTGAACAAGATGAGGGCAAACAACCCTCGTATGCCCTATGACGATCATCGAGAGCGCTTAAGCTTCTATATGCTCTAGATCGGAGGGTTTGGGAAGTAAAGGTCTCGGCGATCATCGAATCGCCCGGCTATGAGACTCTCACCGTGGATGAGCTGTTCGGTAAGCTCAAGTCCACCGAGATTGACCACCGAGACGCGAGGCGAGGATCGAAATCCGTCTCGGTACGGGAGGTTCAAGTTCTTTGACTAACCCTTCACGGTTGTCTTTTGCCTTGTCTTCTCGGTCTCGGCTACGGAGGAGCGGATGGAGGCTCTTGGGGACGACGAGCTCGCCTTGGTGATTAGCCGGTTCTCACGGTTTCACAACAACCGTTTGAATCGCCGGCGTGGCATCACCAAGCAAGGATGCTTCGGGTGTGGAGATCCCGACCACTACGTCGCCAACCGTCCCAAGGCCGACAAGAACCACTACAACAACAAGAACGACTACAAAGCAAGCGCAAGGACAAGCACGAGTCCTCTCGCACCCAAGTACAAGTACAAGTACAAGGGAGGATTCGACAAGGAAGCCGTCAAGAAGAAGTACCTTGAGAAGCAAGAGGCAAGGCGGCGAGCTTTCCTCGCATCCCTCGCCGATCTTGACGACGACTCCGACGGCGGCTCACCTCCAAGTGATGATGAGGCCGAGCAAAGGTCGAGAACAAGTTCAACGGGCTGTGCTTCTTCGCCGACTCCAAGCTTGGAGGCTCTTTGCACCATGGCACTCGACGAGTCTACCCCAAGCATTGAGAAGAACGACGACACCGAGCCCGAGGTAGAACAAAATCTCGAGTCCCTTGCCGCCGAGGTTGATAACTTGACTACCACTTTGCTTAGTCAAGATGCTTTGCTTAAGCGTCTTTGCTCGTGAGAGAAAAGATTTCAAGGCTAAGTGGGAGCTTGTCAAAGAGCTAGAGTCTCGTTAGGGAATCTGTGCACATCTCGATGAGTCGAGTGTGATGCTTGTGCCATTCATATGGTGAACCTAGCGATGTGCGCCTAAGTATGTGGCTTTGGTAGATGAGCTTGATGAGGTTAAGGCTAGGTCTGTCTCGTGAGTCCTTGCAAATCTTGTGATGAGTGAAGTCTCGAGCTAGGTGAGAAAATGACTAGGATTGCCATGCTAGAGAAAACTAGTCAAGTTTCTAGATGTGCTTGTTGTGAAGCTTTGGAACTAGAACTAGACTCTTGTAGGCATGACAAGAAAAGGGCCGAAGAAGAAATCACAAATCTTCGGTCCATGCTTAGTTGGTTGTCTTGCGGTGAACCACGGCTTGGCATGATGATGAGTCGCTTCAAGAGGGGAACCGACACAACGGGACTAGGATTTGCTACAGGTGGGAAGGGTGAAAATGTTTTTGGTAAGGTTGGTGAACACGGTGGTATGAGTGCATCGAGAAATCCACCAAGCCTTCCACTACTCCCAAGTTGACCAAAATCACTCCACCACGACCTAACAAGCCCAAGTGTGAAAGATGGTGTGTTTGAGGAACCTCCCAAAGCTTCACCTCCAAAACAAGTTTGGACTCCCAAGCCAAACCACCTAAGGAACCCACTTGACACACTTCCCGTCATCTCTATTAAACCCTCCAAAGAACAAGCAAACCCAAAGAGTGACCCATACCCATGAGAGAGTGAGTAAACCATCACCCAAGAGAGGGTGTATCACCGTGATTATTGTCACCATGATGGTCACTTGTTTGAGTTCCGCTTTCGGAGGAAGAGAGATGAGCGGCATGAGTATGAGCTTTTCCATAACTCTACTCATGGTGTGTTTGCTCCACGTTTCCGAGAGGCACAAAGTGCTAGGCCAAGAGGTGCAACACCTCAAGGACCTAGGCCTCAAGGTGTGAGACCACGAGGTGGTCGTGCCGGCGGGTTCGGGTTTTTCTTATGACCTTGGATCTCGTGACCGTGGCTTTCGGTCTTACGGGATGAGCGGACCACGTTTTTCTCGTCGTGGTGATTGCTCTACTCAAATGGGACATGGCATGCATGATGCTTTTGTTAACACTTCTCGTGGGCGAATGAGCCAACACCGGTTTTCTCCTCGGTTACTAACCCCGGTGTTGGATCATTTGCTCATCCCATGTCTCGCTATTGATGCGGGATGAAGGGCCGGAGAACACGTGGCTAGTTGATTCCGGTTGCTCTTGACACATGACCGGGAACTCAAAATGGTTCTCCGGCCTCACCCAAATGAAGTGTAGTGAATACATTACATTTGGGGATAACAAGCAAGGGTAAAGTGCTTTCACGTGGGTCCATCCGTCTGAATGAGAACTTTGTGCTTAAGGATGTGGCCTTGGTTTCAAATTTGCACTTCAATCTCGCTTTACGTTTCTCGGCTTCTTGATGACGGTTTTGAGGTTCGGTTTAAGCCAAGACTTTGTTGTGTTCTTGATGCTCGGGAGAACCTCGTTTGCAAGATTGTGCCTTTTGGGAAAGTGTTTCGTGCTGATTTTTCTCGCTCATTTGGTCTTTCCCGCCGTTTCAGAGCTCTGGAAGTGGCACCGCAGACTTGGTCACTTGAGTTTCGACTTGCTTGCAAGATTGAGCTCACTTGACCTAATTCGGGGTTTGCCCAAGCTCAAGTTTGAGAAGGATCTTGTTTGTCATCCGTGCCGTCACGGGAAGATGATTGCAGCTTCTCATCCTCCCGTGAACCAAGTGATGACCAAGGGGCCCGGCGAGCTTTTACATATGGACACCGTAGGTCCAGCTCGGGTCCGGTCGATGGTGGAAAGTGGTACGTGTTGGTCGTGGTTGATGACTTTTCTCGCTATTCGTGGGTCTTTTTCATGGAGAGCAAAGATGAGGCTTTTACTCATGTTCATGACTTGATCTTAAGGTTGCAAAATGAGTTACCAAAGCATGCCATGCAAGCTATTCGCGTGACAATGGCACCGAATTCAAGAATACTCATTTTGAGACCTTTTGCTCATCTATAGGTCTTGAACATCGTTTTCCTCGCCGTATGTCCCACAAAAAATGGGATTGTTGAACGCAAGAATCGGACCCTTGTTGAGATGGCCGGGACGATGCTTGATGAGCATAGGACTCCTAGGCGCTATTGGGCTGAAGCAATCAACACGGCTTGTTATGTTTCAAATCGCATTTTCCTTCGAGCTTTTACGAAGAAGACCTCTTATGAGCTGCGGTTTGACCGTTTGCCAAAAGTGAGCCATTTTCGGGTGTTTGGCTGCAAGTGCTTTATCTTGAAGAAGGGAAACTTAGACAAATTTGAATCGAGATCTTCTTATGGGATTTTTCTTGGTTATGCATCTCATTCGCATGCTTATTGAGTACTTAACCTTGAAACTAACCGTGTCATGGAGACTTGTGAAGTCACCTTCGACGAGACCGCACCTTGTTCCTCTTCGTCTTTGAAAGTGCGAGGTGATGAGGAGATGAACAAGAGCATTTTTGTGGAGGAGGAGCGGGACGATGCCGATTGGGGTGATCCCGAGCCGACTCCACCGGCTGCCCCGTTGACCTGCGACGACTACTTCGGTTGACGGCCCCACCGCTACATCCTCCACCACATGGGGACCGTACGACCAGGCTCCTCAGCTTGTTCCAGCTGCACCTGAGGGAGCTCCAGCTGCTGTTGAGGGGGAGGCGTCTTCATCAAGGGAAGCACCGCGACACATTCAGCATCGCCATCCTCCTTCAACCATGATCGGTAACTGTTGACACCTCTAACACCACTCACGCTAAGTTGTCATCCCTAGCATGGCGCCAGAAGTGTTGGTATAGAAACTGCTCCTCTAATCAAGAAAATTATGGGATCCGCAAGCGAACAGATAATACACCATCGTAGCATTTTACTAGGAAGTATTCCAGGTATCGTTATTTATATTTAGCTCAAAGGAAAGAACTACGGACTTAAACAATGAGATGAACTTGCTAAACACGACTACTTATGAGTGATTGATTACACAAATCACATACTTTGGCGAGAGGGGTAAACCATGATAAATAAGGGAATATAAAGTAATAAGCTCAGGTATAAATCACACAGAGATTAGATATAGACTACTCACAAAGGTAGGTTGACATCGATTAGTGCAAGAAATATAAATCCTATGTAGGTTCTAATCTACTAAGTCATTCATCTACTCCAACTCTACACTATCATATACAAGACAAAAAACTTTTCATCTATGTATAAGGATCATTGCTATAACAAGCCAAGACATAGCAGGACTTACTACGCAACTTTGGTTCTGCTAGACCTACCAACGGGGGATGGAATACAGAGGACTCAACGGAACTGTCACTTCCGCGATCTACCACACGACCCGGCCAATAGGGTGCATTTGCAGGTAAACGGCATCTAAGCACCATGCTTACATGAAATCTACCACCTAACCCCCCCCGGGAAGAGAGCTAAGCGCTTTGCAAACATATACATAAACTTATTACCAATCATAACCATATCAAATGTAGAACTAGAATAAACTAGAAACATAATAAATAGAAACATAATGATATTTAGAATAAAGTCACAAGAATAGATACAAGATAATACCAATTTCGATGATGAAGATCCGAATTCCGAGCACGGCGCCCGATTCTTCCTCTATCTAGTCTAAACCTATGTAGAACTTGAAGATCTAGAGTATCTATTCTAATTCTCTGGTGGAGATCTCTCTCTAAACCCTAGCTTTGCTGATGGCTACCTCTGAATAATGAATTCTTGAATGAATTTCGCTCTGAGCCAGGGGCCAGGGGCTCTGAATATATAGCCCCCTAGGATGCACCACAGCCATCGGATCAAACCGACCTAAACGGACGATAATTATTCATCCTCAAAGGCGGTGGAGGCAGGATCCGCGAGCCTCCACCCGATTGGTGGAGGTGGGCGATCGGCCGACCCAAAAGGGAGTCGGCCGACCCACCACTCGCCAAGTGGGTCCCCGCTTCCGTGGTTTGCCTTCGGAGTCTTCTAGAATATACAATTTTACCCGTTCGGTCTTTCTCTCTATGTAATCATGACATGTGGGCCTCCTTGGATGTTTTCCTGATAATCCCCTGCGAAAACACATATTCACCAAAACTTGTGGAATCTGTCAGTTAAAACCCTAAGTCTAAGGTGGTGAACAGATTATACCCCTCTTTCTCTCTCTGATTGACATATAAAATTGATCATTAACAATCGTCAACAAACTCCCCCAAGCTTGCCCTTTGCTCGTCCCTGAGCAAATAGCTACGAAAGATGGATCGGGGAGTTGCTTTGCAATGCTTTCACGCTTAACAAACACACATGCTCTAAACAAGAATTTCTCCCCGAGACTAGAGTGAACTATCATAACTCCCAAACTTACTCATATTTCTTTCAAACCATGGGGCTTTTACTCGCACTTGGATCTTGAGTAGTTGAAAGACAGAACAATTAAGTCAAGCACTTGTTGTCTCATGCTCTGTTGTTCCAACTCGTTCGAGTTTTTACAAGATTTTCAATAAAAACTCGAGTTCCTTAATACAACCCTTTCGGTCTCTCAATATGTGGTATTTTTGGATCCTCTCTAAGGCATTGAAAGGAGATATGCCTTTTCTCTTACTCTCGAATATGTAGTATTTATGGTTCAAGGCATTTATAGATGAGCCTTCACTCTCTCTCTCTCTCACCCTACTCTAATAAAGGTTTATATGGAGCTCATAGGTGTGGAGAACTAATGCATTGGCATGATCGAACCATGGATCCGAAGGAACTCAACATACAACCAATCGGTGTGTGCATGTGTGGTTTTATATGTGGATGATATATATATAAAATAGAGAGAAATATTTGTGGGAGGAGAAGGGGTGCACAAAGGAATTATCAATGCTCCTTTATTTGGATGAAACTTGGAACTACTTCAACACTTGAATCTTCTTGGAACTTGAACTTGAAAACTTGACAAAGACTCGGGCTCATAGATCTTTCTTTCTTTTTCTTTTCTCTTTCTTTTTTTTTTTTTACAATCCTTGCAGCCCAAAAAGGAATGAATTACTTCTTGAATGGAATACTTCTCAATCTTGACAACTTTACATTGGGAACAAATGGAACACTTGGAGCATTGATTTTGGATAAGTGGCTAGCAGAAATGAACAGGGGAATATTTTTGGGTGTTCACTCTCAGTGTAAGAGTAGAACAATTTCAATGGATAATAATAGGCTTTTTGGGGTGCGTACTTCCAGGATAGAAGTAGCAGGGGTGCATGTGAATGTGTGAAACCAGGATTTAGCTGTATGATGAGTTCATAAGGATATAACACAAATGACGGCACGAGCCCTAACAAATGAGGAGGCTTCCTATTCTAATAATCAAGTTTGGTCATGGTAGGAATTTTAACTCTCTGTCATATAAGGAACTCATCATGAAACATTTATAATTTTCACAAACAAATCTCCAAATTTAGTGGCACTTTGGAACACAATGAACAAGCAGCTCGACTATTATCATATCATGCCCGTCAACTACCTAGACTTAGTTTAAGCATATGCTCCCACAGATTTCAGGTGTAGAGTAAATCCAGTTGTCAAACAAAGGTATCCAAATCTTGGGAGAACTCAAATTTAAAGCTAGGTACTTGCAAAGAATTTAGAGCAGAGCAACTATTCATCATTTCCATCATGCAATCCTCAAGTCTACACATTTTTGTTTATAGCAAACTGAATTGAAAACAAACTTGCACACTCTTTTTATTTGGTTTTCATCTTAAGGCAAACTTGAAATGTAAACACACTTAAAACAAAGCAAGCAAATTTTTATTGGATTTTCTAGTTTTTCTGAATTTTTTTTTTTCAATGCATAAAACAAACCAAAGAAAAACAAACAAACCGAAAACAAACAAACTGAAACAAACGGAAAGAAATACTTATCTTGATAATGGGGGTCCTCCCCAAGCTAGCCTTGCGGTGGTGGTGGTGGATAGTGGATGTGCAACAGTCCACCAAGCCATGCAACATGGAGGCGGCTTCCTCCCGGTTCTCTTGAATGGTGCCCGGTGTCCGGGTGGTGTTCGTTCCACTTTAGGAACCCGGTCATTCCACCTCCGATCATGGCGATTCGTAGTGGCGGTGGTGTTTTGCCGGAAGGCTACTTGTTCATCATAGTGCTGCTGGGTGAAAATGAAACTGGTGGCATCGGAGTGGCGACGTGGCTCAAAGTCATGGTGGGGTTCTTCTTCTTCATCAGTGGTACCAAAGGGGTCATAAGAGTATCTTGGTGGCTGTGAGGGTCCTGGCTCTGATGGTCCTGGTTCTAATGTTCCTGGGGTGTTGAATGATGGGTAATAACCATAGAATGGTTGATGTGGTTGGCTTTGTGGTGGGTACACCCATGAGTTTAGTGAGTGGTGCCGAGGTACATTCCACTCATTGAAACCGGCATGTCTTTGGTTCTTCTCGGGCGGTTTCGGCACCACGCCAAATTGGTTCACGATTTCTGTCACCCTCTCCGAGCGAACTCTTCGAGGTGCTCTCTCATTCACCGTTCCGCCCGCAACTCAATATGATAGTTTTGCACATGATACAAAGCCGTTCGGGTTAGGTAACCGGATCGCAAAGATCACCATATTTTGCATAATAAACATCATTTACTTTTTTCGCAAGTGGCCTTGGCCAAAAGTATAGAGGTCATAAAATTCTCTATGATGTTCAATGTACTCAAAAGTAGCTCCCTCTAATAACTTCAAGCTTGTGGCAATGCGAGTGATAAGCGAGCAAATGGCCACACTTCCTACTTTGTAACCAGGGACACTCATCCAATGGTTCACTAGGAGATGGACGGGAGACACTTTCGTTTCTTGACAACAGCGTATAGCAACCGCAAGTCGGCTACTCGATCTTGCTTTCATCAAATCATGGGAAAAAGGTGGCTCCTATCCAACGGTGCAAAAATCTAAGCGTAGGATGCTCTATGGCTGCGGTGCGGTGTGCTAAGTGGTACGGTGCTCTAGAAATGCTGCTCCAAAACCTATGTGCATCAAAATCACCTAGTGCTGCATTTAAATCCATGACGGCATCTTGAGGGAAACCTAGGAGGTCACTAAGGTTTCTCCAAGAGACGAATATTCCGAGCGCAAACATTCTAAAATAAACTCCATTGTCCGTGTATCGAAGGGTGCTAAGGAATTCTATGGTCAAAAGCCTAATCCCCTTCTCGAGTGAGGTTTGCAAAGGAAGTCCAACCAACTAGTGGAAAAATTGTATCGAATTCTTGAGCCATACCTGTCGCTAGCAGAAGTGTCGGATCGATGACTGGCGTGTGGATGAAACGCTTGTTCTTGAGCTTCTTGTATGCATCCTTCTCCTGGGCGGTTCTCAGGGTCAGGTCGGATGTTCTCATGAGAACTCTCTGAGATGCTAGTGGTGGTGCAGGTGCTTCTGGTGCTTCTGGTGGTGGGTCGACACTCATGTCGGAACCAGCCACCGAGCTTTGGCGAGATGCACTTCTTGTCCTGATGTTCCGGACAGCTCCAACGAGTCCCTTCATGGCACTCTTCATTCTGCAAGTTGCTCAAGAGAAACAAAAACAAACACTAGTGGAGAGAAAGATTAGCACAAGGTTAGTGGTTAGCCGTCCGTAGTCGCAGTCCGGGGTTAGTCGTTCTTCATGACAAAAAGTTTAAACTTCAAATCTTGATTTTGACAAACCTCCCCTTGATTTTAGATTTCCTTTATCCTATTTGGACAGCATTTCCACTAATTTTTGTGATGATCTACTCTGCACTACCCCTTCCCTTCACTTGCTACAAACTCTTGCTCACTCTTCTCACTTCTTCTCTCTTCCTACTCTTCTCCTCTTCTCTCTAACTCTCTCCAGGAAACTCGAAGTCGAGAGCAGGTGGTTTGGCTAAAATTCTGGAGTGTGGGTGGTGTAAGGAAGCCATGGGAGGAGGCATATTTATAGAGGAGGAAGGGGGGAGTCGGCCGACCCAATGGTGGGGTCGGCCGCCCCACTAGGTTGGCCAATGTGGCTGCCACTTCACATGCTATTGCGTGATCTTTCCTCCATCCAGAAATTTTGGTCGGTTGAGTGGTTTTGGCGGTGGAAAAGAGAGGATAGTGGAGGTGAGTGGAAGTGGATGAAATTATGTGATTTGATGTATGTGAGGTGTAGTCTATGACATGTGGGACCCATGGTGAGGGACCCACCAAGCACTAAATGCCATGATAAAAATTATAAACAATGCAGAAATTTAAATGAAGGTAAACTAATTTAAATGCATGAAATGATAAATTTTTGTGCCACCACGATAAAATATTTTTGACGGGTTGTCACACACCGTAAAATTATTTATGTGGGGCTGAGAATTTTTATAATGCAATGCTGAAAATAAATATGTCTAAGAAAATTATAAGAGATGCAATTTAAAACGCGGATAGATACCGAGTTACCTTCCGGCGAGGATTCGGATTTTTAAAGTCCTCCGAATTGGACCTTGCAAAATATTTATTCCGCTGATGATCCCAGAGATGCATCCTCTGTCTCTGGTGGTTGTACTGTCTGATCTTCTTCTACCATCTTCGCGGATTTGTTGAGCTCTTGTTTTGACTTGAATGCGAATTGCTCTTCTTGCCCATTTATAGTGAACTTGATTTCTCCCTTCCCGACATCAATGTGTGCATTGGCGGTGCTCAAGAAAGGTCTTCCAAGTATAAGTGACACCTTTGAGTCTGGATGCATATCCAGTACTACAAAGTCTACTGGCACGAAGAACTCTCTTATCTTGACAGGGATGTTTTCAGCAATGCCCAACGGATAACGAACCGATTGGTCGGCTAGTTGTAGACACATTGATGTTGGCTCAAGTGCAGTGTGGTTGAGCTTGTAGTAGACTGCTGCGGGCATCACACCGACACTTGCTCCAAGATCACGAGTGCATTATTGAAATGTTGATCTCCAATTGTGCGATCGATAGTGGGACATCCTGGATCTTTCTTCTTTTCGGTAGTTGGTTGAGGATGGCCGCACTACATTCTTCGGTTAACTTGATCACTTCATTGGATGGCAGTGGTCTCTTCTTGTTAAGAATATCTCTTATGTACTTGGCATAAGTGGGGACCCGTATGGCATCCACAGAGGTATATTGACATATAACTTTTGAATTACCTCTACAAACTTACCAAACCGCTCATCCGTCTCGTTGTGGTCCTCTCTTCCTCCTAGGGAATGGTAGGTAGTTTGTATCTCGAAAATTTTGTCTCATTTCCGATCTTGTACGGCTTCGTACGATTCTTGTGGTAATACTTCTAGCTCGGGTTGGAAGTCTTCTTCTTCCGCCACCGGTGGTAGCATGGTTGGCCTTTTTGCTCCTTTTGGATAGGGAGGATCTCGGTGGAACTCCCTCTTCTTGTAGTAATAGATCTCACCCGCTCGGGGTTAGTGGCAACAGCAAAGCAATGGCCAATTTTGCTAACCTTTCTTCTATCTTTTTATTGAACTCTAGTTGATCATTAATGGCGAGAGGAGAAACTATCCATTTTAATGCTTAAATTTTCCAAGATTTTGTTATTAGCAATAACCTATCCTCCATAGATGAGTTGATCTTGGACCGTTGTAGAACCAACTCTCTTAAAGTAGGTTGCTTTGCATAATTACCTCGACCGAGTACCTTGATTAATGGATGGTTGCACCCAATGTGGAACCTTTCTCATGATGGGACTTGAATTCGCTTATATGTTGCTTCAATTGCTCTTTGATCTTCCTTGTACTTGGCCCTCTCGGTCAAGCCGGTGGAGTAAGGCATCCATCTTGGTTGATAATGCATTTACTTCTTCTATTGCTTCTTCACTCGGTGACGATCTTGAATATTGTCTTGGGACCACTTTGATTATCTGCTATCTTCTCCATAAGTCTTTTAGCTCTCCCGAGAGTGAGTGATAAAAATGATCCTTCACGGTTGCATCTAGGTGCTCACGCGTCTTCGGAGTTAATCCGTGATAGAAACCTTGCATGAGTAACCATTCTTCCATTCCATGATGGGGACAATCTTGGATATATCCTTGCAAGCGCTCCCATGCTTCTGACATGGTCTCCGTCTTCTGCTGTTGGAAATTGGTAATCTTTCCTCTTAAGGCATTGGTTTTGCCTATTGGGAAGAATTTTGCTAGAAAGGCCTTGGAACACTTCGCCCATGTATTGATATCTTCTTTATTTGCATAGAACCACTGCTTCGCTCTTCCCACTAGTGAGAATGGAAAGAGGCGAAGAAGTATGAGGTCTTCTTTAACTCCATCTATGGCGATGGTGTTTCCAATCTCCATGAAGTCTTGTAAATGTGTACTTGCATCTTCATGTACCTTTCCACTGAATTGGATAGCTTGCACCATGTTGATGAGACTTGGCTTGAGCTCAAACTCCATATTAGTGTGTATTGCTGGACCAGTGCGGATGTTCTCTATTGTTGGAGCAGAGAACTCCAGTAAGGTCTTCTCAGCCATCTTGATTGGTGACGAGCTTCCTTCTTGATTGAACCGACTCGATGATCGAGAGTTTTGAATGAATCGATTCAATCCTGCTAATACCCCGTATAAAATATAGACAAAGAAAAACAACAGGGGTGAACCCGCCAAAGTAGAGGTGACTAGTGACAATCACTCATTTTCTAAGTATCTCGCTTAAGCAATTTTTCTCTAAAAGTTTATTCCGTTCCCCGGCAACGGCGCCAAAATGCTTGTTGACACCTCTAACATTACTCACGCTAAGTTGTCATCCCTAGCATGGCGCCGAAGTGTTGGTATAGAAAATGCTCCTCTAATCAAGAAAATTATGGGATCCGCAAGCGAACGATAATACACCATCGTAGCATTTTACCAGGAAGTATTACAGTATCGTTATTTATATTTAGCTCAAAGGAAAGAACTACGGACTTAAACAATGAGATGAACTTGCTAAACACGACTACTTATGAGTGATTGATTACACAAATCACATACTTTGGCGAGGGGTAAACCATGATAAATAAGGGAATATAAAGTAATAAGCTCGGGGTATAAATCACACGAGATTAGATATAGACTACTCACAAAGGTAGGTTGACATCTCGATTAGTGCAAGAAATATAAATCCTATGTAGGTTCTAATCTACTAAGTCATTCATCTACTCCAACTCTACACTATCATATACAAGACAAAAGACTTTTCATCTATGTATAAGGATCATTGCTATAACAAGCCAAGACATAGCAGGACTTACTACGCAACTTTGGTTCTCGCTAGACCTACCAACGGGGATGGAATACGAGAGGACTCAACGGAACCGTCACTTCCGCGATCTACCACACGACCCGGCCAATAGGGTGCATTTGCGGGTAAACGGCATCTAAGCACCATGCTTACATGAAATCTACCACCTAACCCCCCGGGAAGAGAGCTAAGCGCTTTGCAAACATATACATAAACTTATTACCAATCATAACCATATCAAATGTAGAACTAGAATAAACTAGAAACATAATAAATAGAAACATAATGATATTTAGAATAAAGTCACAAGAATAGATACAAGATAATACCAATTCGATGATGAAGATCCGGAATTCCGAGCACAGCGCCCGATTCTTCCTCTATCTAGTCTAAACCTATGTAGAACTTGAAGATCTAGAGTATCTATTCTAATTCTCTCGGTGGAGATCTCTCTCTAAACCCTAGCTTTGCTGATGGCTACCTCGAATAATGAATTCTTGAATGAATTAGCTCTGAGCCAGGGGCCAGGGGCTCTGAATATATAGCCCCCTAGGATGCACCACAGCCATCGGATCAAACCGACCTAAACGGACGATAATTATTCATCCTCAAAGGCGGTGGAGGCAGGATCCGCGAGCCTCCACCTGATTGGTGGAGGTGGGCAGTCGGCCGACCCAAAAAGGGAGTCGGCCGACCCACCACTCTGCCAGGTGGGTCCCCGCTTCCAGGGTTTGCCTTCTGGAGTCTTCTAGAATATACAATTTTACCCGTTCGGTCTTTCTCTCTATGTAATCATGACATGTGGGCCTCCTTGGATGTTTTCCCCGATAATCCCCTGCGAAAACACATATTCACCAAAACTTGTGGAATCGTCGGTTAAAACCCTAAGTCTAAGGTGGTGAACAGATTATACCCCTCTTTCTCTCTCTGATTGACATATAAAATTGATCATTAACAATCGTCAACAGTAACATAAATGAGCGGGTCACTCGCAACAGATCTTATGAGATTTCGCACTTTGCACATTCTCGCTTTTGTTGCAAATTTTGAACCCAAAGAAGTGGTTGAGGCATTAACGATCCAGTTGGGTGAATGCCATGCATGAGGAGCTTGAGAACTTTGAGAGAAACCAAGTGTGGGTTTTAGTGCCACCTCCACCTCGGTGTCATCCCATAGGAACCAAGTGGGTGTTCGAGAACAAGCGAGAGTGAGGATGGGGTTGTGGTGAGAAACAAGGCTAGGTTGGTTGCTCGGGGGTACCGTCGTAAAGAGGGGATAGATTATGAGGAAACTTTTGCACCATTTGCCCGTTTAGAAGCCATTAGGATCTTCCTAGCTTATGCAGCTTCGAAAGGGTTCAAGCTGTATCAAATGGATGTAAAGAGCGCCTTTCTGAATGGGTACATAGATGAGGAAGTGTATGTGAGGCAACCCCCAGGCTTTGAAAATCCCAAGCATCCCGACCATGTTTTTAAACACCACAAAGCCCTATATGGTCTCAAACAAGCCCCAAGAGCGTGGTATGAGCGATTGAAGTCCTTTTTGCTGGGCAAGGGTTTTACCATGGGGTCGGTTGACAAAACCTTGTTTCTCCTCAAGCATGGCGGTGACACTCTCTTGGTGCGATTTATGTCGATGACATCATTTTTGGTGGTTCGTCACATGCTCTTGTTGCAAAGTTTTCGAGATATGATGAGCGGGGAGTTCGAGATGAGCATGATGGGTGAGTCGACGTTCTTTCTCGGTTTGCAAATCAAGCAAACTCGAGAAGGGACATTTGTACATCAAGGCAAGTACACGAAGGATCTTCTGAAGCGCTTCGACATGGGTGATGCCAAGCCACTTCAAACTCCCATGTCGACCATGACTGCCTTGGATGCTGATCTAGAAGGAGAAGTCGTGGACCAGAAGGAGTACCGCAGCATGATCGGGTCGTTGCTGTACCTGACGGGGACAAGGCCCGACATCCAGTTCGCCGTCTGCCTTTGCGCACGCTTCCAGTCTTCACCGCGCACTTTGCATCGGGCAGCCGTCAAACGCATCTTACGGTACCTTCGCTTCACTCCCGAGCTTGGTCTATGGTACTCGACCTCTTCATCTCTTTCTCTTTCGGGTTATTCGATGCGATTATGCGGGTGATCGAATTAAGAGAAAGTCCACTTCGGGAACTTGTGAGTTTTTGGGTTCGTCGTTGATCTCTTGGTCTTCTCGCAAAGCAGTCTTCTATTTCCCAATCCACTTGTGAGGCCGAGTATGTCGGCTGCTGGCCGCGTGTTGTTCTCGGTTGCTTTGGGTGGTTGCTACCTTGAGAGACTATGGGTTGAACTTTAGGAAAGTGCCTCTTTTCGGTGACAAGACTAGTGCCATTAGCGTTGCTAAGAACCCGATACTCCACTCAAAAACCAAGCACATTGAGATCCGATATCACTTCTTGAGAGATCACCAAGAGAAAGGAGACATAGACCTTCACTGTGAGAACCCATGAACAGCTTGCGATATCTTCACAAAGCCCCTCGATCAAACCCGGTTGCCCACTTGAGAGCGGAGTTGGGCATTTGCTACCCTTTTTAGAGTAGGGTAGCTGTATTTTGATGTATAGTATGATCTTTGGCTTTCTTCTTTGCTTTTGTTTGGCTTTACATGTGTATCATATTGCATATCATCATGTATCATATTATCTTTATTGAGCTTCATGACTATAGTAGTTTTTGATTACATTCATGCTCTTGCTAGTATGTCTTGTGTATGTCACTTGGAGCTTGCGGCTTAGGCTTCTTCGATCACTTGTTACATGTTATGAGCTAAGCTTTGTTTTCTAAATGTGAACCCGCTTAAATCTTGATGCAACCCGAAAAATGTTCACCTTTGAGATGGCAACTAGCATGTGTAGGTTTTGTGAGAACCTTGTTGCTTTCATATGTATGCTTGAGTTGCTATGTCTCATGTTTCTTGAGTCATTCACTTAGCTCGGATCTCTTGATAATCTTGTGCTAAAACTTGATGTCTAAGCTAAGAAATGATGAAAAGTTTTGAGTTGGATCTTTTAAATCCCCACGGCAATGTCACGAGATTGCTTCTCATTCATTCGGAGTGAGATGAACTTGGGCATTGTAGTGCTAGTCCACAACCACTCGTGACGAGACAGCTTCCCACTTGCACTAAGGGATGAACTCGGCGTGGTTGAAAAACATGATAAAAACAATCTTTTTGGCGGACGCTTTTTGATCCTCTCGTTTACTCATGTCTAAATGAAACCTTGTTAACTAATGTTTTAACTCGATCAATGTTGTAGTTACAAGTGTTGTTAAGTGTATCTTTGAGACATGATGTGTGACCGTTATATGGGGTAGTTCACTCTTGTATACATGTGTTAGCACTTGTTTGATCTCCCCGCTTACATGTGCCAGGTGCTATTCTTTTTGGTGAACACCTTTTATAAAATGCCCAACACCCGATCAAATGCTTATGTTTCATACTCCGTACCACTTGATCGCTTGAGCATTGGTTTTGTCTTGTGCCATTTGTTATACACTTGCCATACTTGCTAGATCATCCATGTACTCAAATTGCTATACTTGTGAAGCTCGTCATTTTGCATTTCTTTCATGGCATGATTTGAGGGGAGTTGCGGTCTCTTTTGATCTAATCTTGATAAGTGCATGTGCCAACAAGGGGGAGAAACATCCACAAATCCAGAGCTCGGTTGTGAGTATGCATTTGTCAAGGGGGAGTTGCACTCCAGTTTGAGCTGCTTTTGCTAGATGTGTTGAGCCGTTGCTCATTTGTGAGTATGCATTTGTCAAGGGGGAGTTGCACTCCAGTTTGAGCTGCTTTTGCTAGATGTGTTGAGCCGTTGCCTCTTCTTGAGGGTCTAGCAGTTCTTCATGTTTTCTTTGCCTTGCTAGTGGTGTTGAGCCTTTTGCCTCTTCTTGAGGGCTAGCTTTGGTTTTCTTGGTCGCGTCGAGCCGTTGCCCATGTCTTTGGGGACCAAGTTGTGACTTTGCTTTGCTCATTGCAAATGACCCGTTGTCCGCTTTTCTTTGGCTCTTGGTCATTTGGATGGGTTGTCTCTCGGTTTGTGTTGGTGTTGACAATGCACTCATCAAGGGGAGATTGAGGACACATGGTTTTTACCATAACCATTGTGTGGACCTTTGTGTGATGAGTGATCGTCAACATGCCAACACAAGGCGTGTGTGTGAGTCTTACTAACCGTGGCACGCGGCTTCGTGTCAAACAATGGTGTCTCTTGGCTCATGTTGTCTGCAGGTGTCGAGCTCGGAGACGGTGGTCGACGGTCGGTGAAGATCAAGTAGGGCGTGCCGTGCTGACGGACCGGGTGCGGTGAAGGGCGGACGTGCGGCTTGGATCGAGGGACCTGAGGACCGGGTGGCCAGCCGTGGTGGCCGACACCGGACATCGACGAGCGCAAGTGTACACGGCGGGGGATGCGTATGGGCTACGCTACTCGCGGAGGGTTTGGTGGTTTCGCCTCAAAACCATCGGCGGCGGGTTTCCCTGGTTTGCGCCTCAAAACCGGGGGCAGAGGTCCCGGTGCGGACGGACGACACGTGGCGGCATCGGGGAGATTGCTTGGAAGCAAGGCTACCGGTGAGAAGGCGCGGTGGCCGTCGGATCAAGTGATGCCTGAGTTGGACCCTTATGCCCCTGGCTAAGTGGTGTGGCTCTTCATGTATCCAAGGGCAAAGAAGGAATGTAAAATAGTCATGCCCCTATAAATAAAGGATGAGGGTCTCCCTTCCCCCTCACCTCTCTTGCATTTTATTTTCCCCTTCTTCCTAGCCTAGTGTTCTTGAGTGGGAGAGGTCCAAAAATCTGAAAAATTCGTGGTTGTATTTTCGAGATTTTTGTGGGAATGGAGGCCCGAATCCTCCTCGTGCCCTTTGGGATTTGGCATATTTTTCTCTGAATTTTTGTGCTCCTTTTCTGGTGAGTTTTCCCCATTTTCGTCCATGGCTACGATCTGATTTTCCAAGAGTTCGAGTTCATCTCAGTGAATGATTTTCTGGGAATACGTTTGTCCTATGCTGAAGTTTATCTGAGCCGATTTTGGGAGCAATCCATGGAGTCTAGATCGAGATCCCTTTGATTTTCGTGGCCACTTCTTCTCTGTTCGTGCGTCCATCAGTTGTTCTTGCTGACGGATTCTGATGGGGTTCAGTAGTGGAGCTATCAAAGCCGATGTGCAAGTATCGAGCTCGCTCAGTTGAGCAGTGCTTGCTCTGACCTCCAAGATTCACTGTTGCTTGTCACTTCGTCCTGTCCGCTCTTCTGCTCTTCCTTGGTTCCTGTTCCAACTCGTTTGGGGATAAGCTCCAGTGAAGGCCAATAATAGCGCTGAGCTCTGTAGAGCGGCGTACGTCCCTGGCCTTGGAGTCCCACTGCTGAGCAACGGTGCCTTGAGAATCTTTCATCTGTAAAATTCGTTGTTTGCAGCTTAGCTGTTCTCGCGTTTGGGGCCAAGCAGGCAAGGAAAATTTAGCGCTGAACACATACAGCAGCAAGATTGTTTGCTTGGGCCTACAGCGCATCTCTGTCTCTGATTTTGGAAGATCGACAACTTCTGACAGTTGGTCCGGCGGCAAGTGCTTTGCTTGTGTACGTGATTTGGAAAGAAAATTTTGAAACGTCACTTTCAAGCTACAGGAGAAATTAATTAGCTTGCTTCTTATTCTGTTTTCTGGAGCTTGAGATCGGCAGTGAGTTTTTTCCTTTCGATTCTTGCTTGTGAGATGAGGGTGACTCATCGGTTAAATTTGTGGCTTTTGGACATCAATCTATCTCTTGCAGGTGTGGTGCGTGTTGTAACAGATTGGTAGGCCGTGCACCTTCGAGTGCCGTGCAAATCCAACTCAGTGTTTGTTTTTGCAGGGATCCAATTTGTCCCAGGAGGATGGACAATTTTATTGCAAATTTTCTAGAGGATTTTTACTGGCTTTGATTTCCTGATTTGCTCACATCTTTGTTGTTTGAGGTCCGATTCGACTTCCGTCTGTTGCGTTTGGTTTGTGGTGTCCCGCTGTGTTCCTAGGGAACATCCACCCACTTGTTTGGGTCGTGGACATCACGTTGTTTCATTTGCTTCTTGGGGTTTGAGTTTGGGACACAGGCCAAATATTTCGAAAGAAATTTGAGGCTCCCATTCACCCCCCCTCTGGTCGCCGATTCCGGTCCTTCACCGTGTCCTCTCCTGTTAGTCCGTTGCCACTCCGGCCCCCTAGTGGAAATTATACTTCTATCTAACGGGGTGTGAGATCAAGTCTACCCATATAGACATATGGTTGTACGAGATTCTGGCTAGGTAGATGGCAAATGAACCGGTCCTTATGTGACCGAGGCGAGTATCTCCCAACAGGAACCCTCACTAGGCGAACCTGCCAAGGTAACCCATACCACATGAATTACCCCACTCGCCCCCTGTCGAGGTTTAGTCCAAGTTCCATAGTTATTATCCTTAAATTCATAATATTCATATCTCATCAAGGTAACCAATACCTTATAATAAATCACATTCATAAGCAATCTCATAAATCATTATAGATCAGCATTAATTCATAAATGAGGATCTAAGTAGTATATATTGAGATTATTAAATGGTGGGGTTAGGTATGGTGTGTTTATGGTGGAGGCTAGAAAAATGTAGAGGTGGTAGAAAGGAGGTAATTAAAGGAATGGTAATATAGGAAAAGGATGGGGATTAGGACTTGCCTCTATTCGAAGACGAGCACATCCGAGGTTCTGATTCCAATGTTTCTGGTTCCTTCATCCTTGTGTAGCGGTGCTTCTGTGGTCCTTGGGGTTCTCCACGTCTTTTATCCTACGCTTGTCTAGCGCTGGCACCCAGAAGGAAACAACGAGCAAGGCATACAAGCATAATCGAACAAGATAGAGGGGATGGATTGTTAGATAAGCCTATTACTACTAAGTGAACCTAGAAAGAGGAAGCCTGACCAAGTCATCACAGATGGCCTGATCGGTTTTTGCAGGTCTGCAAGGTTAGCGACACATACACTCATGCATTAGTTTAGAGGAAGGCGGAAGGTTAGGTCAGTCATACATAGGCATATTTCCAAGTGTATATATATTTATATATACACGGGGAATATCCTTGTACGTGAAGATATATGTATATCTATTTATTTTATAAAAGAAAAGCAAGGCAACCAAAACTAGAATTTAAGTGGCACCAAATAATGGAACAAGGGATATGTATAAATAGAGCTTGATTTTTGAGGAATTTAGGAAGTGGAAGGGGAGTACCCGGAGCTAGGATGAAGAAGATATGAACTTGCAAGGATTTAACGTGAGTTGATATATGGAAAAATGAACTTGGGAATTTATTCTAAAAATTGGAATAATGGGAATGAGGTGGAACTGCGTAGGTAGGATCTAGAGTGTACCTAGTTTATTTAGGAATTTTTCTGGGAATTTTCCGTAATGAGAGAGGACTTACTCAGGCTTCTGCACACAACTCCTGAGTGCGCATAGCATCTCTACTTAACATTGTTGCTAACGTGCACTACCCCGTCAAACGTGCTTGGCATGGCATTGTTACGTGAACCCGCTCGTTCGTTTGTTCAACGAACTCACCTTGCTAAGTGTGGTTCACGTATGCCATGTACACGGCAATGTGAGCTTGGCGTGCTCACTTTGGCTCATGCGACATGGTCAGCCTGAGACTGCTAGACGACGTTCATTCAGCTCGCTCTCAGCAGTGCGCGACAGGAGATAGGTCCCGGCGGCTCTGTCCTCTGCTCTGGTATGATCAGTGGAGCGAGCACCACGGTATTCGACGGCGGCCCCTCGCAGCAAGGTCCGAGGCGAAGTCGTAGCCGAGTGCGGCAGCTGCCCCGGTGGTGATGCTTCGGAGCAGTGTTGGGGGTGCTCGGCGGCATTCTCACAGACCGCGGCGATGACTACGGAGTCGACGGTGCTCATCAGCTCCGGGATCGTACTTGCACGTGGCGGCGACGCAGAGCGCAAACGACGTCAGCCTTCGGTAGCTGGGCGACGGCAGTGCCGGCCATGGCACCAGCTCGGTCTGTGGCGTTCCCGACGCGACGGTGGCGCACTGGAAGGCGGTTGAGGGGAAAATATCCTGACAGGAAGACGACGGGGAACAGAGGCGATTCGGCACAGGATGTTAGCAGCTGCCCGTGTTTGATGGATTTTTGTTCATATTAAAATCCATATGCATTTAATGTGGGAAAAGAGATATATACGAGAATATATGTATAGAAATGTATGTGCTTTCCAGTCATATATACATGATATATAGCAAGGTAGATAGCTAGGAAGCTAACTACCGTGTGGGCTTCAGAGTACTAAAGGATCATGCATATATGTATTACTCGTCGTGCAATACAAGAAGCAATGCAAGCTAGCTAGCTTCTTCACGTAGGGTAAGAGAAGGGAGCTCTCAAACACCTATATGCGTTCCCAACGTACTACATGGCCGTATATATATGCCTTGAGGAGCAAACTGTTAAGCTAGCAAGCTAACTAAAGCTAGCAAGCTTTTTCACGTCGTAAGAGGAAGAGCGTATATGTGTATATGTGCTCCAACATACGTGCAAATGAAGAAGCTAAGAAAGCCAAGAGGCTAACATGCTACAGGCCCATGCATAAATGGATGAAGCTAACACTGACTAGCTTTTATGTATACATGTATACGTGTACTTGTATGCAATTTAGATCGGCCACAGAGTTGATCTATGTCGCGTATATTTCTGAGAAGAGGTGCACCAGCAAAACACGGTGCTACCCGGCACGACTTAACCGGTTCATGATGTGCTCCGGAACATTCTAGAACCCATGGTACATACGCGCACTTGGCTGGCAGATACGAGAGTTGATCGTCAACCGGAGTATACGCGGGTATGTGCGTGGTATTCCAGCGGCAGCAGCTGGGCGCAGCGGCGGGCGACTTCGCGAGCGCGGCGGCTACGACGGCGTCGACCTCGACACGGCGACCAGGTGGCTGGGCGGCAGCCGGCGGGCTTCGGTTGGCCGGCTTCGGCATGACGGAGGCAGGAGCGCGGTGCTCGACTTGCAGACCCCGGCGTCTGTCGTTTCGGCTCCGAGCTCGGCTGTAGTGCTCGCGGCGGCGGCGGCTGGCTTTTATAGCCTTGGCGCGTGCACAGCGAGGCGGTGAAGGCGGGATATTTTGGTAGATGACGACAATGGAGAGAGGCATTTCGTGCGCACGCGTCGTCCACGCGGTGTGCTGCCCGTCCAAGCTTGCTTGCTTGCTTGCGTGCGTGCGTGTGTGTGTGCTGCTTGCTTGCTTGCGTGCATGTGTGCTGCCTGCTTGCTTGCTTGCTTGCGTGCATGCGTGCTGCCTGCTGGCCGGCGGACCAGTGGAAGAGGAGGCTGCATGCGATGCAAGATGATACAGTCATCCAGGCACAAAGCCGTGACCAGTGACGCACTGATGCATGCATGGCGGCCTGCTACATCGTCTGCGACTGTTTCCGTGCATGTGAGCATCGGCTAGCTACCCCAGCAACATCCGCATCTTTGTGTGGTGTGCTCTCACTTTCATGCACCGGCTGGTGTGTGTACACGTATCAACAGCCATGCAGGTCGAGCTCTGTGTTTGTGTGCACGGCAAGAGACAGCAGAGAGAGTGAACCCATGGAATTTTGTGTTTACGCACATTTATATCCACCTATGTATATCCCTATTTGTATATTCATGTATATGCACGTTTACGAAGATTTCCTACGACTATATACAACGAGCTAGGAATTTCCCATTTTCATTCTCCCATGTATACACATATACGTCCATTTATATTTGAACGCTTTTTGCACAGGTATATACGTATATAGCTATATTTATGCGTATCTATTTATATATAGCTATGCATTTACGTATATGTATATACATGGGACGGCTTCGCTATTTTTCAGAAAATAAACTAGGCGCATTTTATATGGTTGGATTCGAATTCAAGGAAGATTCGAGTAGTGGGAGGTTTTGGTGACTGGAGAGAGAGATCATGGGGAGATATATATATATATTTGGGTGAAGATATATCAAGGAGAATAGTATTTAGTGCCAAATAAATTCTAGAGCAAGGAAACAAGCATACAAGTAATCAAACAACCATGCAACCTAATCTCTATATGGTGTATTTTAATGTAGGGTTTTTAGAAAACCTTTTATTTATAAAAGGGTTTTGCAAGAAATATACTCATCAAGTTTTAATTTGTTGTAAATTTTAAAAAGTTCAAATTTTTAGTGAATTTTATAATGATGTAAAACACAGGGTGTTACAGGAATGCGTCGGTCCAGGTGGCGGTGGTGCTCAACGGCGGCAGACGGTGGTGCGTGGGTTGCCGGCGGGGAGGATAGAGCGTGGGGGAAGAAGGGGCCGGTGCGTGCGGGGTTCAAATGACTTAGAAAATTTTCACCCTGTGCCATCCGGCTTATATACCCCCCTCCCCTTCACTGCCCATGCCAACCATGAACTGGCAGTGATGAGCCACATCGGCTGGCACCAGCAGTGATGAGGGGGTGGACAACAAGGGTTAACTAAATATTATTCCCCCCTTCTTCTGAAGTCCCCACGCTAGCGTAACGGTTAAGGCCGCAGGCTCTAGCCCCCGTGACCCGCGCTCGAGCCACCCGCGCTTGAGTCCCAGTGGGGCAAAATTCCCCCGCGACCCGCGCTCGAGTCCCAGTGGGGCAAATTTTTTTAAATTTTTTCCTTTTTTTTTTTTTATCACTGTCGGGTTTATAGTTTAGCCGGCAGTGATAATAGCCATCACTGCCATTGTCTTTTGCACACCGGCAGTGATTTATATTTTTTAAAAAAACTTTTATAATTTGAATAAATAGAAAATTGTGTATTCTTAAGTCAAATTGGCTTCAAATTTTTTTTACAAGCATGTATATCAAAACTAAGTCCCCACACATGATATTAGTTTTTTCTATTCATTTTTTTATTTATTATATTTTTCTCTATGCTGAATGAGACAAACATGGGTGCATTACATCTTGGACACCATAGATTATTTCTTCTACCTGCACAAAATGATACCTAGGGCAGAAGAGACTCGGTGTACAGGTTTGGCACCATTTTGGATCATTTCAGTGTGGACTCAGTTTAACCTATAATTACTTGGTGGCATCGCGTGGAAATTCAATTAAACTGAAAAAAGTAGCAAACTAATTCAGAAAAAACTTAAACTTGGTGCCTGCTTTATATATGGCATGTGCAAGCCTAATAAAAAGTTTGAGACCAATACGATACCGAAATGCACATGGATCACAGAATCCATGAGTACCTTAGTGTATATGCATGGTTCGACGTAAGGTTCCATATACCTTTGTGAAGCATGTAGACTCTGCCTATGTCGAAATGGCTTCAAATTTTTTTGACAGTCATTTACACCCAAATTATGGTGCCACATAATATCTTAGGTTTTTTGATAATGATTGATATTATTATAGTTTTCTCTGTGCCTAGTGAGACAAAATATGGTGAATTATAGATTAAAAAACAAGAATGTTAGGTCAACCTCCATAAAAAGTTGTCTCCTAGGCCACATGAGACCCTATGTATAAGTTTGGCACCATTTCGGATCTTTTTAGGGTGGACTCAGTTCAACCAATAATTACTTGGTGGCGTCGCGTGGAAATTCAATTAAACTGAAAAAGTAGCAAACTAATTCAGAAAAAACTCAAACTTGGTGCCTGCTTCATATGTGGCAAGTGCAAGCCTAAGAAAAAGTTTGAGACCAATATGACACCGAAATGCACATGGATCACAGAATCCCTAAGAACCTTTGTGAAGCATGTAGACTCTACCTATGTCAGAATGGCTTCAAAATTTTTGGAAGTCATTTACACCCAAATTATGGACCCACACAAGATCTTAGGTTTTTTTAAAATTATTTGTATTATTGTAATTTTCTCAGTATCTAGTGAGACAAAATATATGGTGAATTATAGATTGAAAAAACAAGAATGTTAGGTCAACCTCCACAAAAAGTTGTCTTCTAGGGCACATGAAACCTTGTGTAAAAGTTTGGCACCATTCTAGATCTTTTCGAGGGTGGACACAGTTCAACCTATAATTACTTGGTGGCGCCATGTGTAAATTCAATTAAACTGAAAAAAGTAGCAAACCAATTCAGAAAAAACTCAAACTTGGTGTCTGCTTCATACGTGGCAAGTGCAAGCCAAAGAAAAAGTTTGAGACCAATACGACACAGGAATACACATGGATCATAGAATCCCTGAGAACCTTAGTGTATAGGCATGATTTGATGTAAGGTTCCATATACCTTTGTAAAGCATGCAGACTCTACCTATGTCAAAATGGCTTCAAATTTTTTGGCAGTCATTTACACCTAAATTATGGTGCCACACAAGATCTTAGGTTTTTTGATAATTATTTGTATTATTATAGTTTTCTCTGTGCCAAGTGAGACAAAATATGGTGAATTATAGATTGAAAAAACAAGAATATTAGGTCGACCTCCACAAAAAGTTGTCTCCTAGGCCACATGAGACCCCGTGTAGAAGTTTGGCAACATTTCAGATCTTTTTGGGGTGGACTCAGTTCAACCTATAATTACTTGGTGGCGTCGCGCGGAAATTCAGTTAAACTGAAAAAAGTAGCAAACCAATTCAGAAAAAACTCAAACTTAGTGACTGCTTCATATGTGGCAAGTGCAAGCCTAAGAAAAGTTTGAGACAATACGACACCGGAATGCACATGGATCACAAAGTCCATGAGAACTTAGTGTATATGCATGGTTCGATGTAAGGTTCCATATATCTTTGAGAAGCATGTAGATTCTGCCTATGTTGAAATGGCTTCAAATTGTTTTGGCAGTCATTTACACCCAAATTATGATCCCACACAAGATCTTACGTTTTTCGATAATTATTTGTATTATTATAGTTTTCTCTGTGCCTAGTGAGACAAAATATGGTGAATTATGGATTTAAAAACAAGAATGTTAGGTCGACCTCCATAAAAAGTTGTCTCCTAGGGCAGAAGAGATCATGTGTACAAGTTTGACACCATTCCGAATCTTTTCGGGGGGTGGACTCGGTTCAACATATAATTACTTGGTGGCGTCGCGCGGAAATTCCAGTTAAACTAACAAAAAGTAGCAAACCAATTAAGAAAAAACTCAAACTTGGTGCCTGCTTCACATGTGACATGTGCAAGCCTAAGAAAAATTTAAAACCAATACGACACTAGAATGCACATGGATTACAGAATCCCTGAGAACCTTTGTGAAGCATGTAGAATTTTAATTGTACCTTCATAATTTATTTAGTTACTATGTCGCATTTCATAAATAAAACTAAATTGAAAAATAAAATATTTGCTAGAAAATATTTATGAAGACTAAAAGTTCTAACTACTTTAACTTTTATGAACTCCTTTAATGTTGCAAGCAAATATTTAAGAAAACAAAAAACATTTAAGAAAAGTAAAAGAAGTAAAAGATTTCTAAAAGAAAACTAAAATTTTAAATAGTTTGGAAACAAAAAGAAAATAAAAAACTAAAATGAAAAATTTTGTCGGGAACATCACTGCCGGCGGGTACCATGCATAAGCCATATCACTGCCGGCTGGTACCAAGGACCGGCAGTGATAAGCCATATCACTGCCGGTTGGTACCAAGCACTGGCAGTGATGGGCTGGCTGCTTCGGCTCCCGAGGAGGCGTGGGAAACCGATGAGGCGGCGGCGGTGATAGCTAATAGGCCACGGGGAAGCGGCGGCGGCATTGGCTCCACCGGGCAGCACGGGCTCACGCGGAGGCGTCCCCGGGCCTTTATAAACCATCGTTCGTCCACCACTTCCTTCACAACTCTTCTTCCACTTTTCTTCACGCATGGAGTCCGGTGGCCGCGGCGGCGATGATGGAGCGGGCCATAGGGGCCGGCGGATGATCAGCCCGGACTTCACGTCCTCCAGTGGGCGCCATCTGCGCACACCGGAGAATCAGATTCTCGATCTGCGCGCCTAGCTTGCTGACGAGCGGCGCTGGCACAGGGCTGCCGAGGTGGAGGCCGCCAGCCTGCGCGAGGCACTGCAGGTCGAGCAGACAGCTAGCGCGGCTACCGAGGAGGAGGGCGCTGGTCTGCGCGAGGCGCTGCAGGCCGAGCAGACGGCCCGCGCGGCTGCCGAGGCAGAGGACGCAGTTGTTCGCAGCCAGCTCACGGCGGCGGGGGCCCGTTAGGCTGCGGCATGCGCGAAGTTGTGGAGCGTGGCGTCAAACGGTGTTGTCGCTCTTTTTTTATTATAATTTAATTAAGAAATTCTATATGTATATGTAATGTAGAATCTTATGCCCGTGTGTTGCACGGAAGAATAATAAAAATTTTTTTGACATGTTTGATGTTATGAAATTCCTTTTTTTAATTTATTTTTTTTGTTGGCCTCTGTTCTCTGGATGGAAGTGAGGACTGAGGAGGAAGGAGAGGAAGGCTGCAGCCTTCTTGTGCTATCAGCCTTCTTGTGCTATTAGGGCACTCAACACCGGTTGGTGTTTCGAACCGCCAGTGATAGCCTATATCAGTGCCGGCTCATGGCTTGGCCCGACAGTGATAGGTGGACGAGCCATCGCTGCCGGTTCGAGACACTACACATCACTGCCGGGGCCTTCGCTCCCTGACGCAAGTCTTGTCTATCAGGGCTTGGCACCGGCAGTGAAAACTTATCACTGCCGGTTTTGCCATTTCCGGCAGTGATGAGGTGGGCAGTAATAGAATGATATGGGCTTGCTGAGTGCATAAATACTCACCCGTTGTTGATTTACAGATGAAGACTATCACCTTAACATGGATGCCAATGAGGACCTTGAGTACTATGAGTAGGGTTTCGCCTATGACCCAAGACCTTCCTGTAGGAAGAAAGGAGGAAGAAAGGACCCCTCCGCTTAGATCCGCTGTAGTAGGAAACTTGAGTTATGTACTAAATCAAGGCCTATGGCCATCCATTATATAGACATGTGTTGTAAAACCCTATTTCAAATTATCAATGAAATGTATTGTTTGTAATGTCATTCTGCGTCAAACAGTGTGTATCTGCCATTGATCCTAGGACAGATACGAATGCACTTGGACTCTCAGAATGAGAGCCCAACAGATACTCAAGGGTACTGAAACTTTTACAGCACTTGTAATCCGCTTCCCTGCAGACAAATTCGGAGATTTAATATCCTTGAGAATATCGCTGCTCATGTATGTCTGATGGTGTATGCTTGTCTGTCAGTATAGGTTGCACAATTTATTTGAGTCCCTTCCCGTGGGCCAAATGCTGTCAAATTTTAACAGAGTGGTACCCATACAACTTAGAAAATTGGGTGATTTAATCTACCTTGGAAATTTCTCTGGTCATTCCGTTTTTCAGAGTGTGCCTGCTTGGGAGTACAATGCGCTTGCAGCTTCATTTGGGCATCTTCCCAAGTACCAAACCGATTGAAAATTATGAGGCATAATTCTAGTGGAGTGCGCTGATCTGCATAAACGTTTGGGACTCATTTGCATCAGAATGGCTTTGCACTGATGCATGCACCTGGGCTGTAATTTCTCCTGCTCACGTTCGGCATCGGCAGATGCATGCTTGCCCCTCTCAGCGCTACGGCAGCGCTGCACGCAGCCAGACGACAGGACCGCAGGACTGCAGGAGCTTGCTATTTGGTTAAGGTACTCAGATTGTCACCAGGGATTCCTGCCTGGGCCGCAAGCTTCTCTCTCTCACTGCATCCTTTTCCTCCCCTCTGCTTCTTCCCTCTTCAGCACCCACACTCCATCCCTTCTCTCCTCTGCTTTTTCCCGCTTCCTCATACACATTCTCTTCCTCTCTCCCTCTCCCTCTCCCCTCCTTATATTGAGCCCCCAAGTATAGCTTCGACAGCGGAAGCGTCTTCCAACTCCGGCGAGTGCGTGACAACAGCAGCGCCAGGAGGGCGACCACGGCCGCAAGCTGCCGACCTCTACAAGTCTCCAAAACATGGCGTTTGCATTGCCATTGGGAGCAGGATTTGCTGCAGGATTGGCTGCTGGAGCTTTGTTGAGACTAGGAGGACCTTCCTTGGTGCGTCTACCAAGGACGCCCCTAGCAAGGACCTGGTGGACCCCACTAGGAAGGACCTTTACAGGTTCCTCTTTGGCACCTGGAGGAGAAGCAGGTGAGGAAAAAGACGTTATTTTTTTCCATGTCCAATTTCTGCGCAGTGTGGTCGTACTCCCATCTCTCTACTCTAATGCCTCCTCTAAAATGAACTTTAGACACCTCGTCCAAGACCTCTTCCGAGTTGAAGATCGAGTTGGATGTGATTATGAAGATAAAGGTTGAACTCCAAGTGCAACCGGAGGAGTGTTGGAAGGAACACGGTGAACTCGAATCCGAACTCGAAGTAAAGGTAAAACTCATTGCGGAACTCGAATTAAAGCTTAAACTCCTATTGGAAGTCGAAATAGAGATTAGGTCGGAATTGGACGAGTGTAGGCAGGCAAACGATGAACTCCAAAAGCAATTAAAGGAGTGTATGGAGGAAAAGGTTATACTCCAAAAGCAATTAGAGGAGTGTACGGAGGAAGAGGGTGAACTCCAAAGGCAATTGGAGGACACAAGCAAGAAGGTGGGTGTCTTTGCAGAGGCAAATGAGGCAGCTACAAAGGCATATGACGCGAGAAGGCAAAAATTCTGAAGGAACTAGAGGAGTTCAAGAGTAAGTAGCTAAGGAAGTAGGACGTGACAAGAATGCTTAAGCTGATAAGCTAAGAGTTGAGTCGGAGGAGCTCAGTGTTTCAATATCTTTGCTACGAGCATGCTATAACAAACTTTATGCCAAGCATTCTTCCCTGAATGATGAAGAATTCAATCCAAGGAGCTTTATACTGAGAAGGTTTTAGCATGCAAAGTTGATGTCAAAAATTGAGGCACTTGATGCTAAAATTATGGTGACATTGAGAAAATGAAGGTGAAAATTGGAGGAAAATAAAGGGGACCATCCTAGAATGGCCAAGGCACAAAGGAAGAAGAAAGGTGTCATGTGTGCTACTTTGTCATCCATGAATGCATACTTATCATCGTGCATCTCCAGATGATTAGTGATGCCGACCTATTGTGTTACTATGTAATCATGATCAGTTGGTACTATGCAGTAAAATGGAACTTGTATTTCCATTATTATATGTGATGTGTTATTGTTTGGATTCATTTTGTGAATACCGCACCACAAGAGAGTGAAAAATTTAGAGATGCATGCATACAACTCGCTAGTAGTAGATTACCACGGCTAGAGTTAAGTGTTTTAGATATGGTTACGATCTCAGCTTACCAGCGAGACCTAGTTTGCTATCCCTGCGCTATGCAAACCCCATGCCACAAGGCGCCACCAACACAAAAACCGAAAAAGCTTTGGAATTCAAGCGACGTGTCGCTTACCTTTACCTTTGCCATTATATATTGGTTGCAATGTAGGGAAGCTCTGATCATTATAGACAAATTTACCTTAGCCTCAATCTATCTATGGATTTGATATAAACCTTGCGATACCGAACACCCTGTGTTTTGCTATGTTCCAAAAACCACTACAAATTTGAACCTTTTGAATTATAAAAAAATAGATTGATTTAACCCTAATGGGATTCAAATGGTTTTGAAAATAGATAGATGACCAAGACTAACTTAAAGAAGAACATGTCACCTCAATTTAGCTCTAGGTCTAAACATGTATGTATGATAGATTAAGCATAAAGTTCTATAAGATAAGATCATAACATGAAAATTATATTCTAGTTCATATGCTAAGATCACATCATAAGAACTATACTCTAGTTCATAAGCATAGCTATATTGATAAAGGAAGAATAAGAACAAGATGAAGAACATGACATGGATCAACATGAAGAATATTCTATTGATCACACCAAATATCTCCAAGATGTTTGAGCTCTTACAACGAAGCTTCTCCTTACTCCAACTACTAAAACTAAAAAGTAAAAAAAAAAAATACGAGTGGAGGGCGAAAGGCTCTTGTGTGGTGTGTCTTGAATGGGGGGCTCTCCACCTCCTTTTATACATGTTGGAGGTCAGTTTCGGGTGAGGTAAAATAGGAAACCAGCAAAAACTGCCTCTACGTGCATTGATGGCACCGCCTGAGAAGAGTGGGCCCAAGAGGCGGCGGTGGGGGTGCGGCCGCACCCTGGCTATGGTGGCTCGTGACTGACTTCGCCTAGTTAGTTCCCTGGTGGGCTTGGACCCCTCCCACGTCGGTGCTTCAGCCCAGATGTGAAGTTTTGTTAGGCTTCTCCATTCTCCTCCTTTGCGCATTTCTGAAATATGCATTCTGCTTTGCACTTTTTGTGTTGTTTTGTACGTTTTCCACTTGATTCCAGGTATTGACCTATGAAACATGTTTTCTCAAAATACAAGTGGAACTAGGTCAATAGTATATGCATATGTGTCAAAGTTTGCTTATTTCTCCTATTTTGGACATATATTGGAGGTTATAATTATGCGTTAGTGACCACCAACAAATCCCCCAAACTTAACCTTTGTTCATCCCGAGCAAATAGCTAAGTACTTGGTTGTTGATCAGGAGTTACTGCAATGACGATACAATTCACATTGCCATGTTTATAACAAAGCATTTCGTCACAATTTAAATAAGTTAGCATTGTTATCCGCCCCCTTACCTTTGACACTTGTGGGGCTTATAGCTTTTTAAAGTTCTTAGGCGGTTGCAAGATAGAACTGTTATAATAGAACTACCAATTATCTATCCTTTGATACACCAACTATCCAGAGGTTTTTGTAAATTTTGCAAAATAAAAGCAAGTTCCTCAAATGATTCACTCAATCGCTCAGTGTGTATGATTACCTCACCAAAGACATTTTGAAATTGCCTTCTTTTCATAACCTACTACTGAGGCTTTTTTGAGTGGAGTTTTGGGTAGGTAT
Source organism: Themeda triandra (assembly GCA_018135685.1). Taxonomy (NCBI): domain Eukaryota; kingdom Viridiplantae; phylum Streptophyta; class Magnoliopsida; order Poales; family Poaceae; genus Themeda; species Themeda triandra. The sequence goes on along the minus strand of JAENPR010000734.1, from coordinate 44,385 downwards.
GAAAGTGGCATAGTTGCATCACATATATTGCTGAGTCAAAAACCGAACCACAAGGAGATGCAGGTCATACACTTTGATCTAAATGTGCAAGTGTGTGGAAATATGGTGGATATATGTGGTGTCTAACCTAATTCTACTATGCTCTTTTAAAAAATACATCTCTCTCTTTAGTGGGACTTTCGATTTTTTTTATGAGAGCATGAGCTATCTTATTCTCTCTTTTTTGTACCCATTTTTTTGTTTTCTCTCTCTCTTATTTTTTTAATGATAACCTCATGCCCCTTTTTGCAACAAAGTTTTTGGAGAGAGATGTTGACATGGATATGGAGCATTTATTTTGATGGGATCTAAAAAACCATAATTTTGTTCACTTCTAGTGTAGGAGTAGAACATTTATTTGGTGGACGAAAGGGTGCATGTTGTGCACAACACTCGTGTAAGAGTTGAGAATTTTATTTGTGGGTGTATGTGTTCTCGATTATGGCTGCATGACTAGAATCTCAACTTAGGTCACAAACAATTTGACAATGCTCAATGCTCAGACAAGTAGCATATGACTATAATTTTGAAAATTGAATCATGTCATATGGCCCTAGTAGGTATTTCAAAATCATTGAGAAACTTTTGATTTTAGCATTTTTGAAAAGAAATCTCTAGATGTCAAGTTTCTCTTAGAACAGAGTCATAGCAATTCTATTTGTACCATATCATAACTTGCAACAACTTAGAAAAGGATCATGCATTTGCAACCCACAAGTTTTCAAGTTTTTCTGAATGAGATATTTTTAGCCAACAAACTTAAACCTTGTGGAATACTAAGTTATAACCTAGACACAAATGAATTATAAACAAAGCAACTATTTATCATTTCAGCAAAGGAGAAACTAACATTCCTTAACACATATGAGAGTGGAATAAATATTTATTAATAATATTATTTTTTATCATATCTCATCATTTTATAAGATAGGAAATTGACTAAAAGAAATACGAGATACAAGTTACCTTCATGGGAGTCCTCCCCCATCCTAGCTCCTGTCTTATCTTCCGTGGTTCTGCTAGGAATGCTGCCAGCTGGTGGATGCTATGGCTTGATTTGTGGTTTGTGGCTTCTTGTGTGTGCTAGGAAGCTCCCCCAAGCTTTTCTTATGGTGATATCGAGATAACAAGACAACCATACTTGGGTTGAAAGGTTTATTTTATTTTATTTTACTAAAGACTTGTTCACTGAACTTTTTATTCAAACTCAAACAAGGCAAATATAAAGATGCAAAGTAAAACATGCCTTGGTTTATCTCCATCCATCAATTACTTTTATTGTTTAAGACAACAACTCAAAGTTGATTAATCAAATTTCAACACCATATCAAATTTTAATTAAAGAAGATCATCTTAACCTAAGCATCATGCTTAAATTAAAATGCCTATGAATGCACCATATGAATGCATCCAAACTAGAGCATATGACATAAACATGAAAAGTATGATTTTGCATGATCATATGGAGGCAAGAATGATTAAATGAGTTGGTGAACAATGATTACCTTTCCATACCTGAATATATTTATTGGCAGCGTATGTGGATGGAAGTGTTGGAACAGCTGCCACGGTGGCTTGATTGTATGGGCTCCAATTCAGGTGATTACCAAGGCTAGGTCATACACACAGCTAGTGTGCATGAGCCATGGGCTTTGGTAATTGCAAAGGTCCAAAAGAGGATGAAGGTCCCTAGTTTGGTTTTGGCTAATTGATGAAACCTAGGACTAACCTTTTGATCTAAGTGGTTAATTTAGATAAAGGTAGTCACAAGTCAATGATGGATTCATTGCATATGAGATATGACATAGAGTCATGTGACCAAGAGGGTGAAGATCAAGATGAGGCTTGGCTCGATGGACCGATTGCAAGTGTGAAGGGCAAGTGGAGGCTTTGATGTGATGGACCGCGAGGCGGTGAAACTTGAGCAAGACTTGGCGCCGATGGACCGACGCAATGGTGAAGAGCATGTAAAGTCAAGATCGATGGACTAAGATGGTCATGTGATGATATGAAGTGGATCATATCATTTGGAAAAGCAAAATGGGCTCAAGGCAAAGGTATAAAGCAATAGGGCCATTTTGTTTTGCACTCAAGACACCATAGAGGGTGTGAGTGGTTTAGAATCGATAGCCGAACTATTAAGAGGGGAATTCTTATTGGTTATTCGATGCACGGGTGCCACGAGGTTTATCATGCATGTAGAAGCATTTAGAATCTAGTGAGCTAATTGGAAAATCTTTGAAAATGATTGTGAAAATGCTAACACACAAGCACATAGTGATGTACACTTGGTGGTGTTGGCACATTTGCAAAGGTGGTGGAGTTTGTAGGGTAGAGATGGGTTTGGGTCCCTCTCTCCCTCCCGCCGAGCTTGCGAGGCAGGATTCGGCGCTTTCGGGAAAATGAAATGCCTATTTTCTATTGCGCCAGATGCAAATTGTTGGTGAAAACATGCTAACTATGGAGCACAAGTTGGTACACTTGTTGGTTAGCATGTATGTTTAAAGGTGGAGAAGTTAGCATCGACGACGGGGTGTTTATTGAGAATTTACACGTGTCGGACGCTGGAGCTGAGGGCGCCGGATGCTGCGGGTAGCGTTCGACCCGTTGAGTTTTTGCGCGACCGGCTGGAGCAGCGCCAGGCGCATCCGAAGTTACGCGCCGGACGCGTGACGTCAGCATCCGGCGGTTGGAGCTGTTGGCTGGCCGAGCGGGCGGTGAACGCGTCGGACGCCGGGGCCGCGTCCGACAGTGCGTTCGGCGCAGCGTCCGGAGATTGGGTGTTTTTACACCGTCTCTGGACTGCATCCAGAGGCACTGTGCAGCGTCCGACGGGGAGGTCCGAACGCGTCCGGCGCCATGTCCGATGGCGGTTTTGAATCTTGGTTTTGGCGCGTGCGAAGTTGAACGTCCGACGCTGGCCATCTGGTGCGTCCGGTGGTCACGATTTCAGCGCAGTGAAGGGGTAACGGCTAGTTTCACTTGTGGGGTGTTATAAATAGAAGTTGGCCAGTTCCATGACATCTCTCTTGGCTTTGTAACATCCTTGACATCCTAGTGAGCTGAAGCAAACCCCTTCTACTCATCTCTCTTGCTTGGTTGCATATCAAAAGTGAGATTGAGTGATTCCAAAGTGCATTTGCGTGTGTGATTGCATCTAGTGGCACTTGTGGATTGGTTAGCCGGTGGATTTCTTGTTACTCTTGGAGAGTACCGCTCCTAGCCGGCTTGGAGGTGTTGGAGGCATTGGTGAAAGGATCAAGATGCCCAAGAGGGGGGGGTGAATTGGGCTAATTCTAAAAATTATTGCGGAATTAAACCTACTAGCCCATGATTCACCCCTCGGTGCCTATGTGTGTTCCTAGACAATCGATCAACTAAAGTTTTGCACCCTAAGTTCCAATCCTATTCTAGCATGGCAATTCTATGAAAGTAATTGCGAGAATGTAAGTGCTAGAAAGTAAATGCGGAAAGTAAAGGGACAAGGAACACGGCGATCTTTTTCCCGAGGTATCGGAGAGTCGCCACTCTCCACTAGTCCTCGTTGGAGCACCCGCGCAAGGGTGTAGCTCCCCCTTGATCCTCGCAAGGACCAAGTGCTCTCTAGGGCTGATTCTTCGTCGCTCCGACGCGGTGAATCGCCAAGAACCGCTCACAAGATGAGTTGGGTCATCCACAAGCACCGCCGGATGATCACCAAGCTCCAATCACCACCAAGCCGTCTTGGTGATGGCGATCACCAAGAGTAACAAGCACAAACTCTCACTTGACCTCGCAAAGCCTAGGGAGAAGAGTGGATGCACACTAGCTACTCTCGATTGCTCATGAACTCATGGATTCTCAAATCTCTTCAAGTCATGAGGCTCTTGCAACTCTCTTACTCTCACAAAGTGTTTCTCAGCTGAACAAATGAGCAAGAGAGCCGAAATGTAGAGGGTGGGGTTGTATTTATAGCCAAGGGCCAAAATCCAACCGTTACCTCGATTTCGGCTCAGACGTGAGCGCCGGACGCGTCCGGCCGCTCACCGCCGGACGCGTCCGGCGCTTGATAGGATTCAAACGGCTACCTAGCCGTTGGGCTACAGTGCGAGCTCCGGACGCGTCCGGCGCTTGCGTCCGGCGCGTCCGGCCGCGACCCGTCTTTCCTGCCCGATCCTGCGTAACTCTCGGTCAGCGTCCGCGCGACGCGGACGCCAGACTAACGCGTCCGCCCGCTTCAGCGGAGACCGAGGGACGACTTTACCGTGCGCCGGACGCGTCCGGCGCCTGTTGAAGCTCCCGTTTCCACTTGATACGCGATCCTTTGAAAACGGCGACGACTTCAACACTTCTCAGGACTCTCAGGTAACTTCCTAGTGCTAAGATTTCACCAGTGTGCACCACACCTAAACCCGAGACTCAACTAGGTCAAGCTACCCATTTGCACCCCCCTAATAGTACGGCCAAAGGAGAAAACAAAGTCCTAACGACTAATCCGATGTCTCTCAACACCTTCGACAATCGGAACTAACCGTCCTTAACCTTGTCGTCCAACCTTTGAAAACCGAAACGATTTCCATCGTTAAGAGGGCATGCCAACCAAATTGCTCGAGATTCCATTACCATGACCTAACTCACATTGTTTCGCAAAACACACGTTAGTCATAGTAATCTACATTGTCATCAATCATCGAAACCCACATCAAGGGGCCTAGATGCTTTCAATCTCCCCCTTTTTGGTGATTGATGACAACCTCACAGAGTATGAAGAGTTTAGTTGAGGTTTTCAAGCATGCTTGGTTCACATGAGCCTTGGACAATGAAAGCAAAGGTTAGAATGACTCATGTGACACCAAGCCAAAAGATCTGTGCTCATATAATCTGCAAAAACGAGTTAGCACAAGACAAAAGCATAGCTCATATGGAATCAGAGTAAAACGCGGAAGCCAAGCACATATGAGCAAAGAACCAGGTGACATAGAAGGTGATACCAAACCGAAGAGCATATGTCACTGCGAATGAAGGTACCTCACACATATCATACAATGCATAAAATAAACATGATGCATGCAAATGTATCAATCAAAAGAACCAAATCCCAAGCTATGAGCTCCCCCTAAGTCTACATACTCCCAACTCTCCCCCTTTGGCATCAAGGACCAAAACCTAAGGCTGAGGGGTAGAAGGAGCAGACGAGCCGGTCTCACGAGCATGAGGAGCAATGACAAACGCTGTAGCATCATCTGGGCTGTCATCTGAGCTCTGCTGGGACCGAGTGACGAGAGCCTCGCTGACCCTCCGGGCCGTGACGCCGGCGGTGAAGCGGTCTGGGTCTGCTCAACTGACACTGTGACGGTCGCTGTCTCCGTGGTCGGCACTGTGACCGGAGCTATCTCTGGTTGAACCTATGGCTCGGACGGTGCAGCAAGTGGAAGAGTAGGAGCCACCGTGGTACCGCCTCGCAGTAGGAAGAGGATCGTAGAAGCCACCGAGGAAGGTATAGTGCCGATGTGCCGGTGCTCGTCACCGGAGGAATCTCGTCGCTGCGAGGTCGCGAGTCATCCGAGTAGGCTGTCTCATGTACTCGTGTGTCGCCTCTCCTGTGAGTGCACTGTAAGAAGCCTGATGATGGGCTGTACCTGAGTCTGGAGTGAATAACAGATGCGAGCCAACAGGTGAGAAGCCAGTGGAGATCCGTGGAAAACCAGGGGACACCTGAACTGCTGGAGAAGACGGTGCTATGCCTGAAGCTGGTAAGCCTGCACTCGTGACTGGCACTTGAGAAGGTCCTACTCCCAAAGTCTGTCCCTCTTGGTGACTCGGAGCCGAGGAAGAATTCCCCGAGGTACCGTGGGCACTGTCTCGCTGAAATAGTGAAGCAATCAAAGTCATAGTCCGGGTGCTTCTTCTTCTTGTAGGCCGATCTTTGTGCATCCTGGCGAGCTCGTATCTCGGCTAGAGCAATCTCATGCCGCTCTCGGCACGCTCCTGGTTGGCGACCAACCTTGTCAAGTACTGAGTCAAGCGCTCAATGGCTGCTCCCGGACCGCCCGCCTCGCATCATGCGACGAGGGGGAGGACGAACTGGAACGTAGTACTCCTCATCATCCTCAGAGTCGAGGTGGTGATCTCATATCCTGCGCCTCGCCTTCGCAATCTCGCTTCTTCATCCGCGCTAGCTGGCTCAACTCTAGCATCCGCGCTCGGCTCTGTCTCGATGCGGATCTCCATGGCGAGGAATGACTGGAGGAGCATCTCATGGTGATTCGACAATCTGTGAAGCATCATAGGAGCCAAACACCTCATAATTCAGCGGATCTTCATATTCTTTTTCTCGATCGAGTCGGAAGATCACCATTTCTATAGATGAGCCGGGTGATCCAATGAGCATAGTGCGACGGCGGTGGTGCTTGAAACTCCCATAGATGACATCTTCCATATCACAGTATCAAATCCCGGATATCAAAAGGAATCTTTCTCACAAGATGTGACACTACCCACCGCCGGAGCCTAGTGAACCCGTTCTGAAACCGGGCCTAGCAAGAATGGTGTATCTCTCGAATCGATCAAGAACTCGAGCAAGGCGTAGCTCATCCCGTGGTGTCCTGCTCGACCACACCAAAGTTAGGTCCAAAGACCTCTCTCATGATCTCGGGAGGTGGCACTACTCCTCCCCGTGCACGGCGGGTGGCTCAATTCCGGAAAGCACGGTGATGCAACTTGATGGGCTGCTCTGAAATCCCCAAGAAGTTTCTGGCTTCCTCACTGGACAAGTTCTGCCTCTGACCACGAATGGTGTATGAAATAAGTGAATGATTTGGAGCAATCCACAGTGTAGCATAGAACTCTAACACCCATTCTGGGATATATCTGCCAGATCTGCCAATTAGATCAATCATGCCTGGCTGTGCACCCAAATACTCTCTGAAGGCCTGGCCCAACACATGTGAGAAAGTTTCAGCTATCACTGTCCTCTGCTTGGTAATCTTTGACTTCTGCCTGTAAGCCTCTACCAAGGATTTGTGCAGGGCTGTGTAGTAAGGGGCACCCCGCTCTCTCTCAGGACGGGGAACCGTGTTGATGTCCACCTGTCGATATCCTGTATCTTCTTTGCACCGGCCTTCAACGGCTCCTCGTACTCAATCACGGGTCCTGTAGGGCCCCTGTTTGGGCTGCCTCGCCTCTCCCGGGCTGCTTCGATCCGGACTCTTGTATCACAATGCACTCGCCCCCCGCGAGCTCTCCTCTCGGCACGCTCTGCTGCTGCCAAGCTCTTGTATCGCGGGGCTGCTGTGAATCAGCTGGCAACCTTTTTCTCTTCCTCATAGTCACGGTTTTCTTTCCTTTAGCTCTCTCAATCATCTCGGGAAGGTTTGGCCTTCCGTGCGGATCATCATCTCCCCCTGAACCTCTGCCTGAGTTCTTGCACCTGGGCATGACTGCCGCTGTTGTTGATCAATTACACAAGCTGCAAGAGGATGAACTGCCACTTTTGAGGCTTGGCCTCAATCTATACTCCTAGGCTTGGCCTAGAGTTCAACTCGCCTTGTCACACTTCAGCGATCAATCAATCAAGTAACCCTCATTGCCAAGAATTAAAATGGAATGGATTTATAACCATAAGCATTGCTAGAGGTGAGAAATCCTATTAGAAGCATAGCATTAGGTAAGTGTTTAGATGGAATAGGGCAATATACCTATGACTTGACCGATCCTGTGAGGAGATAAGGAAACGACAATGCGGGGCACACCACCGAGATGGAATCACCGCAAGAAATAATTTGATCGAGAGGGGATCAATACGGTGAAGAAAATTGGCTTCGGCAATTCATCGAACACCTCGAGGGCGGGGTGTTGACTCACATTGGAAGAAACTCCCTCTGAAGAAGATGATGCCAATTGGCGTGCCTCAAGGTATTGGGTGAGTAGGGGGATATGCCACGGACGGAAGCTAGAGCTCGCCGGAGAGGATGAAGCATTTGGTGGCGGCGGCCATGGTGGTTCCCGTCGGCGAGCTGGGACCAAGCCGGGGCGGCGCTGGCGCGCAGAATGGGCGCGGCGGCCGGGATGGCGCGCGGCGGTGGCTGGCTGGCGCGGTGCGTGGAGGAGCAGGGCGGCGCGAGAGCTGGGCGGCGCGGCGCGGCGGCGGAGGCTAGGGTTAGGAGGCGGCGCGGCGCTTGGCGGCGTACGGATGGAAGAAAGAAAACGGCCGCGAGTCGATTTGAGGAAGAAGAGAGAAGGGTGGCCCCACACGTCAGATCTAAGTGACTCGCGCACTTCCTTATTGCGCCGGACGCGTCCGGGACGAGTCCGGGGACCGCCCGGACGCCGACCCGAGACTCCAAAAATCTTGGGCTCGCTCAATCCCGTCGGACGCGGTGCGGACGCGGTCGCGACGCGGGCGAAACACCGTTACGCGTCCGGCCCGTCTCGATCTTCGAGGCTTCATCTGCGACTTTAACTTCATAAGGCGGACGCGTCCGCCGGATTTTCCAAATGCGCGTCGGCGCTCCATCAAGAGCCGAATTGAATTCTTTCTTCGCGGCACCTGCTCCCAATTGGTTTCTAAACTCCCGAAGAGTCAACTAAACACAGTTTGGAGCCAATATGAGATCCTCACTCTCAAACACTCAATTTTTCAATTAGTTTGCCATAGGCTTATAATAATTTTCGAAAATAGGCAATAAACACAAGCGAGGAGCAACGTGTGGTCATGAGCTTGAGTTTCTAAACCAATAGAAGCGTCAAAAAGCTTTCTCAATTCATGGACGAACACGAGAGGTTGCTCAAGAGATAAACGAAAAGAAACGAAGAGCAACACACAAGCACATAAAATTACTGGAATTTGAATCTAGGTGACTTGTCGTTTTGAACCAAGGATAAGCTTCTTCACACCTCCCGGAGAGTGTTATCTTAACCATGTTAGACAAGCCCTATATGCATTACAGAAATTTAAACGTGCTCTATAAACAATGCAATGCAACCGACAACACCTTTCATCTCTTCCTTGTGAAGTTGCTTAGGTCAAGGATATTGAGCTCATTCCTTAACCTACAAAAGGTTGATTCATCCAATGGCTTTGTGAAGATATCCGCTAATTGATCCTCACTTCTCACACCTTCTAGAGATATATCCTTTTTAGAGACATGATCTCTAAGAAAGTGGTGGCGGATATCTATATGCTTTGTGCGAGAGTGTTGAACCGGGTTGTTTGCAATCTTCACTGCACTCTCATTGTCGCACAGGAGAGTCACTTGACCAAGATTCACTCCATAGTCAAGAAGGGTTTGTTTCATGTACAAGATTTGTGCACAACAAGCCCCTGCGCTATGTACTCTGCTTCGGCTGTAGATAGAGCAACACTGTTCTGCTTCTTTGATGACCAAGAGACAAGTGACCTCCCAAGCAAATGGCACCCTCCGGATGTGCTTTTTCTATCAATTTTGCAACCGGCATAATCCGAATCGGAATAGCCAACAAGTTGGAATCTTGCTCCTTTGGGATACCATAAGCCAATGCTTGGGGTGAGCTGCAAGTACCTAAGGATCCTCTTGACAGCACTTAGGTGAGCTTCCTTAGGATCGGCTTGAAAGCGAGCACACATACACACACTAAACATGATGTCGGGCCTAGATGCAGTGAGGTACAACAAGCTACCGATCATAGAGCGGTAAAGAGTTTGATCCACAGAGTTACCTTCCACATCAAGGTCGAGATGCCCATTAGATGCCATAGGAGTGTTGATTGGCTTGCAATCCTTCATATCAAACCTCTTGAGGAGGTCCTTGGTATACTTCTCTTGTGATATGAAAGTCCCTTCCTTCATTTGCTTGATTTGAAAACCAAGAAAGAATGTGAGCTCGCCAATCATAGACATCTCGAACTCTTTTGACATCATGTCACCAAACTTCTTGCATTCTTCTTCATTTGTTGAGCCAAAGATGATATCATCAACATATACTTGACAAATGAAGATCTCTCCATTAAGCTTCTTGGTGAAGAGTGTGGTGTCAACCTTCCCGATAGTGAACCCCTTCTCAATGAGGAAGTCCCTAAGGCGCTCATACCATGCTCTAGGGGCTTGCTTAAGCCCATAAAGTGCCTTGGACAACCTGAAAACATGGTTAGGACAGCTAGGGTCTTCGAACCCGGGAGGTTGATCAACAAAAACAAGCTCATTAATGAAACCATTAAGAAATTCACTCTTCACATCCATTTGAAATAGTTTCATTTCATGGTGTGAAGCATATGCAAGGAGGATACGGATGGCTTCAAGTCTTGCAACCGGTGCAAAGGTCTCTCCAAAATCTAGGCCTTCAACTTGAGAGAACCCCTTTGCCACAAGCCTTGCCTTGTTTCTCACAACATTGCCTTGGTCATCTTGCTTGTTGCGGAACACCCACTTGGTACCTATAATTCTTGCATTCTTGGGACGCTCTTCAAGAGTCCAAACCTTGTTGCGGGTGAAGTTGTTCAATTCTTCATGCATGGCATTCACCCAATCCGGATCTTGAAGAGCTTCACCTACATCTTTTGGTTCAACACAAGAAACAAACGAGTGATGTTCAGCAAAACTAGCAAGTCTTTGAGATCGAGTCATTACACCCCTTGAAGGACTCCCTATGATTTGATCTTGAGGATGATCATGGAGTTTGGGAATTCTCTTTTCAACCACTTGAGGAGTTGGTTGGGGAGCGTCAACATCTTGAGCTTGTGCCTCTCTTTGTTCATGGGAGACATGAGTGTCTTCATATTCGGTCATCCCATCTTTTTCTTTGTCATCTTGAGGCACACTTGAGGAAGAAGAAGGCTTGTCAATGACTTGCACTTCATCATCATCTTCTTTAGGCTTGACATCTCCCACCGGCATGTTCTTCATTGCTTCCCTCAATGGTTCATCACCTACATCATCAAGATTCTCAATTGCTCCTTGGGAGCCGTTAGATTCATCAAACTCCACATCATATGTTTCTTCTACCAAACCGGTGGCATGGTTGAATACTCGATATGCTTTGGATTTTGATGAGTAACCAACAAGAAGACCAATATCACAACGTCTTTGAAACTTCCCTAGGTGTTGCCTTTTCTTGTAGATGTAGCATTTGCAACCAAACACCCGGAAGTAAGAGACGTCCGGCTTCTTCCCATTGAGCAGCTCATAGGGGGTCTTGCCATGGAATTTATGAAGATATAACCGATTTGATGCATAGCATGCTGTGTTGATAGCTTCAGCCCACAAATTCTCTGGGGTGTTGTACTCATCAAGCATTGTTCTTGCTAAAGTGATCAAGGTCTGGTTCTTCCTCTCAACTATGCCATTTTGCTGAGGTGTGTAGGTGGATGAGACTTCATGTTTAATCCCAACTTCATCACAATATGCTTCAATGTTGGTGTTGTCAAATTCTTTGCCATTGTCACTTCTAATTTTCTTGATCTTGACATCAAATTCATTTTGAGCTCTCTTTGCAAACTTCTTGAAGCAAGGGGTGGCTTCGGATTTGTCATGAAGAAAGAAGGTCCATGTGTATCTTGAGAAGTCATCAACAATCACTAGACAATGGAGTTTCCCACCAAGGCTCTTGTATGTGGTTGGTCCAAATAGATCCATATGCAAAGCAACTCTAGCACTCTTGAAGTTGATAGAAAAGCTTTGGTTGGATGAGTGTTTGCAACTTGCTTGCCGGCTTGACATGCACTACAAGGTTTGTCCTTTTCAAACTTGACATCTTTCAAGCCCCTCACTAACTCTTTCTTCAAAAGCTTCTTGAGTGTACTCATCCCAACATGTGCTAGCCTCCTATGCCACAACCACCCAAGTGAAGTCTTGGACAACAAACAAACATTGATTTGCATCTTCGGAGGTGAAATCCACTAGATAGAGATTGTTGTATCTAAAGCCTTTGAATATCACGGTTGAGTCTTCTTTCTTTGACACTATCACTTCATTCTCATCAAACAAGCATTTGAATCCAAGATCACACGGTTGACCCACGATAGCAAGTTGAAGCTCAAAGGTTTAACATAAAGCACATTTGACAAAGAGTGATCATTTGATATTGCAACTTTGCCCAAACCCTTGACTTTGCCCTTTGAATTATCACCAAATGTGATCCTATCTTGATTTTGCTCCCCTTCATCTAGTGAGGCAAACATACGAGGCTCACCGGTCATATGTTGAGTGCGGCCACTATCAATAACCCAATGACTTCCACCGGTCCCGTAGTTCACCTACACACAAGAGATCAAGCTTGAGGTTTAGGGACCCAAACTTGTGGAGGGCCCTTAACTTTCTCTACTAGAGACTTTGCAACCCAAATTTGCTTAGGCCTATTCTTATTGGGGGACCTAAGAAGGTGACATTCACTTGTCCTTTTGAATCCTTTCTAACAACATAATGAGCATTGTATGCAAAGGGTCTAGCATGCTTGGGCAAGGGTTGTGGTGGTGGAGTTTCACACTCATGAGCAAAGTGACCTTCTTGTCCACACTCAAAACATCTCTTTGGCTTTGGCTTTGGCTTTTGCTTTTGTTGACTTGCTTGCTTTGCTTGATGTTGCTTCTCTTGATGTGACTTGAACCCAATGCCACTTCTATCGGTCTTCATCACGGTGTTCATCAAGAGCTCACTTTGAAGTGACTTTCCTTTTGCAAATTTGCTCAAACCAATCTTGAGGTGTTCTTTCTCTTGCTTGAGTTTCTTGTTCTCTTCTAGAAGTGACTCATTTGTTGATTGCTTCAAGCATGACATCTCAAAGTGGAGTCTTTTGTTCTCTTCTTTGAGCTTTTCATTCTCAAGTGCTAGTCCTTCATCTTCAATAGTGACGGTGTGACTGATTTTTGCTTGTTCAAGATCCTTCTTGAGCTGTTCATTTTCATTCTTTATCTTGACATAGTCATCATAATTCTCGAGTCACCACCACCACTTGCCTTTGCTTTGCTAGCACCTTGCTCAATGATCTCATCACATGATGTAGCTACATCATTCTTAGCAACATTGTTAGTAGCCTCATGTGTTTCGGCAAGAAGCTCATAAGCCATCGCTAGATTCCCATGATTAACTTTAATAGTTGTGTACTCCTCTTTTAGAGAGCTATAACTAGATTTGAGCTCATCATGCTTCTTCTCAAGGTTCTCATTTTCAACTTTAAGCTCTTTTGAAGAAGCTTTGAGTTCCTTGAGTTTAGAAGACATGATTTCATTTTGATCTCTAAGCTCATCATTAGTTTTCTCGCATAGCTTCCATCTTTTCTAGAAGAGAAGTATTTTCACTATCAAGCTCATCACATCTTCCTCTAGTCTTAATGATGGTTTTTGAGTACTTTCTAAGCAATTTGACAAGCTCATCATAAGTAGGTGACTCATACTCATCATCACTATCACTTTCACTACCACTATCATCACTATCACCATGTTTGGAATGTACCTTCTTTTCACCTTTAGCCATAAGGCAAAAGTGGGATGGAGTAGATGATGATGGCAAGATTTGTGGAGGTGGTGAAGATCCAATGCCAATAGCAGCCACTCCTTCATCATCACTTTCTTCATCGGATGACCCACAAGAAGATTCAATATCGGTGAGCCAATCACCAACAATATATGCCTTGCCATCCTTCTTCTTGTGATACTCTTTCTTTTCTTCCTTCTTCTTGTGATGCTTGTCTTTCTTCTTCTTTTCTTTTTCTTCATCATCACTTGAGTCATCCTTCTTGTCCTTGCCCTTCTTCTTCTTGTACCTCTTGTCTCTTGGAGGCTCCGGACATTGATGAGCTAGATGTCCGATCTTGCGGCAATTGAAGCACTCCATTTCGGAGATGGGCTTCCTTTTGCTACTTGTGAAGAACTTCTTCTTCTTGCCATCAAACTTGACACCATTTTTGTTGAGCTTCTTCAACATCTTGGTGGTCTTCTTCACCATGAGAGCAAGACTCACATCATCAATTTCAGCATCACTAGAATCATCATGAGTTGCCTTGGCCATGCCTTTTCTTGAGTGACTTGCATTGAGGGCCAAATCTTTCTTCTTGGATGATGAGCCATCCTCGGGGTGAGATGCATGTACATCTCATGAGCATTGATCTTTCCCAATATTTGAGTCGGTGTAGCATTGGAAAGATCACCTTGGTGAAGCACGGTGACAATGTGCCCATATTTCTCAATGGGGAGGACACATAGGATCTTTCTTGCAACATCGGATGGCGACATTTGATTAAGTCCAAGCCCATTGAGTTCCTCTACAATAGTGTTCAAACGGGAATACATCTCATTAGCACTTTCATTAGCTTTCATCTCAAAAGAATTTAACTTGCGCATAACAAGATGATAGCGTTCCTCACGCTCACTCTTAGTTCCCTCATGGAGCGCACAAAGGTCGGACCATAGTGCATGGGCGTCCTTGTGGTTCCTAACGCGATTGAACACATCCTTGCAAAGACCGCGGAATATAGCGTTCCTTGCCTTTGCATTCCACTTCTCATAGTTAGCCTCTTCACCGACAAGGCTAGTGGAATCCTTGGGTTTTGGGAGTCCTTGAGAAGCGGCACGGAAGCATCCAACATCTATCGCTTCTAAATGTGCTTCCATGCGAATTTTCCAATAAGGAAAATCGTCTCCCTCGAACATGGGAGGAGGTCCATCCCCATGGGACATCTTTACTCTAGGCGGTTAAGCCTAATTTAGAGCAAACCAGGCTCTGATACCACTTGAAAGGATCAAGATGCCCAAGAGGGGGGGGGGGTGAATTGGGCTAATTCTAAAAATTATTGCGGAATTAAACCTACTAGCCCATGATTCACCCCTCGGTGCCTATGTGTGTTCCTAGACAATCGATCAACTAAAGTTTTGCACCCTAAGTTCCAATCCTATTCTAGCATGGCAATTCTATGAAAGTAATTGCGAGAATGTAAGTGCTAGAAAGTAAATGCGGAAAGTAAAGGGACAAGGAACACGGCGATCTTTTTCCGAGGTATCGGAGAGTCGCCACTCTCCACTAGTCCTCGTTGGAGCACCCGCGCAAGGGTGTAGCTCCCCCTTGATCCTCGCAAGGACCAAGTGCTCTCTAGGGCTGATTCTTCGTCGCTCCGACGCGGTGAATCGCCAAGAACCGCTCACAAGATGAGTTGGGTCATCCACAAGCACCGCCGGATGATCACCAAGCTCCAATCACCACCAAGCCGTCTAGGTGATGGCGATCACCAAGAGTAACAAGCACAAACTCTCACTTGACCTCGCAAAGCCTAGGGAGAAGAGTGGATGCACACTAGCTACTCTCGATTGCTCATGAACTCATGGATTCTCAAATCTCTTCAAGTCATGAGGCTCTTGCAACTCTCTTACTCTCACAAAGTGTTTCTCAGCTGAACAAATGAGCAAGAGAGCCGAAATGTAGAGGGTGGGGTTGTATTTATAGCCAAGGGCCAAAATCCAACCGTTACCTCGATTTCAGCTCAGACGTGAGCGCCGGACGCGTCCGGCCGCTCACCGCCGGACGCGTCCGGCGCTTGATAGGATTCAAACGGCTACCTAGCCGTTGGGCTACAGTGCGAGCTCCGGACGCGTCCGGCGCTTGCGTCCGGCGCGCGTCCGGCGCGCGACTGATCTTTCCTGCCCGATCCCAGAACTCTCTGGTCCGCGTCCGGCGCACGCCGGACGCCAGACCAACGCGTCCGCCGCTCAGGGCAGACCGAGTGACGACTTTACCGTGCGCCGCTGGCGCGTCCGGCGCCTGTTGAAGCTCCCGTTTCCACTTGATACGCGATCCTTTGAAAACTGCGACGACTTCAACACTTCTCAGGACTCTCAGGTAACTTCCTAGTGCTAAGATTTCACCAGTGTGCACCACACCTAAACCCGAGACTCAACTAGGTCAAGCTACCCATTTGCACCCCCCTTAATAGTACGGCCAAAGGAGAAAACAAAGTCCTAACGACTAATCCGATGTCTCTCAACACCTTCGACAATCGGAACTAACCGTCCTTAACCTTGTCGTCCAACCTTTGAAAACCGAAACGATTTCCATCGTTAAGAGGGCATGCCAACCAAATTGCCTGAGATTCCATTACCATGACCTAACTCACATTGTTTCTGCAAAACACACGTTAGTCATAGTAATCTACATTGTCATCAATCATCGAAACCCACATCAAGGGGCCTAGATGCTTTCAATTGGCAAGAGAAGGTGATTGTTCTTGGCCACCTCCAGTTGATTTGTGAGAGGTTCTTGAGCTTTCCTCGGTGGAGCGCCAAAAGCTACTCTAGTAAATTACGCGTGTCATTGAGTTACCTCACTTGAGAGTGGTGTCTCGCGGTGCCTTGCGGGGCGTGCCTTGAGGGGCAAGTGACTTGAGGATCACACCGGGGAACCATCTAGGTGTTGGTCGACACAACCGGTGACTAGCTTGTCGGTGCTCAAGTGAACACTGGGTGAACAAAAATATTGTGTCTCTCTTCTCCCGGTGATTGGTCTACATTATGATTCTTGCCTCTTGTGATTGATTCTTCATCATCTTGGTGATTGGCAACATCGTCTCTTCAACGTTGGTATAAAGATCATAAATTCTATCTCTTGTATTTACTTTCTCTAGCTTATCTTGTGTAGCTCTAGTTGTAGCTCTTGCTAGTAGTTTAGTTTATCTTGCTCTCTAGTGTTGAAGTAGTGACATAGCCTTTGTGTGAACTAGAGATCATAATCTACTAGACTTGTGGATAGGAGGCTTGCAACTCAACCTCAAGCTAAGCAAACTTTGCTTTATGCCGTTTGTTATACTAATCAAGTTTGTTTAGTGCTCTTGTAGAAATTTTTATAGGCTACTCACCCCCTCTAGCCATCTAGGACCTTACGGAGGAGAACCCTTACTTCTCTCTCTTCTTTTTTTATTTTTTTCATAATCATTTTTTCTTCCCCTTTTTTAGCTCTCTATATTTTTTCTCTTTCTCTTTTTATATATCATCTCTTTTTTTCGTCAATATATTTTTCTCTTCCTCTCTCTTTTTTAGCAAGGCAAGGTTGACATCATCTTTTATTCATCATTTTTTAATAACCTTTGGTATGTATAGAACTTGGGCATGTCACCATCCCCCCTTCAAATGGACTTTTATGTAAAAGTCTAGTGTGCGAGATCGTGTCTCCTTTTTGAGTGTGTTCTATTACCTAAGAGTATCATGGTTTTGTAGTTGTTGTCAATCCATATTCTCAAGCACCGTATAACCCGTGTTCTTCTTGATCTCAACTTGAAATGTTTAGCGACAAGAATACCCGAAGGCACACACTAACTTGACAATATGTGCTTGACAACATGTGCTTTCTTTTATTGAAAAGGAAAGTTTTATTATTTATTATTTATTTCTATTTTTTTTAATTTTTTGTAAGGTAATAAAAAGAGATGAGAGTCCAAGATACACATTACCTTGTTGGGGTCCTCCCAAAAGCTAGCTCAAAGCCTAAGGATTGGGGTCATACCCCACGCTTCTGGCTTCACCTGCATGGTTAGGGTTTGGTAGATACCTCATTGGAAAACATATGACAGGGGCCAGCAAATTGAGCTAGATGTTTCTCAAATATTTATTGAAATTTTTATTTTTCTAGGGAGGACATTTAATCTTCATCATTTCTTTTGAAGTATCAAAAATATTTTGAAAAGAATATGAAATGAAGAGGGAAAATTTTATTTGTATGAAAGATAAATTTTAAAATTTTAGATTTTGATAATATTTTTGTTGAAAAAATGTTTTATTTTTTTCAAATAATTTTTTTCTGAAAGTTTTTTAAATAATTGTCCTGTTATGAGCTATGGCTACTACACATGCATATTAGCATGAACAGGTCCTAATAAATTCCATTATATCGGTGCCTTCCTTGATAATGGCGCCAGAAATGCTGGTTGGCGTTTCTTAGCATCGTCACTAGAATTGGTATATCCTAGCGACACCATTAATAAACACCAGATGGTATTCTGTAACATTTACAGAATAAGTCCACAAGTGCACGAAAATACCATTGTAGTATTTCACCCGGAAGTATTTAGGGTATCGTTATTTATATTTTCCCAAAGGAAGGCATGATGCAGAAGTTTCTAATAGGGACAAGGACAAGATAACATGACTGCATAGACCAAAGTACATAAAAGGGAAAAGTAGGATAAATATTTGGATAGTTGACACACACTCGAGCCAATCTCAAGGATAAAGATAAAAGATTGAATAAAGAATAAACCTAAAGTGGAGCAGGCATATCCTAAACAGCTATGTTAAGAGAGCAGATGATCATACATATACATGTTTCTGTATGGTCAGAGATTCTAAGTTAAGATAGCATTGTTCATTATTGACTTACTTCAGGCACCAGATCATAGCTGGTCTGCCAGCATATCCTGGCCTACGGCTCTACGCCATACATGGACGTGGGGGATTACGAGGGACGGACAGGGCTGTCACCACCTGCCGCCTACCTCCTCAACCGTACGTGTACGAGGCAAACGATGGTAGACGATAACCTAGACACCATGTCTACACTATCTTCTACTACTCTAGCATGATATCAAGGCTTACATGTCCTCAGGGTCCTACTAGAGCATCTGCCATAGGAACGGACGATGAACCCACAAACCAACAATGACAAAGACTAACTTAAAGAAGAACTTGTCACCTCAATTTAGCTCTAGGTCTAAACATGTATGTATGATAGATTAAGCATAAAGCTCTATAAGACAAGATCATAACATGAAAATTATATTCTAGTTCATGTGCTAAGATCATATTATAAGAACTATACTCTAGTTCATAAGCATAGCTATATTGATAAATGAAGAACAAGAATAAGATGAAGAACATGACATGGATCAACATGAAGAATATTCTATTGATCATACCAAATATCTCCAAGATGTTTGAGCTCTTACAACGAAGCTTCTCCTCGCTCCAACTACTAAAACTAAAAAGTAAAATGATACAAGTGGAGGGAGAAAGGCTCTTGTGTGGTGTGTCTTGAATGGGGGCTCTCCACCTCCTTTTATACATGTTGGAGGTCGGTTTCGATGAGGTAAAATAGGAAACTAGCAAAAACGCCTCTACGTGCATTGATGGCACCGCCTAAGAAGAGTGGGCCCAAGAGGCAGCCGTGGGGGTGCGGCCGCACCCGCACCCTGGCTAGGGCGGCTCGCAACCGACTTTGCCTAGTCGGTTCCCTGGTGGGCCCAGACCCCTCCCACGTCGGTGCTTCAGCCCAGATGTGAAGTTTTGTTGGGCTTCTACATTCTCCTCCTTTGCGCATTTCTAAAATATGCATTCTACTTTGCACTTTTTGTGTTGTTTTGTACCTTTTCCATTTCATTTCGGGTGTTGGCCTACAAAACATCTTTTCTCAAAATACAAGTGGAACTAGGTCAATAGTATATGCATATATGTCAAAGTTTGCTTATTTCTCCTATTTTGGACATAATTTGGCGATTATAATTATGCATTAGTGACCACCAGCAACAGTCAGCGATGACAGTCAACAGCCGATACAGGTAGTCTGCTCTGAAAATTTGTATTATTGGATTCCCCAATTGATACCGAAGGCAAGTGTTGGCGGTCCTTAACTCAATTCTAACCCCGCCAACAATAATATAGGAATCATCAAAAACCACTAGAAATAGGATTTCTAAACTAACAAATTCCATAGTTTTGGTGTATCCACTTGTTTTGTAGGATGATCAAGAAAATATATATGACATGGGCCAAAGTGAAGCAAAGAAGTCAAGAATTTACAAAACCAACTTTTGGCCCAAAGCAAAACAAGGGAAAGAAATAGAAAATGGGCCTTCAACGCTGAATCTAGCAAAACCCACTGAAGACCCAAGATCTAGGCCCAGCCAGGAGCCCACCAGCCAAAGGCCATTAGGGGGAGGCACCACCCAGGGGCGGCCGGGTCGGCCGACCTGGGGGACACATCTACCAGCCTTCAGGGATCCCCTCACTCAATGCTGTGGAAGAATATTCCATGGTGGATTCTAGGAGATTCCTCGAATATTCCACTCAACCAACTGCTATATAAGAAGGAGGAGGGCTCACACTCACACACACACACTCTTCCACTTTCTCTCCCTCCACCCAAGCTATTTTTATTTTCTTCCACAAGCTACACATAGTAGAGGAGGAGTGGAGCCACTACCTAGCTTCTAGCTAGTCCAAGTAGGAAGTGAGCGAGGGCAAGTAGCGGAGTTTCTTCGAAGATTCCTAGGAGCTTCGTATTCCTCGTGGAGGAGTGCACCGGAGTTGTCGGCTCCTCCACGCTTGTGCCTCGGTGGCATCTTGCTACTTGAAGTAAGAAGTCGTGTTTTCTTTTGGTTCATTCCTTATAGCAAGTTATCCTTGTTAGTTGATTCCTTACGGGTTCGACATTCATCCTTTTGGGCGGAAAGCTCTAGTAAGAGGACCCCTGATGAAGACGGGTGTTCCTGGCCGCCGCTAGAGCTGTAACAACTTGCGTAGACGTGGTGTCTAAGCTACGAGTTACCATCGTTTGCCTCAGATCCCACGGTTGAGGGGTAGGCGGCAGGTGGTGACAGCCCTGTCCGTCCCTTGTATCCCCCACATTCGGATTCGGTGTAGAGCTAATAGCCGGTATCGCCTGGCAGACCAGGGGTAGCCCCGTGCCCGAAGCAAGGAATTAGCAACCCAAGGCTACCTTCTTATAAGGATCTTGCCACTAGAAAATCTCGCTACCCGAGTTACCCACTTCCTATCCTCAGGGCAGTTAGCTAAGAGAGAACCTACACTTACCGTTCTTCGTGAAATTTATGATACCCTGTTTATCACTGGGTGAAGTGCTACAATGGTATTTTCGTGCGCTTGTGGACTTTGCTGCTTTTGCTAAGAAACACCACTCGGCGCTTCTAACGCGGTAGCTAGAGATAGGCTCTAAGTCTATCTTTGGTGATCGTGCTAAGAAGTGCCAATAAGCATTTCTGGCGCCGTTGCCGGAGAACGGTAGTCGTAGTTATCTCTGAACCTAGTTGCCCGTGTACCTTGTTCTACCTTTGCTTTCTTCTTATTTCTTTTTACAAAAAAAATTTATATGCAGCAACCCACCATTCACAACCTATCCGCTCCTAAGGGTGAGCTCATCAAAATTCCCCAATCTTCGAAGCCAATCACAGCTTCTAGTTATGAGCTCCGCCCGGCTTAATAGCCATGGTTCGGGACCAAGTCTTTTTAGGTTTGGATTATGAAAACCCATATCATCACCTAAGGAAGTTTGAGCAGCTCTGTGCTTGCCTGACTATCTCAGGCATGACACAAGAAACGTTGCGGTGGAAATTGTCTCCTTTCTCTCTTAACGAGAGAGCGAGACAATGGTACGCCCACAACGTAGGAAAGGTAAATGGAGATTGGGAAGACCTAAGAAACAAATTTTGTTTCGCATTCTTCCCGCTATCTTGAATTGCTTCCCTACGACAAGAGATTCTCAACTTCCAACAAAAAGATAATGAGACCATAGGAGCAGCCTGGGACCGTTTTTCAATCTTAACTAGATCTGGCCCAGATTTGTCTATACCAAACCATATGCTCCTGCAGCACTTTTGGTTAGGTTTGAGCAAAGAGTCTGCCCTACTGTTGATGCAAAAATCTCTCTGCAAACACACAGGGCTAATACCCGAGTTCGATATCAAGGCGTGCCGATCGATTTGACTGTTAATCGACAAGGAAGATAACTTGAACAAAACTGAACGAGACGACAGCGATGCGCCCGGACGTCAAGGCTCAGTTGCTCGAAACACGGAACTCACAAGCTTGCCGAGAGATCAAGTTGATGCAGCCCGTCAAGTCTCGAAGAACTCATTAGAAAAACTATGACTAATGCAACGAAAAGTAGATTGCTCGAAAAAGTAGATTGCAAAAGAATAAAGGCTTTTGTTTATGATTGGTTGATTACCCGTTACATTGCCCTTTGGCACATATTTATACCCTGACCCATAAGGAGTCCTACCCGTACATGACACAGAAATTTCCTTAAATAAACTCTATGCCTAAAGAAAATAAACGACTCGTACAAGAATCGAACTCAAAATAAACTATCAAAATACAGGCGCAAAACAACCCGTTTCTTTATCCGCTTCGACCACGATGAAACCTTCCTTCCACATCACCTTCCTTTCATCGACATCATCCTCACGCTTGCTGATTCATCGGGAACAGCTAACTGTCTCCTCCACCATCTCTCCGGCTTCATCGGCAATCGCCTCGAGAACTTTTTCTTAATCGGCAAGGTCATTTCAACCCTATCGGTAAGATTTCAACACCTTGTCTTTATCTGCAACCTTCCCATCGGCAACACCTAAAATAGTGCCTCGAAAGTAGCATCATAACCACCACCTTGCCGATTGGCACAGCTTCCGGTTCATACTTGACACGTGTCTAAAAACGGTGTCAACACATGCCTCCCAATTTCAGAGTACAAGATTTGTGCGCCGAAATTTCCTTTAAGTCATGATTACCCCTGCTAAGCCGCCTGAACGATTCCTCGATAATCGCACCAGCCGCTGCCATAACCACCCGAGCACGCCCTCGATCCACACGCACACGGCTGAGACATAAGTCAAAATTGCCCCTGTATCAATCGGCTTATAAATACCTCCTTCTCCGCAATCCGTCCGTTACTCCGCATTCAACCCTAGCACCTTCTCTCTCCGGCGGTGACCTCAACAGGCGATCCACGGCGAACTCGACCGGCGACACTCCAATCCCGCGGCGACTTCCGGCATCCAGCGGCGGTCCCCGGCATCTCGCTTTCCTCCTCTCCTCCCGTAGTAATGGCGATCAACTTCACCGCCCCCGAGGTCAGTTTTTCCCTCACTTGTTCTTGGTGATTTTATCCTGCTCTTTTCTTTTTCCTTTTCCTGCCTCGCACGATCCATGATCTCCTTTCCCGCTCTCTTCCTGGTTTTTACCCTAGGAGCTCCGCAACAACCTCGTCATCCCAACCGGCCGCAATCGCTTCACCTGCTTAGGTCCGATGGGTAACTCAGATCCAATCGACATTATTATCGCAGAAACCAACAGAATCCCATTCAGAGCCCAAAATTTCGATCTAGATCTTTGGTCTGACACCATCCGATCTTGGCCCAAAGTCACCAAAGGATGGAAGGACTGGTTCCTCAGGGTTGCCAGACCAATGGAAGCATACTGGGCAGAGCACAAATTAGATCAGTGCATCAGATTATCCATCGCTGATATGGAGAAGAATGAATCCATGCTAATCGCAGCCTCCTACTTCTGGTCAGACACCTTGAACGCTTTCGTATTCAGACATGGACCAGTCACCCCAACTCTTGCCGATGTCTATATGCTCACTGGTTTAGACATTTCCACTACTGACGGTAATCAAGTCTTTCAGAGGAAACCTGAGTACAAAGTGACCACCCGGAACATTGGAGGCTGGTCTGGGTATATTAGAGAGTACAAGAAATCCGGATCAGTCAATCAAAGGGAGCACTCCGCCTTTTTGAACATGTGGTTGGAAAAATTCTTATTCTGCGGCAAAACCGTCGGGCCAACCAACATGCACCTTGGCGCAGCTGAACTACTAGCCAACGGCGCACGATTCCCTCTTGGCCGATACCTTCTTGGGTCGGTATATCACCTCCTCCACCAAGTATCACAGAAGCTACTGCAAGGCGAATCCATCGGCAATCTAGGAGGCCCCTGGTGGTTTCTAAACATGTGGTTGAATGCCCACATGCACAAGTGCTTGCAGTTCGATTTGTTTGCTCAGCAATTCCCTCGGGACCTCCCTGAAGATTACGAGCTTGGGGAGAACGAATCGGCAACACGCTCGCCCCTCAATTTCGGAGAAGCGATCATCATGCTACCAGGGACAGATGCAGACCAAGCCCAAATCGGCAGCCTCTTTCAAAGATTTTACACTGGCCTCCCTGCTGACCTCCGGGCCTGGGTGCCCTATGTCGATGAAGAAACAAGATTCCCATTGGTCTTTAACTTTGCCGATGATGCCCTGAACCAAAATGCCGAGCTCCTCACGGCAATAATCACACCTCGCGCAATTCCAGTCAATATTTTCGGCAGCGAAAAGAATACCAACCCCACATATGAGTTCTACTATCCATCGGCAGCAGCAAGACAGTTAGCTTTCGGGCAATTACCCATCAGACTTTGCTATGCCGATGTGATCAGACCAAGGGAAACCATCACCAGCGCCCTGGACTGGAACAAGATAACTACTCTCCCCCCTGATGCCGATACCTCAAATATTAACATGACAGCTTGGGCACCAACTTCCTTCGTCACCGAAACTTTCAAGTCATGGTGGCAGGAATGGAAGGGGCAATTGTTCTTCGCCTCTTCTCATTACTATCGGAACCTGATCGACCCCGACCATGCCATCCCTACTGACGCAGTAAGTTTCAATACCTACATTTCCTTCCGAAAGCTTTTAGTCTATCGGCAACTAACCTCCTGCAACAGGTCGATGATCCAATCCCAACAACGAGCAAGAGCGGCAGGACCATCAGGTTGCGGCCGATTTCTCCAGTATCCGTAATCGGCCACAAGGCTCCTACCTTAAATGCTTTGACAGGCCGGGTTCGTCCCAAGCAACTCACACATAAACCGAAATCGGTCAAGAAAAGAACCACCCCATCAGTCGCCGCTGCAACTTTGGCAACAGCATTCCAGGTAACAACTGCATTCACTCACCCGTGCCGATTTCAATCATATACTAACTCCCTATATTCCAGGACACGAGTTCCACACCCGCCAGATCCTCATCGACAGCTGTCCCTTTATCTCCATCAGTCGCACCATCATCGGCAAACCTTGTCGTCCTCGATGAATCCCCAGAGGTACTTTTCTTGCCTCATATCAACTTCTGATTATCACATCGGCGATTGCTCACTCATCCTTCCTGCAGCACCGGGTGGACGCATCGGCAATGGCCCCAAGTACACAGACATCTCAAATTTCTGCCGCCGATAACCCCCGGTCAACAAGCATCGAGGTCCCCCACGCCAAGCGTAAAGCTTCCTCTGCTGCGGCATCTCAACCCAAGCGGGCAAGGCCTACGTCAATTCCTGCTATGCCATTAGCATCCTTGCCTCAATCGGCGCCAACCGACGCATCTCCGCAAGCTCCACCGTCGGCAATCACCCAGCAAATGCCTGATGACGTGCCATCGGCAATTGCCCCCCAGCAAGCATCTACAGATGCGCCTACACCGGGATCTCCAACAGCACCTGCACCGCAACAGCCAACAGTCGAGGCGGCGACACCAAGATCACCATCGGCAGTTACACCACAACGCATATCTGTTATTGAAACCATAGAAGACTTGCCGATGGCGCCAGCACCAACCAGCTCAGCTAATGCAAGTACTAGCCAATCGATCAACACTGCCGATCCCACGCCTAGTACTCCTCAAGCGGCTTCTTCCAGCTAGAGGCAAGAGATTGCCCTGAAGCAAGTAAGTTAACCACCTCAATTAATTTGCGTAAGTCTCATATCTTCTTGCTAACAGTTTATTTTCCCTCTTTCAGGAGCAAGACTCCCCTAACAGCTTATTTTCCTTCGCCATTGGTGGGGACATCCCTGATGATGAAGAAGACGAAGAGAGCTCCGCCCTTGCTTCAGGCGCGATACCAGCTGAGACCAAATCCAAACTAGAAGCGCTGTTATCCCTGCTACAGCATGATACATCTCGGCTGGTCCAAGATTCCGATCCTACCAGGGCAGTATTCAAAGCAATTCGTGGCAAGATCCCTGCCAATGTAGAAGAAGCGCTTTTTCAAGCAGCCCACCTGGAGAGCCGACAACTCCAATATGAAAAAGCCAGACAACGCATTGCCGATCGGGCTGCTCAAGCCAGCCTCCAAGAAGAAATGCTCAAGTGCAAGCAATCCGCCAACGAGAAGCATCAGGGCATCGGCAGTTTAGAAGCTTCCCGCACCGAACTCGATGGACAAATCTCTCAGCTATCGGCAAAGAAGGCAGCCCTGCTGGCCGAGCTAAAGGACGTCGAAACGGCCCTGGAAACAGCCAACCAGAAGAAAGCCCAGCTACCCGATGCCATTAGCAATCTTCAGAATGAGAGGGACACTCAAGCCCGCAAAGCATTGGCGCTCAAGAAGAAAATCAAACCAGTAGAGGGTGCTGCCGATGAAGATGCCAAAATAATAGAAGAAGCCAACCAAACTCACCTGCGTGCGATATCAGCCATCCGTTCACTCTTGAACTTGTAATCTTTCTCTCCATCGGCCATGTAGCACACTAGAAACTCAGGTTAATCTGCGAACTTTTCTGCATCGGCAACGTAGTTCCTTGACAGTCTGGACGAATAGTACTTTGACTTATCCTCGATGTAATGCCGATACATTCTCGCTAAAATTCCCGACAAAAACGCTGTCGATACTCGTGTCTATAACTTCATGCGTCCACCCAAGTACTGGGATAGTATTTCTTCAAATATTTTCCGTTCAACGCCTTCGAAAATACTTCCCCTTTCAGTGTTTCTAGAATGTACGCATTACCAGGAACAGACCGATTCACTCAGCAAGGACCTTCCCAATTAGGTGACCATTTTCCAAATTTCGAACTCTTAGTCCCAATCGGCAAAACCAGTTTCCAAACTAGGTCACCATCGGCAAATTCTTTCACCTTCACCTTCTTGTCATACCATCTGGCCACCCTTTTCTTATTTTCTTCAATACTGATTAAAGCCTTTAGCCGATGACCCGCCAAATCCTCCAACTCATCCTTCATGAGGGTACTATAATCATCGGCTGCCAACTGATCCTGATAACACAGATGCCTCGATCCAGTCTTAATTTCCCAAGGCAAAACTGCATCATGCCCATATACCAACTGATAGGGCGATACCTTAGTAGCACCATGGCACGCCATCCGATACGACCACAAGGCTTCGTTTAGAACCGTATGCCACCTCCTAGGATTTTCCTTGATCTTACGCTTAATAAGCTTGATAACCCCTTTATTGGATGCTTCAGCTTGACCATTGGCCTGGGCATAATAAGGGAAAGAATTCAGAATTTTGATCCCCATACTAGCGGCAAATCCATCAAATTCTCCTGAAGTGAACACGGTCCCTTGATCGGTCGTGATAGTCTGGGGAATACCAAACCGATACACAATATGCTCCTGCACGAAATCAATCATATTTGCCGATGTCACCTTTTTCAGAGGGATTGCCTCAACCCACTTTGTGAAATAATCGGTAGCAACAAGTATAAACTTATGCCCTTTACTTGATGGCGGATAGATTTGGCCGATAAGATCAATAGCCCATCCTCAAAATGGCCACGGTTTAATTATAGGGTTCATTGCCGATGCAGGTGCCCTCTGAATATTTCCGAATTTCTGACACTCCTGGCATCCTTTAAAATATCTGAAACAATCCTCGAGAATTGTCGGCCAGTAATATCCCTCTCGTCTAATTATCCATTTCATCTTGAAGGCTGACTAATGTGCCCCACACACTCCCTCGTGGATTTCGCCCATCAAACTTTTCGATTCTTCCTCACCAAGACATCTGAGCAAGACTCCCTCTAGAGTCCGATAGTATAACTCATTATCAAGGAGCATATATTTAGTAGCTTGAAACCTTACACGTCTCTTAACCTTCTTAGATGGATCCCTCAGGTAATCGGCAATTTCCTTTCTCCAATCATCGGCATCAATTACCGATGTGAATACTTCCCGGATCGGTTGATAACCTGAAGCATGCTGCGCTAGCCGATTAGCCTCTTCATTGTGCAATCTGGGAATTTGCTCAAGACAGAAATCTTTAAACTCTTTCAATAATTGCCGACATTTTTCATAATATGAAATCAAAATTTCACTTCAGCACTCATACGTCCCAGCCAACTGATTAATAACCAGCATGGAATCACCAAAAATTTCAACAGCATCAGCATGAATTTCCCTGAGTAATTCCAATCCCTTCAGCAAAGCCTGATATTCAGCCTGATTGTTTGTTGACGTAGCAACAATCGGCCAGGAGAACTCATATTTCTTTCCTTGGGGTGAAATTAGCACGATGCCGATACCTGCTCCTCCTCCACACGTAGAACCATCAAAGAAAAGTGTCCACGGAGCAATTTGTAGAAAGTTTGTCATGCTGCAATGCTGGGTGACGAAATCGGCCATCACTTGTCCCTTTAACCGCCTTTGCCGATTCATAGCGCAGATCAAATTCTGACAAAGCCAAAATCCATTTGCCGATTCTTCCATTCAAAATCGGCATTGATAGCATATATTTAACCACGTCATCTTTGCATATGACAGTGCATTCGGCCGTCAACAAGTAATGTCTCAACTTAACACAAGAGAAGTATAAGCATAAACATAATTTCTCAATAGCCGAATACCTGGTTTTAGCATCTACCAATCTTCTGCTCAAATAATAAATCACACGCTCTTTTCCTTCAAACTCCTGGATCAGAGCCGATCCGATGACATCACTATCGGCCGATAAGTATAACCTGAAAGGTTTCCCGTGCTGAGGTGGGACTAATACCGGAGGATTTACCAAATATTCTTTAATTTCCTCCAGGGCTAACTGCTGTTCTTTTCCCCACACGAATTCTTGATCGGCCTTCAATTTTAGCAATGGACTGAAAGCTTTGATTTTTCCCGATAAATTAGATATAAATCTCCGAATAAAATTGATCTTGCCGATCAGGGACTGCAGCTCAGTTTTATTGGTGGGAGCAACCACCTTGTTGATTGCGTCAATAGATTTCCTGCTGATTTCGATGCCCCTCTGATGCACCATGAAGCCCAAAAACTGTCCTGCCGACACACCAAACGCACATTTATTGGGATTCATTTTCAACCCATGTTTCCTCGTGCACTCCAGTATCTTCCGCAGATCAGCCAGATGATTTTGGAAATCTTCAGATTTAACCACCACATCATCTATGTATATCTCAACCAATGTGCCGATGTACTTATGAAAAATGAAATTCATAGCTCTCTGGTATGTAGCACCGGCATTTTTCAAACCGAAGGTCATAACTATCCACTCAAATAATCCGACATGGCCCGGACATCTGAAAGCAGTCTTGGAAATATCTTCTTCGGCCATAAATATTTGATTATAACCAGCATTACCATCCATGAAGCTAATAATCCGATGTCCAGCAGTGGCATCGACTAACAGATCGGCAACAGGCATTGGATAGCCATCCATCGGCGTAGCTTTATTGAGATTCCTGAAATCAATGCAGACACGAAGCTTTCCGTTTTTCTTATAAACGGGAACTACATTAGAAATCCATTCGGCATATCGGCATTGCCGAATAAATTTTGCTTCAATCAACCTTGTTATTTCGGCCTTGATATCAGGTAGCACGTTAGGATTGCATCGGCGTGCTGGTTGCTGATGCGGCCGAAATCCAGGTTTGATGGGTAACCGATGCTCAACTATTGACCGATCTAATCCAGGCATCTCCGTATAGTCCCAAGCAAAACAATCTTTATATTCCTTCAACAAAGTAACCAATTGTTCTTTACATTGGGGATCTAATTTAGCACTAATAAAAGTTGGCCTTGGCCTATCGCCATTGCCAATGTCTACTTCTACTAGGTCGTCAGCTGATGTAAATCCGTGACCCAATTTTCCATCATCGGCAAACCTATCCATTAAAACTCATCATCAGAACCGACTGCTTGGATCGGTGGCAGCTCATAATCAGCAACTTTAAGAAACTCCGTCTCCCTTGCTTCTCCTAATATGCACTTGGTCCGCTCATAAGTCTCTGCCTCAGCCGATGCAATTATATAAGATGAATCACCGGGAACTACCTCCACTTTGTCTCCAATCCACTGTACGAGGCATTGGTGCATTGTAGAAGGTACGCAACAATTGGCATGGATCCAGTCCCTTCCTAAGAGCAGATTATAAGCACCCTTACCATTGATGACGAAGAACGTGGTCGGCAAGGTCTTACTGCCGATGGTTAACTCAATGCATATCGCTCCTTTCACCGGCGACACGTTGCCCTCGAAATCCTTAAGCTTCATATCGGTTTTGGTCAAATCCTGCTCTCCTCTTCCAAGCCTTCGAACATGACATATGGCATAATATTGATCGACGCCCCTCCATCTATGAGTATTTTCGAGACAGGCTGACCATCAACCCTGCCTTTTACAAACAAGGCTTTAAGATGCTGCCTTTCATCATCGGCAGGCTTCTCGAAAATAGCCATCATTGGGCCCAACGTCAGCTGCGCTACTTGGTCAGACAAAACAGTCTCTTCCTCCTCATCGGCAGGTGCTAGGAATTCCATCGGCAACATGAAAACCATATTGATATCTGCCGATGGACCCTTGTCTTTGCGCTTTTCTTGCCACACCCTAGGTTTTGCAGCAGGGGAATTTTCTTCTTTGTATAAATCTCCCTCTCGTTCATGCTACATCCTCCTCCTCTGAGTTTTCGTCAAACCTTCAGGGCACCACTGAGGAAGCTTTGTTTTCCAGACAGGTTGATAACGCTTCCCAATTGAATCTGTATAGCTCAAATTCGGGTCCCTATAGAATATTCCCTCATCGGGAACCCTTGCATTGGCCATCTCCTCGAGCTCCTGCTGACTCCTTAGGAAGTAGTCGTCACGTTTCCCAAGCCTTTCATGCATGCTGGTCCTGCCCCCCCAGCCGATCGTGTACCGATACTCTTCCTCCGATCGGCCCGTGGCTGCTTGGGTTCCGATTGCTGCAATATGGCCTCGGTCGATCAGCCTGATAATACCCGTTGCACTCAGGGCAACTGTCAACAGTAGGCAATTTAATGCCCTCCTCCTAGCAATAAATGAAGAACGAGCACCTCCAATGGTCCTCATGCCGACGCCACTCTTCCTGCCAATGCCATTCTTCCTGACGCCTCTCCTCCTGCTGCCGCCGATACCGATCGGCTGAAACCTTATACGGGGCATGTCTAGGAGGCCTTCTGGAGCTGCTGCCTTCTTCAACTACTCTTTTTCCTTTCACATCATCGGCGATTATCTGGTTTCTGGGATCTACCGATGCGTTCTTTTTAGCGGCTTCCGACGTCAACACTTTGGTTTTACCGACGGCGTCCACCATGTTTGCTGGGAACGGGTGCTGATCAATCTTCATCGGCTTCTGTGCTTTAGCATTATCAAATTTAATCCTCCTAGACTCAATAGCCGATTGCAGCTGCTGCCTGAACACTTTGCAATCGTTCGTACTATGTGAGGTTGCATTGTGAAACTTGCAGTACTTCATCTTCTTAAGCTCTTCTGCCGATGGAATCACATGATTGGGCGATAGTTTGATCTGGCCCTCTTAAAGTAAAAGATCAAATATTTTATCGGCCTTCGTAATATCAAACGTGAACTTCTCTGGCTCCTTTTGACCAAAGGGACAAGATATCAGCTTCTTTCCCTTCACCCATTCAGCCAAGCCGATAGTTGGTTCCTCATCTGAGTCTGAGTCTTCTGTCTCTTCTACGAAAGATACCTTTTTACTCCAATTCTTTCTAGGCTCAAAAGCCTTAGCAGGTTGGTCAGAAATCCTTTGTACAAGATGGCTCAAACTTTCAAACTCCTGCGAGTCGTACTTATCTTTGATATGAGGTAGCAGACCCTGGAAAGCCAAATCAGCTAGCTGGCGATCATCGAGCATTAAGCTGTAGCATCTATTCTTCATGTCCCGCACCCTCTGCACAAAGCTCTCCACAGACTCGTCGCTCCGCAGCCTCAGCTTCACCAGATCGGTAATCTTTTTTTCATGAACGCCAGCGAAGAAGTACTTGTGGAACTATTTCTCCAGATCGGCCCAAGTGTTGATGGAATTTGGAGGCAAAGAAATAAACCATGTAAAAGCCAATCCAGACAGAGACGATGAGAACAAGCGGACCCTTAGCTCATCCCTAGTGGCCGCCTCTCCACACTGAATAATGAAATGATTGATGTGCTCCATGGTTGATGTGTCATCCTGCCCAGAAAACTTAGTAAAATCCGGCACCTTGTACCGATTTGGGAAAGGAATCGAGTCATACGCCGGAGGGTAGGGAGTCCGATAGGAATAAGTATTAACTTTGGGCTTAATCCCAAATTGATCTCTCATTACTTCTGCAATCTTATCGGTCCAAAATGCATCCTGATCCTGCTGATG
The DNA here is from genome assembly GCA_018135685.1 of Themeda triandra. NCBI lineage: Eukaryota > Viridiplantae > Streptophyta > Magnoliopsida > Poales > Poaceae > Themeda > Themeda triandra. The sequence goes on along the minus strand of JAENPR010000734.1, from coordinate 12,225 downwards.
CATAGGCTGGATCTCTGCTGGTTGTGCTGGCTGATAAGCTTCTACGTGTCCTTGCGGCACGCGAGTTGGAGCAATCGGCACATTCACAGCACTAGTCTGCTGAGCAAAGTTCATCGGCTGCCCTGCCGATGCTTGACTCTGGAAGTTTGCAGGTACATAGTACTGCTGGGTAAAGTTCATCGGCTGATTTGCCGATGCTTGATTCTGGACTCCCGCAGATGGGTAATACTGCTGGGCCCCTGTTACCTGATAGCTTGGCTGGATCGTGTACTGCTGGATCGGTAACTGCACTGGCCAATTCTGATTGGAATTCATCGGCGCATGGCTTACCGGCGGCTGGTAACTTGTCAAAGCAGAGGTCCTTTGTTGCATCGGCAACAGGTTCGCCGATGAGCTTGACTGAGGCACTTGATAGGAAGGCACATGAAATCCTCCTGACAGCGGTTGGATAGTAGGTTGCGTGGTAGCATAATGTGATACCTGAGTCATCGGCCGCACTGGAGTAGCCGATGCCATGGGACTCTTCCCCGCTGTATCATGTGTCTGAAGTGACCCAGGATTGTAGGTAGATGGGCCTGGAGGCATCCCGTATCCCCACCAATTAGTCGCAGGCCCTGACATTGCCGATGCCGACAGATCTGTGCTCAGCTGAGTAATCTGTCCTCCCTGGATCGTTGGATCTGATCTTATCGGCGTGGCCTCAATGCTAGGCAGATCCATTGAATCTGGAGGGGTGGAAACCTTCGTACTCTCAACGGCTGGAGGAGCCGATGGAGCATTAAGAGATGCTGATCCCGGCTGATGATATGCCGGCCCGACGTAAGCTGGTGCCTGTCCCTCCTTCAATGATTGCACCACGGCATTGTAGACAGTGTTGGACAGCACATTGGAGTGGTTGACCAAAGCATGATTTAATGCAGAATTAACCATCTCCTGTAATTTACCAGGGTTGGAGTCAAAAGTTACCTGCCGAGGCAACGGCAGATCCTGCTTCTGGATTACTTCTCCGCCCCTATTTTTGCTGAAAGATTTCAAGCAAAGCTGCCTGTAATCCTCCATAGCTCTTTCCATGGCCAGCTTCTGATCTTCTTTGAGATCTGCCTCTGATATTTCAATGATGTTCTCTGGATTGATCTCAGTAGGATTCTTCATGATGGATCTGTTAATTTGGTCCCACCGGGCGTGCCAAAAGATGTGTTGATGCAAAAATCTCTCTGCAAACACACAGGGCTAATACCCAAGTTCGATATCGGCGTGCGATTCGACCGTTAACCGACAAGGAAGATAACTTGAACAAAACTGAACGAGAAGACAGCGATGCACCCGGACGTCAAGGCTCAGATTGCTCGAAACACGGAACTCACAAGCTTGCCGGAGATCAAGTTGATGCAGCCCGTCAAGTCTCGAAGAACTCGTTGGAAAAACTACGACTAATGCGACAAAAAGTAGATTGCTCGAAAAAGTAGATTGCAAAAGAATAAAGGCTTTGTTTATGATTGGTTGATTACCCGTTACATTGCCCTTTGGCACATATTTATACCCTGACCCATAAGGAGTCCTACCCGCATACACGACACAGAAATTTCCTTAAATAAACTCTATGCCTAAAGAAAATAAACGACTCGTACAAGAATCGAACTCAAAATAAACTATCAAAATACAGGCGCAAAACCACCCGTTTCCTTATCCGCTTCGACCACGATGAAACCTTCCTTCTGCATCACCTTCCTTTCATCGGCATCATCCTCGCGCTTGCTGATTCATCGGCAACAGCTAACTGTCTCCTCCACCATCTCTCCGGCTTCATCGGCAATCGCCTTGAGAACTTTTCTTAATCGGCAAGGTCATTTCAACCCTATCGGTAAGATTTCAACACCTTGTCTGTTATCTGCAACCTTCCCATCGGCAACACCTAAAATAGCGCCTGAAAGTAGCATCATAACCACCACCTTGCCGATCGGCACAGCTTCCGGTTCATACTTGACACGTGTCTAAAAACGGTGTCAACACCTACAGCTCGATACGGCCGCCGGTGGATCTTTTACACATAAGACCACAATGCGGAAGGGGAAGAACTTCTAGATCGTATCTTAGAAAACACCGCTCCGCTAGAACCCATCCGGTTTGAGACTAAGCCGGTCTTAGAGGAAGTCTCTTCGGCGGTTGCCGAACTGTCATACCTATAGAGAGACCCTCTCCCGAACCGAAACCCCTAAGGAAGCTTCCCAATGCACTAAACTTCCAGCCTTTGAGGATGAACTCTTTGAAGAATATGGAAACACCTCAAGGTATTCCCGCAAAAGGAGACCACCGATCCCTATTACCCCTGACGACCCCCTTGATCCTACCACTCTTAAAGAATCTATCAGAGAGTTAACAACTATCATGAGTACCGAATGGACTACAGAAGGTGAGCTTTCATCTGAAGAAATTTAGATTCGTGCTCCCTTCTCATCCATGAGGTGTAAAGTTAACAAGGATTGGATGGATGTGTTGTACAATCCCACGGTTGGGGCAAACATCATATCAAAATCCTTTGCAGCATCCTGCTTAGGAGAAAATTCTTGCTCCCCAACCACTAGAACCCTTCGAGTAGCACCTCGAATAGTCCTTAAAGGACTAGGGATTCTACACCACATCACTCTCTATGCAGAGGATGTCGACCTAGTCCTAGACTTTCACATCTTTGATATACAGGACTTCGACATCCTAATAGGGCACCCCGTGGAGAGGCTTTATGCTGATCCATTGAGAACAGGGGAAATGAATGTTAAGTTAGGGAGAGACACATACTCAATCCAAGTCACACGAGCTAAAAACTCAGTGGCGGAACCCTTCCTAACTCAAGATTTGCCCATGAAAGTCATGTCGGTTGGACCTTTTGAGTCACCCGAGTCGTCTTTAGAAAAGGATGAAGGTTTCTTTATCAAAGAAAAAGATGACTCGAGGAGACTCGACCTTCCCAAAGAGAAAGTATCGACATGACCTCCAAGTTGAGCTTAAACCCCTACCCACCGACTACGCTACGCTTTCTTGTATGGTGACTCACAAACTCCGGTCCATCATTAGCAATAAGCTTAGTGACCAGGAGATGGCCCAACTCATCGCCATTCTAGAAAAGCATAGCACGGTCTTTGGGTATTCCTTGCAAGATCTTAAGGGGATAAGCCCAACACTTTGTACCCATCGCATTCCCATTGACCGTCATTCACACCCACACGGGAGCCCCAACGGAGGCTTAATAATGCGATGAGGGAAGTCGTGAAAAGGAAGTTCTCAAACTTTTTCACGCGGATTATTTATCCCGTACCATATAGTGACCGGGTTAGTCCTGTCCCAAGTGATTCCCAAAAAGGAGGAATGACAAGTTGTGGAAAACAATAAGAATGAGCTTATCCCACAAAGAACTCACATGTTGGAGGATGTGCATTGATTACCGAAAACTCAACACGGCAACAAAGAAAGATCACTTCCCGCTCCCTTTCATTGACGAAATGTTAGAGCGGTTAGCAAAACATTCTTTCTTTTGTTTCCTTGACGGGTATTTGGGTTATCATCAAATACCCATCCATCCAGATGATCAAAGCAAGACAACATTTACCTGTCCATATGGAACATACGCCTATCGTAGAATGTCGTTCGGGTTGTGTAATGCACCCGCATCATTCCAATGGTGTATGATGTCTATCTTTTCAAACATGATTGAAGAAATCATGGAAGTATTCATGGATGATTTTTTAGTCTATGAAAAAACTTTCAGTCACTGTCTTGAAAATCTAGACAAAGTCTTGCAAAGGTGCAAAGAAAAGGACCTGGTACTTAATTGGGAAAAGTGCCATTTCATGGTCCGCGAGGGCATAGTCCTCGGCACTGTGTCTAAAGGGGAATTGAGGTAGACAAAGCTAAAATCCAAGTGATAGAACAACTACCTCCCCCAGTGAACATAAAAGTGATCCGTAGCTTCCTAGGCCACGCAGGGTTCTACAGGAGATTCATAAAAGATTTTTCTCAAATCTCTAGACACCTCACGAGCTTGTTAGCTAAGGATGTACCTTTTGAGTTCACGGATGAGTGTTTAAAAGCTTTCAACACTCTTAAGAAAGCACTCATCTCGGCACCGATCATCCAACCTCCCGATTGGTCTCTACCTTTTGAGATCATGTGTGATGCTAGCGATTATGCCGTTGGTGTGATCCTTGGCCAAACCAAAGATAAAAAGCATCATGCAATAGCTTACGCTAGCAAGACGCTAACAGGAGCTCAGCTTAATTACGCCACTACGGAAAAGGAGCTCCTGGCAGTTATCTATGCTATCGATAAGTTCAGATCTTACTTAGTGGGAGCTAAGGTGATCGTTTACACCGATCACGCAGCACTCAAATATTTGCTCACTAAGAAAGATGCAAAACCTTATTTGATTCGTTGGATTCTTCTACTCCAAGAGTTTGACTTAGAAATAAAAGATAAAAAGAGAGTAGAGAATATTGTTATGATCATTTATCTCGTATGCAAGTCACTAACATGCAGGAACTACCTATTAATGACTTCCTACGAGACGACATGCTACTCAAGGTGACGGACTCCAACCCATGGTATGCAAATATTGTAAATTATATGGTTGCAGGATATGTACCACTAGGGGAGGACAGGAGAAAATTGCAAGTTGAGAGCAGACATCATCTATGGGATGATCCATATCTGTACCGGGTATGCTCAGATGGCCTATTACGAAGGTGTGTGCCGACAAAAGAGGAAGGATTGCAGATCATTGATAAATGCCACTCATCGCCATACGGAGGCCATTATGGAGTATTCTGCACACAAGCCAAAATCTAGCAAACAAGCGGGTTCTTCCGGCCGACGATGTATGCGGACACCAAAGAATTCATTCGGAGGTGTTAGAAATGTCAATTCCAAGGAGGCATTACAGCACGCAATGCGATGCCCCTACACTACAACCTTCAAATAGAAATATTTGATGTGTGGGGCATTGACTACATGGGACCATTCCAGAAGTCCCATGATTGCGAGTACATCCTTGTCACCGTCGACTACGTATCAAAGTGGGTGGAAGCCATGCCCTGCAGGGCAGCAGACTCCAAGCATGCCAGAAGGATGTTCCATGAGATAATCTTCCCTCGCTTTGGTACACCACGAATAGTGATAAGCGATGGAGGATCACACTTCATCGACAAAACATTCAGAGCATTCCTGAAGGAACTTGGAGCTAAAGACAACATTGCTACACCATATCACCCACAAACAAGTGGCCAAGCGGAGACATCCAATAAGCAAATCAAGAATATTCTCGTTAAGACGGTCAATGATATGGGGAAGGGGTGGAAAAATAAGCTCCCCGATGCACTCGGGCATACAGACCACTTACAAAACCCCAATTGGCATGTCACCATTCCAAACGGTTGGTATACGGAAAAAAGTTGCCACTTGCCGGTAGAGCTTGAACACCGAGCCTCACCGGGCAATCAAAAACTAGAACATGGACCTCAAGCTAGCCGCCGCAATTGCAAAAGTATATCACCGAGCTAGAGGAATGGAGAGAGAAGGCTTATCATAGTGCCAAGCTATAAAAGAAAGAACAAAAAGATGGCACAATCACCGAATCAAGCTCAAGGAATTCCAACAAGGAGATCAAGTTTTACTCTTCAACTCGAAGGTAAAACTATTCGGTGAAGGGAAGTTAAAAGAAAATGGAAGGGGCCGTACACGGTTATCAATGTATATTCATATGGAGCAATCACAATACAAGGAGACGACGGCGGCACCTTCAAAGTAAACGGCCGCCGCTAAAACCTTTCCTTAAGCCCTCTTCTCATTCGATATATTAATCGAGAAATAGATAGAATAGATTTAATAATGCCTTAAAGTTCATTCTCTTATTCTAAATAATAGGCATATAATTCTATTCTCTATTTTCTTATCCAATTATTTTTGTCCACATCATACAAAGCATAGCTTATTTACCTTTATACCCTCACTAAATGCTGATGTGTGGACATTTTTATAAAAATAAAGTTCGTGAAAATCTTGGCTTAATCTCCCCTCTTCATTGCAAATATCTTAGAGTTAAACCTTAGACGTGTCGGCAACGAAAAACCCACAACACATTTCAAATATTTTCAAACTCATCTGAACCTAGACAGAAAATAGGGCAGAGAGGGAGCCCGCTCTAGGGTCGGCTAACCCCGAGGGGCGGCCGTCCGTGCCAGCTCCACTCGCCCATAATTTTTGCCCATGTCCTTCACTCACTGCCTTGATGATCATCTTTATGTGGATTCCTTCATTTTTGATACGAATGAGAGCAGAGAGGTCTCCTTTCTCCTACATATACCACTCCTCTCCTCTCTTCCTTTTTCACAAACCAAAAACACCTTCTTCATCTTTCTCTCCTCTCCAACCAGCAAGGTTGAGTAGCTTTTCAAGGTCTCAACACAATGGCCAGCTACTACAATTCTTCCCTCACCCCCTACAACCTTGATGGAACTCCATCCTACAATCCTGCAAGTTTGGAGAAGAACGACGAGGAACCGATGAACATGGCACCTCTTGCCATCATGCCTCCACTCAGCAGAGGATCGAGCCATGGCAATAGCCTTAAATCCATAGCCCGCTCGAGGCCACCACTGACCGGCGGCAAGGTAAAGATGTTGGCGCCTAGGAGGCCAACAAGGGGAGCGCTCGGCGTCAAGAAAACCGTCACCGACATCGCCAGGCCAAGCAAGCGCCCAATGGCGGCGCTATCGGGCAGCACCTCTTCTTATCATACAGCTCTTGAGAGTCCCTCTCACTTCCTTGTCGGAGTGGACATGCCTCACGGTGGGCGCAGGAAGGGGTTGTGCGCAATTTGGGCAAAACCCTGCTCCTAGCTCCACCAAAACATCATCGGGAACACCGCTTAGAATTCCTAGGAAAAACAATAGGGCGGCACCCAACATGTTTGAGAGCAAGAGTGAGGTACCGCCACCCAGAACCCCCTCCTTGACCATTCTCAAGGGAAGGGTGGATGCCCTCTGAGATGGTGGCCAAGCTTGAGAGCGAAATAGAAACTAGGGACATCAACAAGGCATATCTAGAACAGCAAGCCCAGAGCTATCGCCTCAGCTTTCTCACCAAACTCACTAGGGTGGCGAAGGCAGCGAACATGGCTCACGCCATGAACCTTCCTAAGTAGAACGTTCGCTGCGTTCCGCTGAATAAATAGGCGCACTCAAATTTTCATTTTCAGAAATATTTTATTTTCCTCATCATGTAATTTGCAATTCCAAATTGCACCTATTGTATCTGCATTTTCAATTCAATAAAATTATATGGATATATATTGTGTGTCTCTTTGTCTCCACTTTTTTTTGTCTCTATGGCTGCACGCAAACATAAAAAGACAGGAACAAAAACAAGTGTGGGGGGAGGGGAGAACGCACCACCTCTCCGAAGTGCACAACGCGCGCAACATGGTAAACATCGGGTTGTGTACTTCCCTCACTCCCTACGATTTATCCTCCTTCTCTAAAAATAAATATGTGGGTCAACTAAAAATTTGACGCTCCATTCTCATGTTCACCAATTGATAACAATTTACATACTTTTTATTCCTCGCCAATATGCCTATACGTCTGTGAGCAACTTTTATTAGGAACCCCGTTTTATCTAAGTTATTGACAAATGTGATATAGTAGGATGATATGATACTCCTCTCTCTAGCTATTAACTTTGGTTTTTATTTATAAACTGAAAATATAACATGCTCCTCAGTGATAATTAAATTCCCACCGAGCCATATAGTTGACACTTACAATCTTGCCAAATAGCCGTTTATCTTATGCTGAGCTGTGTCAGGCTACTGAGATCTATGTGAGAGAAATTTCATATCCCCAAGATCGAATATCACGTACACCCACCAAATAACCTCACCAACTCTTACCATGAGAGTTGCGCATAACATGCACCCTTCATCCAAAAATGCCAACTCTTACCCTGAGAGTTGTGCACCAGTCCACCAAATAAAAGCTCCTTTCCACAGAGATCATGAACTCCTCTCTTCAAATATCCAAATTTCCTGTAGAATTATGGGCCAAGTTAGAATATAAAAAAAGAGGAGAAGAAAGAGAGTTTTCTCCATATAGAAAGAAGTGTATGAGACAAAAAAAAGAGAGAAAAGAAAGAGAGAAAAAAAGAAAAGCAAGAAAAGTTAGCATGCACAATAAGAGCCCACATTTTTTCTTCCTTTTTTTCAAAATAAAGAGAGGAGCATGACAAGGAGTTCCACCAAAAATTTCCCACACACTTGCACATATTCGATCTAAGGCTATGTCCTTCCCTTCAAGGATCCGGTGTCTGACATGGCAACATACACAAGGTAAGTGTGCACCACATCCATACCCATGAACTCCGATATTAGCCTATAGATGTGGATGATATAATACAGGGCAGTAGACCTGCGAGTGAGGAAAACTAAACACAAAAGAGAGATTTGAGAGCATCACTTGAGGAGCTAAAGCTATCTTTCTTTGAAAAAAAAAAAAAAAAAAAAAAAATCTTCAAAACCCCAAGTTTCTAAAGCAAGAGTAGAGTAAGTTGATTTAAAATCCGAGGCTATTCCATCCTCAATCGCTATATGATAGAATGATAGACACCATGAATGTTCACGAGATACGGTGAGGCTTGGAATACTTTGTATGCAAGTTAAATATTTTGGAGAATAAAACCACCTTAGTCCTTCAGGCTTTACTCGAGGACGAGTAAAGGGCTAAGTGTGGGGGAGCTTATTGGCGGTCCTTAACTCAATTCTAACCCCGCCAACAATAGTATAGGAATCACCAAAACCACAAGAAATAGGATTTCTAAACTAAAAATTCCATAGTTTTGGTGTATCCACTTGTTTTGCGGGATGATCAAGAAAATATATATGACATGGGCCAAAGTGAAGCAAAGAAGTCAAGAATTTACAAAACCAACTTTTGGCCCAAAGCAAAACAAGGGAAAGAAATAGAAAATGGGCCTTCAACGTATTTGAATCTAGCAAAACCCACTCAAGACCCAAGATCCAGGCCCGCCGGAGCCCACCGACCAAAGGCCATTGGGGAGGCACCACCCGGGCGGCCGCCCCGGGGGTCGGCCGACCTAGGGGACACATCGGTGTCTAGCCTCCGGGGATCCCCTCACTCAATGTCTTTGTGGAAGAATATTCCATGGTGGATTCTAGGAGATTCCTCGAATATTCCACTCAACCAACTCGCTATATAAAGGAGGAGGAGGGCTCACACTCACACACACACTCTCTTCTACTTTCTCTCCCTCCACCCATGCTATTTTTATTTTCTTCCACAAGCTATACATAGTAGAGGAGGAGTGGAGCCACTACCTAGTTTCTAGCTAGTCCAAGTAGGGAGTGAGCGCGAGGGCAAGTAGCGGAGTTTCTTCGGAGATTCCTGGGAGATTCGTCTTCCTCGTGGAGGAGTGCCGGAGTTGTCGGCTCCCTCCACGCTTGTGCCTCGGCGGCATCTTGCTACTTGAAGTAAGAAGTCGTGTTTTCTTTTGGTTCATTCCTTATAGCAAGTTATCCTTGTTAGTTGATTCCTTGCGGGTTCGACGTTCGTCCTTTTGGGTAGAAAGCTCTAGTAAGAGGACCCCTGATGAAGACGGGTGTTCCTGGCCACCGCTAGAGCTGTAACAACTAGCGTAGACGTGGTGTCTAAGCTACGAGTTACCGTCGTTTGCCTCGGATCCCATGGTTGAGGGGTAGGCGACAGGTGGTGACAGCCCTGTCCGTCCCTTGTATCCCCCACGTTCGGATTCGGCGTAGAGCTAATAGCCGGTATCGCCTGGTAGACCAGGGGCAGCCCGGTGCCCGAAGCAAGGAATTAGCAACCCAAGGCTACCTTCTTATAAGGAACCTGCCACTAGAAAACCTCGCTACCCGAGTTACCCACTTCCTATCCTCAGGCCAGTTAGCTAAGAGAGAACCTACACTTACCGTTCTTCATGAAATTTATGATACCCTATTTATCACTGGGTGAAGTGCTATAACGGTATTTCCGTGCGCTTGCGGACTTTGCTGCTTTCGCTAAGAAACACCACCCGGTGCTTCTAACGCGGTAGCTAGAGATAGGCTCTAAGTCTATCTTTGGTGATCGTGCTAAGAAGTGCCAACAGCAAGCTGGGTCAAGGGTTTACGTCAGCCGATGAGTTGGAAGTAGTTGACATTCGACCAGGTGATAGGTCTAGGCCGACGTATATCAGTGCTAAATTAGATCCTGAGTGTAAACAAGAATTAGTAAATCTATTGAAAGAATATAGAGATTGTTTTGCTTGGGAATATTATGAGGTGCCTCGGATCGGATCGATCAATTGTGGAACATCGATTACCAATCAAACTGGTTATCGGCCATTCAAGCAAGCTCCTAGAAGAATTAAGCCTAAGATTATGGAAGACGTGAAAAAAAATTACAAGATTATATGAGGCTAAATTCATACAACGGTGCGGGTACGTAGAGTGGATTTCGAGTGTGGTCCCTGTATATAAGAAAAATGAAAAGATGAGGGTGTGTATTGATTTCAGGGACTTAAATAAACCTACCCTAATGGATGGTTATCCTATGCCGATTGCCGATATGTTGGTAGATGTTGTAGCTGGTCATAAGGTAATCAGTTTTATGGATGGTAATGTAGGGTACAATCAGATCTTCATGGCAATAGAAGATGTTCACAAACCGCTTTCGATGTCTTGGTGCCTTAGGATTATATGAGTGGGTAGTGATGACAATTGGTTTGAAGAATGTTGATGCAACTTATCAGAGAGCTATGAATTTTATCTTTCATTAGTTGATCGGCAAGATAGTTGATTGGCAAGATGGTTGTGAAATCCAAAGGCTATAAGACCATCTTGAAGATCTCAGAGCAACTCTAGAATGTGCAAGAAAATATGGTTTGAAGATAAATCCAAATAAATGTGCATTCGGGGTTTTGGCTAGACAGTTCTTGGGTTTCATGGTACATGAGAGAGGAATCAAAGTTGGTCAAAAGAGCATGGAGGCAATCGATAAAGCTGTGCCACCAACAAACAAGACCGAGCTTCAATCCTTAATCGGCAAAATTAATTTCATAAGGAGGTTTATATCCAACCTATCAGAGACGATTTTGTCTTTCTCGACATTGTTAAAATTGAAAGCTGATCAAGAGTTTAGATGTAGTGACGTGCAACAGAAGGCATTTGAAGAAACTTGGACAAGCCAAAGATTAAACTAGTTTAGGAGAACATCAAGCCAAAATATTCTGAAGGATATCCTTCTGATCGGACCCCATGATCATTGGCAACCTTGGTAATGATTCTGGCCATTTCTCAGCTGTTGTACTACATGTACTTTTCTTGGATAGCATGCTTCATAGACCTATCATCTAAGTCCAGGGGTGCTTGCAGCCATAACATGCGCCAAGGCTGACAAAAGCGGTAGTGGGGATGCCATCCCTAATGTCCAGGCATGGGCATCCGAAGATGTCAACTAGGAGGTCTTTTGGGACATTACGGATGCTTGTGTTACTCCCATCTGGGGCATCATCAATCTCCTTCATTCTTCTTGGCTGATGGCTGGTCTCCCTTATCGTTGACCAAGCTGCACTTCGTTTGACCCTGTCATCGCAATATTTCTTTTGTAGCCTCGAACTCGAGCATGCTGTCACGTCCTCCCTAGTACTATTGTTTCCTCCGGTTGCATCGACAATGCTGATAGCAAGTGGGCCACCGACGTCACCATTGATGACGGATGGGGGGCGCCACCATCGCTGCCACCCTGGCCCCTAGAAGCAGAGACAATAGGGTTAGGGTTAGGATCTAGAATTGTTGCCGTGGCGGAGAAGGCGGTAGGGTATGCATGTAGAGAAAGATGCGCGAGAATGGAGAGGAAGTAACACTCTGCATAATATGGAATCTCTCTCATCTCCCATACCTTGAGCAGCCAATAGGAGGCACAACAGTGTCCGGGATGATCTAGAGGAACAAACAAGTTTCTTGGCTTGAACATTCGTTTGATCCAAAACCGGTCTTCTCCCTTTTTCTAAAAAAAAAGAATCACTCGTTCCCATCACATAAATAATAATAAACCTTGTATATATATATATATATATACACACACATAATACAGGGCAAATGGAATCGTTCACCCGGGCGAGGTGAATCCCCTCCGGCGTGAAGTGAAGCCTGGGCCGCTAGCACTC
>JAENPR010001840.1:0-103865 GCA_018135685.1 Themeda triandra | reverse complement strand
ACCATGTTGTTTCAAATATTTCAGAATATCAAGAGGGCCCATTGATCTGCCAATATGATCTTGAATGAACTTTAACTCCACGTATAATTCCCTTGCATCAATATCTGAATGTTCTCCACTTTTAAGTTTAGTCAAGTAGATTGACACAAGAAGAAAGCAATTTTCTATCATCCAAGGAACGCAACTTATCTGAAGTAAATAGGAAACCAAAAATATTTTGGAATTCCTCATATTGATCAAATCTCCTAGAAAGTGAAGCTATGGCTTGATCAACAACAGGTATAAAATAATCACGCCGAGATGAATCTTCTGGAGATTGGAAGGAGAAGATGCATCATCAGGGCTCTCACCAAATTGTCTTTTCCTTTGATCTTACGTTTGGTGTGAAAAATCGGATCAATTTCCATCTCTAGTGCAATTTCTTTTGCAACTTGCAAAGCTTTGGAAAAGCCTATTTCTCTATACTCTTTGAAAAAAAGGATATTAGCTCTCGTACATTCTCAATGGCAGTATCAATAATCATATCCTTTGCTTGAAGACATGATGCAAATCTAAAATCTCTTGTGGAATTCCCTAATTATAATTGCAGATTTTAGACTATGCTTTTCAAGGCACAAGCGTACAACAATACACAATTGGGGATGAAATTTGTGTGCGTACCTTGTCCTTGACTACCGAGCTGCACGGCGACGCATTGGTACTTGGATTTGGTTCTCGACGCCGGCGGACGACGGCTGCTTCCGATGCCGATGTTGCGTGAATCGAGATCGCCGCGATGTCGTGCTCTGCCGAAAACGCGTCGTAGTCTCTGGAAGCTGCAGTGGCACAACGACGAAAGGATTGCGGCAAGCGTCGCTGCTGCCGACTACTTCCAGGCCTATATGTGACAATGTGTACGTATGGGCTTGGACTATAGAAAGAGCCGAGAGGGAGTCTGATGGCCTGCCAAGGTTCCCGGGGCTAATGGGCTGATGAACTATATGTATTCCTATTAAATTTGGTGGCCCTAGAAAATTGAGGCCGGAAACAGTGCGCATTTTGCACATGCTGATGTACGGGGCTGCACCAACACGTATGTCCCCTCATTATGAAGCCGAAACCACCCATTAAAACCACCCGATGGTCAAATATGAATGGTTTTAAGAGTTGGATGGAAAGATACATGGTTTTAAAGTTCGATGGTCATTCTCGAGACTTTTTCTAAAAGTTCAATGGCCAAAAAGTAGACTTTACTCTTTTTCACTTTCCTTTTGACCTATCTGGGCTCGGGATCCAGGTGCCTATCTGTAATGCAGGTGTATTCAGGATTAGTTACATGCGAGGTAGTGGGATAAAAGTCCAGCTGGCTGCATATGCCCACTATATCTTTTCTTTTCATAAAGAAATGTTATTGTAATGTACTCCGTATTCCAACATCTCTGGGTAAAAGAAATCTATTCGTGCATCAGTGTCGGCGGACATAGATCGAGGCAGGCTCTGGCCGAGACCTAAGCCATCATCATATCAAAGAAAGCAACGGAAACAGTAGATGAGGAATTTGTAAAAGAAGTCAGCAAAGGTTCCAGCCTAGTACCTCGCGGAACAAACATATTTCCTGCTATTTTGTCAAAAAAAACATATTTCCTGCTACTTTCTGTCAGAGCCACTGGGATTGTGCTCAAATCCTTGACCAGTAGCCACACTCCTTACCATTTGGAGCTCATGTATACTCAGTTAGTCTAGAAAGATGAGAGGTATTTTGAATCCAAACTCTTCAATTTTATTTTTTGCTAAAAAAATCGTCTAGCTAGGTCAGAAAAGAAAAGAGATGAATTATTGGGAACTAAATATTGAACCACGTGTAGTGCACCATTTTATTCATTTATTGCCTTTTCTATTGATCATTAACCTTGAGCTTTTCTTTTAACGTGTTTTTGCTTTTAGCAAATAGAATCTGGTCCCCAATGTCTCGGGGTTGTTTTATTGCTTTTTTTTTGATCATTAACCTTAATTGTCTCCCCTTAGCTTTTCTTTTAACGTGTTTTGCTTTTAATTAGCTAATGGAATCTGGTCTAATAATGTCTCAGGGTTTGTACTATGACTCTATGAGGCATTTTTTTGTATATAATTCGAACATGCTTAACGTGCTAAGCATATCTTTTGGCCACGCTACCAAATAATATCTTTAGTAGACTCTTTATATCTGAAAATATCATAATAATTCCTCCTTCTTTTGTCACGCTACTGCATGTGCATGATGCCATGACGTCTTCTTTTTTTTCTCGAATACGCAAAAGATTTGCGCATCATTGTATTAAGAAGAAGAGAGTTTTACAAGTTTTTCTGGGGTGTTAACAAATTTGAAACCCAGCCCGCCACCCCAGAACACGTACATAATGGATTACTCACACACTAACATTCTAGTTTGCACGACGGGACCGGCGCTCATGCGTGGCCCCCGGCCCCCGCGGCGCCTCCGCGGTGCGTTGACTCTCCTCGCCTCGCGAAAGCAACTCCGCAAGGCTCGGGCATCCCCTGGTCTTCCCTCGAACATCGCGTCCAGCTTCAGTTGTCCCTCCACCGTCGGCTCTGACTCGATGAACCCCATTTTACGCATGGCGAGGATCTCGCCTCTCTTGCCACCGGGTACTTGGAGAGGGGGTTGGCTGCGTGCGCTGCTCCGTTGGCGGCTTGATGGAGCCGGTCGTCCACCATGGGCGGATTTGGAAGAAGCGGGGTGGTCGCCTTGTGGAAGACTCTCTTGGCGAAGTTCTTGAGCCGCCCCGTGAAGGAGCCCTCTTTGGCCGGGCTTCCCACCTTTCCGGTCGGCGGGCCGGCGGCGGACCTCCGGAGAGACGGGTGTGCGGGCCCCGGCGGTGCCTCGTCGGCAGGCTGCCGTGGTCCCGGCGCAGCTTCCGAGGCCCCACAGGTGGGCCCTTCCGAGGGCCGGCGGTGTGTCGGCAGCACGGCCCAGGACCCCCAAGCGCCCCGCGGGTGACTCCAAGCTCCCCGTTGGGTCTACCCCGTCAGTTGTCGGGCCTCTTGTCGTCTGCTGCTCCTCGTCGTTCGATTCGGGCTCGACGGCCTTCGCCGGAGCGTCCCCCGGGCGTCGTGGACGCGGCGTTGTGGGGGAAAACCCGCGAACGACGCAGTCCACCCGTCGTTCGCGTCGCACAAGGTCTCTCGCCGGGGTGGGTGGTCTCGCCGCTCCTCTGGCGCGGGAAGGCACCCGGACGGGGAAGCCCGGTGGACCCTCGTCGAGGTCCGCTCCCCAGCGAGCGAGGAGGGCGAGCGTGCCCTCCGTCGTGCTGTCATGCCCACCGTGCACCGGCGTCGGCGGGTCGTCCTCGCGGCTCCGGCGTCCCCCAACGTTGCCTCGGCATCCGCGCGGTCGGCGCGGCCGAGGTCGTGCGCGGCGACTCGGAGCCCGGACGGTCCGGGTCGCGAGCTCCTCTCCCCCGGTGGGCGAGCAACACCGGCGTGCCCGAGCATCCGGGTCCTCCTCGGCCTCCACGGGTGGCTCAAGGTTCCCCACCAAGCCACCCATGGCGGCTGCGTTCTCTGTCCTCATGTCCTTCTCGTCGGGTGGACCGGGTGGCGAGGTGTCCGGCCGGAGCTCCCCCTCCTCCCAGTCTGC
Organism: Themeda triandra; assembly: GCA_018135685.1. Classification (NCBI taxonomy): domain Eukaryota; kingdom Viridiplantae; phylum Streptophyta; class Magnoliopsida; order Poales; family Poaceae; genus Themeda; species Themeda triandra. Next base: position 100,249 of record JAENPR010001840.1, on the reverse strand, counting down.
CACGGGTGACTCCAGGCTCCCCGCCGAGTCACCCGCGTCCACCGAGTCCTTCGTCGCCTCCTCAGGAGATGAGGTGACCACTGCAACAGGGGGTGCGGGCTGTGGCACGCGAGGGCGCCACACCTGTCGCGGCGTCCTCCTGCGGTCGGCCCTTCCATGGCCGGCACGACGCCCACAATGTCGCGCGCGGCGCGGCCGGTTCGACTCGGCGTCATGGCTCCCAAAGCGGCGGTGGCGGTGCGAGGGGCGGTCGTCGAGCCAAGCGGTGGCAACACTGCGCGCGCTTCATCGTCCTCGTCCCCGGCCCACCGCCGCGGGGCTGGACCGGTGGTCGGTGTCGGGCCACAACCTCCGCCATGGTTGGGCGCGACGCCGTCCACGCGCTTCGGTTGGGGCGGTGATGATGAAACCCTCGGGGCACCGTCGGATCTGCGGCTCCCCGGCTGGATCCCGATGGCCGTAGCAACCGCGGCCTCGACGGCGGCGATATCCGAGTCCGGGCCGCACCGGTGGCGGCGTCGAGGAGGCGGTGGTGACGGGGCCGGCCTGCGCACCCACGTCCGTCCCGGAGAGCGACGCGGCGGTGACAACGAGCGGCCCCCGGCCATCCCGAGCTCCCGGGGTTCGCTCTCCGCTTGCGCATAGGAGCGCGGCCGGCGCCCGTGCCCCGCGCCTAGAGGATGAGCCCGTCACGGGCGGCTCGGGTGCGATCACGGGCCCGGTGGTAGAGCCCGTGGCAGTTCCGCACCGGGGCTCCTCTTGCACATCGCGATCTCGGTGCCCCGATGCCGTGCGCTTGAGGCACCGATCCTCGATGTTCCACCCGCGCCCGGCGTCGACCGGAGGCTGCGCGCGTTCGGGCCTCGCCGGCTGTCACGCCCGCGGCGGCCTTCGGGAGGTGGCTTGCGGGGTAGCACCTCGCGCCAACCATCCGGTCCGGAGGAAGCGACGACGGCCGGGGCCGAGCCTCCTCGGCCGGAGTCGTGGCTCCGGGTCGGGCCGAGCCTCCGAGGGGCCGGCACGCGGAGGCGGCCACCGGGGCCGAGCCGCCGTGGGGCCGGGAGCCCTCGGCTCCGGAGACGGCCCGAGTCGTCGACACGCGTCGACCACGAGGCCGCGCAGTGGGAGGTCTTGGGTGCATTCGACACACCGCCGGCCGCCTGTTCCCGACGCGCTGCGCCGCCCACGCCGCGCGCGCGCGCGCCCTCGCCGGCATGCGGCGTCCCCCAGGCGGGCCACCGGAGTGCCGACGCCCCGGCTTTGGCCGAGGACTCCCGTCCTCAAGGCCACGTGTCGGGCGGTCATGCACGGGGAGAGCTCACCCGAGCCGAGGTCTCCCCGACCTCAAGGACACGGGTGGGTTGGGCTGGGACGAAGAGGTGGCGCGGCATCCGTAGGCCGGCTTCGTCGTCGTCGGAGCGATCGGTGAGGTCGCCGTCGGCCCACCGCACGGTCTTAGGGGTCGGCCGAGGAGGGGAAGAAGGGGTCCGCGAGCGGGGAGAGGGCGCCGCCCCGCCCGCTCGGTGGAGTTGGCGTCGCGGCAGCCGGGCGCCTCGGCCCGAGCCGGGGTGTCCCCATCTCCATGCGGGCCAGCGCCCCCGCACCCGGGCCGCCGGGCGACCGCTGCGGCGGGGACGGGCCTTCGCAGGACCGGCCGAGGGACCCCCTCCGGGCCGGCCCGGCCATGGCCTCTCCGAGAGCGCGTTGGACGGAGCGAGAGAGGTCTCGGTCGGCTTGGTCGTCGGGAGCGAGCGCCTCGCCGGTTGCCTTGGCCGCGCCCGCACCATCGGCGGCCGCCGGCCGGCCGTGGGCGAGCCGGCGACGCTCCTTCGCCGGCGACGCGGCCACATTCTGCCCCGGCGCCCGCCGAGGTCGAGCCTGAGGCGGGGGCGGAGAGGGACGCCCGGTGAGGGCCGTCGGCGTGGGGCCACAGGCGCGCCCGCCCGTCGGGGACCGGCCGGTCCGCCCGGCCGGCGGCCGGGCCGGAGGCAGCAGCGGCCGGGGTGGGAAGGCGCGTTGAGGTGGCCGGCGTGACGAAGGCTCGGCCGTGGGCGCTCGCTGGGGCCTCGGCCGGCCCGCCGGCGACCGTGGGTCCGGCGCCGGAGGCCGCGTCCGTGGGCGCGTCCGCACCGACCCGCAGCGGCGGCGACGGCGGCGGCGGCGGCCCCGTCTCGGTGGGAGGTCGGCGCGGGGAGGGTCGGGTGTGGAGAGGGAGGGGGCTGGGGAGGAGACTCGGGTGGCCAGGAAGGGGCGCGCCGCGCGCGAGCCGGCCGCCGGCGGTGGCGGCGGCGGCTCCGGGGTGGTCGCCGAGGGCGCCCCCTAGGGCACCGCCCGAGCGGGAGCGGGCCGGCCCATCGGAAGGGGTTTCTCCTCCTTCCCTGACGTCTTCTTTTTGTTCTTGTGATGTGTTTCTTTAGTAAATTAAAGGAGAAGTTAACTTATTAGTACCTAGAAGTTATAGAAGTCGAAAGTGGTAGAATGTCCTCAAAAGAATTTTGCCAGTGGGGCGTTATCATAAAGAAGCATCTGCACATTCATTAAAATGCTAGTAGTATACCTATCTTTTGAAGCACGCAACACGAAAGATGAATATTCATGCCCTAATTGAGTGCTATCCAAGCAAAGCTGTTCAGATCGATCTTTGGCACAGCAGTGGGCAACGATCATCGGCCTGGGCAGAGGTGGCAGAGGGAAAGTCTGCAAACCTGCAGAGCTAGCTGCTATTTCCGCGCTAACCTATAACACGCTTGCCAAAGCCATGAGCGTGTTTCCCCTGGAGCTCTAAAATCAACTAGCACTAGAAAAGATTTTCAGTTTCTTTATCGCCTCTGAGCTCACACCAGCAGACGATTTGGTTGGAGCTGTCGGAGGGGTACTGAACGGTTTTCCTCTATTTTAATTCTTATACGCTAAGATAAGATCTGATTCCCCATAATGATTACAGTCGATAATCTGAAGTATTTGGTTGTGGTGGGCTGACCATGCAAGGCACTCGGCAAAATCGGAGGTACTCGGCAAAGTCAGGATTTCCAGTAGTGATGCGTTGAGACCCATATGCGTGGAACGTTGTCAGAAACAGGATGCTCGGTTTTGTTTTCTAAATAGAGATGAAAATGGTTCATCCATTAAATCAATAGTCCAGTATCCGAATTCATAGATTCAATATCTGATTCATATCCGAATCCGCCCGGCTACACAAAGTTGGATATATAATATAGATATGATATATAATATCTATTTCATATGTGGCACATTTGATACTATCCCTATTTGAATCCAATCTAAGAAAAATTAACTGTCTATATATCGGTATTGATATATAGGTTTTCATCCCTACTCCTAAGCATGACTGTGGGTCCATGTACCAAATAAACAAAAGGGAAAATTGCTCACAGGAGAGGATTTGACGATCTTTCTCAATTGGGTTCCGATCCATTCGCAAGTCATGTCATGTATAAGTATTTGAGCTAATAAATTAATTAAAATAAACCTCTTATGTATAGTTTCATTTTGTGGGTTTTATAGATTAGCTAGCTGTAACGTTTCATTGTGCATATGTATTAGCCAGTTTGTATGAAATGAATTCTATATCTCAATGCTAATTTCAATATTATATTTCATAGTCTTGGCAACAATGTGCACTCTGCTCCATCTTGATGCTACTCTTTTTCCTTCCACTTTTCATAATTATTTTGCCATATTATCAAACTTGTTGATGTGTCACATCATTTTCAAGGAGAATGAAATTCTTATAAACATGCACGGGAAATCGCCTTAGACAACATTGTGAATAGATGCATGTGCCTTGTTTTTATAGTGAACCGCGATCCTTTGTTGACACAGGATCAGTTGGGCAGTGGAGACAACTAAGGTAAGCATCACGATGAGTTCATGTGGGAGTGGTTGTGATGGTGGCGGGAGTGAGCGTTCATCACTGTTTTGAAAGAGGGAAGGAGGGGGTGGAGGAGGGGGCTTGAGGGCGGCCCCTCGGCGTTTGGGGGAATAATTAATAGTGGCGAGGCGGAGAGTAGCGGCAGGGGGTGGCTATATGGCGAGGTGCGTGGTTTCAAATTTCTTTGCCACACTTGCCTAAGGTTAGGTGTCGTCAACTATGGCCACAACCAAACATGCCGTGCGTCTAGATAAGGTAGAGACTCGGGAAACATAAGAGGAGACAAGAAAGAGGTAGGATTGATTAGGGCTGTTGCTTTCAGCTGTAAGATACACCAACTAATTAATAATACTGAATGCATTCGCTAGCAATGATGGATAATCCGTATACACGAGTTGTTTATCAATTAATCCAATCCAATCCAATCCAATCCACACGGCTGATCGAAACTTCTAGTAACACATTAGTGATACAACAGAGTGGCCGACTCTACGGCCGCGCCGGGGCAACTGAGGACTAGACCGCAGTCGGCATCATCAGCGCCGGCGCCGGCTGTGGCAGCAGGGAATCAACATCGATGCTGAGCTCCTTTCTCGGTGTGCAGGTGACACCATCGTCATCGCTTTCTCGATGTGAATCCCAGTACGCAGACCAGCCGACGAGGACCGGCCAGCAGTAGTAGGTGACGACATTGCGGCCGGGTGCGGAGCTCCCGGAGACGGAGGCGGAGCCGATGGAGGCGTTGACCAGCACCATCGCCTTGAAGGTGCCCACCGCCCCGTACGTACTGGCGACGTAGGACAGCGTGCCGGCGTCTCTGAGGGGAACTTCCTCCGCAGATAGTGCTTACCCTGCCGCTTCAGGTTGAAGTGCCGCACGTCGGGCACAGGGAACGCCGCGATGTCCCTCATCCCGCCAAAGCTGGGGAATCTGGGCATATCGACGACGCGGACGGTGAAGTTGAAGATGCCGATTTCCTTGCGCTCGCTGGGGTTGTAGGCTAGCAAGCTGAACGTAAGGTTCACTTGCTCTGCTATCCGCCAAGTACTGCTGCTGTTGCCTCCTCCACCAAATGTCGTCACGTTCGCGGCGGCAACGAGGGGAGTCGTCGTGGCGGCGGCCGCCGACGCCGCAGCACTGGACGACGACGACGACGACGACGTCGAGTTCTTCACCACCTGCAGCCGCCACCTAGGGTTTGAGTCCATACCGTCGACGATCGAGAGGCTGAATTCCACAGGGCGGAGGGCGGCAATGGTCACCATCACCACCACGACAACGGTGAGCACACTCACCGTGGTGGCCACCATGCCGCGCGCCGTTTCCAGGCACGCGAATCTTGTGCGCTTGCCGACGTCACGGGCTGCCATGCCTATAGCCGATGGCTAGTTAGGAGGTAGCAGGATGCTCGCTCGCTCACTGGCTGCTGCTATCTGCACCTGGTCGCTCGACTAGTTCAGTAGCTAGTATATTCCCTCCGTCCCGAAATGCTTGACGTTCTGAGATTCAAAAAAAAGTTTCAAAATGCTTGACGTTCTAGCTCCGGCCCCTAGCATCGAGCCAGCGCAGCCTATACTGTCAGCTGTCACTTCATTGTCATCCATGAATAAAAAAAGAAATAAAACCCACCCGTGGCCTCCACTACCGGTGTTGTGAGTGAGCACAGCTCCCGAGCTCCGTCTGCATGCGGTCAGGTGCAGTGATTCCTATAGGGGTGTTTCGGTATTCTTGCTTGCACCTTGATCTACGAGAGAAGCTCTAAAACGTCAAATAGATTTGGGACAGAGGGAGTATATATGACTATTGGGTTGGCAAACGAAATACAGCTAGCGAGCAGCAGCAACAATCAACGAGGAGGGCATATTTATAGCTCTATGACTATAAAAATTGCTATAGCGGAGCTAAATATAGTAGGCTACACTACTACACAAAAAATAACCGTAGCGGGCGTTTTTGATTTCCGCAGCGGGCAAGTTAACGCGTCCGCCACGGTGCTAACGCCACAGTAAATCACAGCCTCACCGTGGCGGGCACCTTTGCCCGATCTAGGGAAATCTATCATTGGCAGCGGGCGTATTACATTGCCCGTCACGGTTAATCAGCAAAAAAAAAAAAAAAAAAATCCACGAGGCCATTCATGAGCCCGTCGGTGAGCCCGTTCGCAGCCCAGACAGCTCCAGCCGCCGACGCCCACAGTGGATGTTGAGCGTCGCCGTCCTCGTCACCGCGCATCTGGCCTCCGCCATGGCCGAGCTCCGCCGCGCCCGCCATGGGATCCAGGCCAACGCCGCCGGATCCTCCATGGATCGAGGCCACCGCGCCCAATCCCGAGCCGGATCTGGCTCCACCTCGACGGATCCGCCGCCAGTGAGACGCCGCAGCCACACACCCGCCGCCACCGGATCCGCCATGGATTGACCCCGCAGCCGCCGGATACGCCATGGATCGAGCGCCACCGCCATCGAATTGGCATGCAAGGAAGGGTGATGAGGGAGGATTGGAGGATTGGAGAGTTAGAGGATTGGAGGATTGAGCCGACTGCACTAGAAGCAGGCCGATCTGGATCCAACCATCGTGGTGGATTGGAGGCCTCCGCTCGCCGCCGTCCTCACGCTGCAGGACCACCGAGGCTCGCGACCTTGCCACCTCCGTCCGCGTCGCCTGAGCACGGGAGGGAAGGGCGCCGGAAGACATGGACAGCGGCCGCCCGCCGTGCTTTCTGTCAAAGAGGGCCGCCGTGCTCGATATCGCGATGGAAGAGCGACCGACGAGGGAGAGAGAGAGAGAGAGTGGGAGAGGGAGAGAGTAGGCGAGTGGGAGAGGGAGCAAACGATGGGGCGGAGTAGCGAGGAGTTGGGGAGGCCGCGGGCCGTGTCGCACGGAGGTGGAGTGAATGGATTGAGGAAACCCTAAGTGTCATTAAATATATGAGATAGTTATTGGGCCAAGCTGATGGGCCTCTTGGGCCTCGACTGTCACATCTGGGATTTTCGGCCTTACTAAACACATGCATTTCATGAACATAAGCATCATCATGCATGGCATTAGCTAGACATGACATGTCATCTCATGTGTGATTGCTAGAATTGCTTGATTTGTGCTTGAAATGCATAGAACATGATAAAGTAATACAAGTGTTTGGTGTTTGATCACTAAAATAACTTAGATATACTTAGGTCACTAAATGAACCTAGGTCTATGTTAATAACTTTGGCAAAGTTGGCTTGAATCAATATGTTGACTTGCTTAGCCTTTGAATGCCGTTGTTAGTTTTATTCAAAAGTATGCCGAAAGTTCAAAACTAGGATTTGACCCATTAACAAAGTTTACAAAGGATTTTATAAGGGTCAATTCTTCCAACTACTGACGTTTGTGAAAATGGCTAGAAGATGCTCAACAAGAGGGTTTAGGCAGAACCTGGGGGCTGTTTTTATTCTTTATCGTCTAGGTTTCACGACGGCGGTCGATTGGCATGCCGCGTTCACCTATTTCCATTAGGTAACATGAGTTGGTCCAATTAGAGAAAATATTTATAACATAGTTGGACATGACATGCCAAAAGTTGGGATCAATTAGAGTTGCTTAAGCCATCCAATTTAGTGGATTGTGGGCCCTAGGTCATGTTGGATTGGCAGATTGACATTGCCATGTTGGCATTGAATTATCTCCTAATCCTTTGACCAAATGACTTAAGTGTCTTAACGAAAAATATTAAGAATCATTAGTAGACCATTTTCTCTTTTGGGCCCATCCTCAAATTTGGCACATAACCAGCCCAAATCGACGGCCCAAGTCAGCCCACTAGCGCACGATAGTTGTTCGGTGTAATGCCGCTGAGGACGACACGCGTCCGCGCCCGTGGCGCCGCGCATGGCGGCCGCGCGCCCGACCGGGCCTCCGTGTCGCTGCCCCGTCGCTCGGCCGGCCTCGACGACCTCGAAGGGGGCAGCGCCGGGTCGTCCACCTCGTCGCCCTCGCCCTCGCTCGTCGCTCGGCTCTCCCATCTCTCTCTCCCACTCGCACGAACAGGCGAAGCCGCAGCGGGAGCTCCGCCATGGTCATGGTGATCTCGCCGCTGTAGGGCTTCGGCTCCGCCGCTTGCTACCACCTAGCCACGCAATCACCATCGCCTAGCGCCGCGATCGGGATCGCCATCTCGGTCACGCTCGCGAGCATCACCTTCGCCTCCCCCTCGGTGCGCGAACGGCCGCGCCCCGCCGTGACCGGCCGCCGGAGTCGCGCCGTCGCGCATCCCTCTCTCGGCCCTCCGCCACCAACGGATGCTGCCTCCACCTTCGCCGTCAACCACCGCGGCGCGCGCACCTCGACGGGTTCAATCGGGACCGCGGTACCACCGCCCCGTGCGGGGCCGCCGCCGGCCTCACCACGCCGCGTGGCCGGCCAACATCGGGCCGTCGCGGCCGAGTTGGTGGCCACTAGCGGTTGCGCGGGGCCACGCGGTGCTTCTCAGCCCCTTGGCTCCGCCGGGAGCCACCACCGCCGCCGGCGTGGCGAGCCTGGGAGCTCCTCTGCTCCTCCCAATCGCGGGGACCTCCTCTTTCGAATTTGAGGAAGGTGAGGGGCCGGTCTGTAAGATGGCCAGACACAGTAGTTTCTGGATACGTCCTTGTTTAAGCCTAAAAGATGAAGACCCTTACAACCATCTTAGGGAATTTGAGCTATTGTGTTCTTGCCTAACAATTGCTGGCATGACACAAGAGACCCTTAAATGGAAATTATTTCCGTTCTCCCTTTCGGGTAGAGCAAAACGATGGTATGCTCATTCGTAAGAGGTGTAGATGGAAATTGGGAAGAACTTCAAGAAAAATTTTGTCATGCTTTCTTCCCTCTTTCTAAAAGGGCAATCATCCGTAGAGAAATTCTTGACTTCAAACAAAAAGAGAAGGAGACACTAGGAGCGGCTTGGGCTAGATTCATGAGCCTTACTATATCTTGTCCAACCCATTCCTTGCTGAAAATGTCCTTTTAGAACACTTTTATCTAGGACTTAACAAGGAAGCTGCTCTACATCTCGACACCTCTTCGGAGGTTCATTCTCACACAAAACCATAGATGAGGGAAAGCCATTCTTGAGAAAATTCTTGAGAACACCCCTTACACTTTGGCATTTTGATGAGTTTCCCGAAGAAGAAAAAGAAGTCGAGCCCATCCCGAACCAAAAGAGGAGGAACCCACAACTAAATTAGATATTCCAATAGACTCTTCTAAAAATTTGGTTGTTGAAAAACCTCCTAGTAAGGGAATGCAAACCCCCCTAGAGGATGATGAACCATCTCCTTTAGAGCTTCCCTTTGAATTCGAGGAAGATCTCTTTGAAGATTATGGAAATGCCTCGAATTTTCCAATCCAAGTGAGACCTCGAGCAAAGACCACTCCATCTAATCCACAGAAAGAGTCGATGGCTGTAGAACACATTCAAAGCCTTTCGGCGATCATGAGTTATGAATGGCTAAGCGGCGAGAGATGTCCCCCGAGGTAGCTCGAATCATCTCTCCTTCAAACATTCTTTTGTGCCGAGATTAGAAGATCCGCTAGGAAGGTCCACTACAATCCTTCTTCGGGATAAATATTATTTCAAAAGAGTTAGCTAGAACTCTTTATCCCGACACGTCCTTAACCCCCATCTCAAAAACTTCTACAAGATCCATCGGGATTTATTTTAGAAAGTCATGGGGTGCGAGGACCATTCCCATTAGAATCAAGAACTCGGGATATGTCTAGATTTTCACATTTTTGACATCCCGTAGATTCCTCTATTGATTGGCGGACCAATCATGAGACTACTACGGGAACAACCATTACGAGGTCAATTAGACTTCAAGGTTGGGAATTCCACTATTGTTGTTCCTCTTGATCGATCAATTAACACAATAGTGGAACCCAAACTCCGAACTGACCCTATTGAGGAGGTCTTAATGGTGTCTCAAGAGGAGATGACTCAACCATTCTTCGATGGAGAACACTTTGTTCAAGAAGAAGATGAGTCAGCGCCCATTGAGCTAGACATAAATGAACAACCTCCACCTCCTACGATAGAGCTAAAACCTCTTCCTCCTGGCCTTAAATATGTCTTTCTTCACAACAACCCAAACACTCCAGTAATCATCAGCGACAAGCTTTCTGAATATGAAGCACAACAACTTGTCACTGTCCTTGAAAGACATAGATCAGCTTTTGGCTACTCACTCGAAGACCTCACGGGCATTAGTCCTGCTCTTTGCACGCATCGTATCCCCAATGATCCCAATTGTACACCCTCTAGGGAGCCACAGCGTAGACTTAACAACGCTATGCGAGAGGTTGTTAAGAAAGAGGTCCTTAAACTCCTACATGCTGGGATTATTTATCCCGTGCCACATAGCGAGTGGGTTAGTCCTGTCCAAGTAGTGCCAAAGAAAGGAGGAATGACGGTTGTTGAGAATGAGAAGAATGAACTCATCCCTCAACGATTAGTCACCTGGTGGCGTATGTGCATTGATTATAGAAAACTCAACAAGGCTACAAAGAAAGATCACTTCCGTTACCCTTCATTGATGAAATCTTTGGAACGGCTTGCAAATCACTCTTTCTATTGTTTCCTTGATGGTTATTCTGATATCACCAAATCCCGATCCACCCGATGACCAAAATAAGACAACTTTCACATGCCCATATGGAACTTTTGCATACCGACGAATGTCGTTCGGGTTGTGCAATGCTCCGGCTTCTTTCCAACGGTGCATGACGTCTATTTTCTGTGACATGATCGAGAAAATCATGGAAGTGTTCATGGATGATTTTACCATCTATGGCAAAACCTTTGATCATTGTCTCGGAGAATCTAGACAAAGTCTTACAAACGATGTGAAGAAAAGCACTTAGTCCTAAAGCGGGAGAAATGCCATTTTATGGTTCGGGAAGGAATAGTGTTAGGACATAAAGTGTCGAGAACATGGGATAGAAGTGGATAGAGCAAAGATTGAAGTTATTAAAAAACTTCCACCTCCCATAAATGTGAAAGGAATCCGTAGCTTCTTGGGACATGCGGGGTTCTATAGGCGATTTATAAAGAATTTCTCTCAAATCGCTAGACCCTTGACTAGTCTCCTAGCTAAGGACGCACCTTTCATCTTTGATGATGAGTGTTATGAATCCTTCCAAATCCTTAAAGAAGCACTCATCTCAGCTCCAATCATCCAACCACCTGATTGGGAGCTTCCTTTTGAGATCATGTGTGATGCTAGCGACTTTGCGGTTGGTGCCGTTTTAGGCCAAACCAAGGATAAGAAGCATTACGCCATATCCTACGCTAGCAAAACCTTGTCCGGACCACAGCTCAATTATGCTACAACTGAAAAAGAGCTATTGGCTGTTGTCTTTGCTATAGACAAGTTTAGATCTTACTTAGTGGGGGCAAAGGTAATTGTCTATTCGGATCATGCTGCTCTTAAGTACCTCCTCACTAAGAAAGATGCTAAGCCTCGGCTAATACGATGGATTCTTCTACTCCAAGAGTTTGACTTAGAAATCCGAGATAGAAAGGGAGTAGAAAATTCTGTAGCCGACCACTTGTCTAGGCTTCAGTATAAGGAAACACATGAGCTTCCCATCAATGACTACCTAAGGGATGACACCCTACTCAAAATACAAGACTCCGATCCATGGTATGCAGACATCGTGAACTTTATAGTGAAAGGCTATGTCCCACCTGGTGCAAACAAAAGAAAATTGCTACATGATAGCCGTTTTCACTATTGGGATGAGCCTTACCTTTTTCGAGTCTGCGTAGATAGATTGTTGAGGAGATGTGTCCCTATGGCCGAGGCTATTCAAATCATGGATAGATGTCATTCCTCGCCATATGGAGGACACTATGGAGCATTCCGGACACATGCCAAGATCTGGCAAAGTGGCTTCTTCTGGCCAACGATGTATGAAGATACAAAGGAGTTTGTTAGGAGATGCCACCGATGTCAAAAACATGGGAATATTAACTCACGAAATGCAATGCCTCTCACAAACAATCTCCAAGTTGAACTCTTTGATGTTTGGGGCATTGATTTCATGGGGCCATTCCTATGTCAGGGAATTGTGAATACATTTTAGTAGCGGTGGACTATGTGTCCAAATGGGTAGAAGCATTGCCTGTCGTAAAGCGATTCAAAACATGCCAAGAGAATGTTCCATGAAGTAATCTTTCCTCGCTTTGGTACACCCCGGATAGTCATAAGCGATTGAGGTTCCCACTTCATCGATAGACTCTTCCGAAAGTATCTAGCGGATCATGGAATTCGTCACAATGTCGCTACGGCATACCATCCTCGAGACTAGCGGTCAAGCGAAACATCCAATAAACAAATTAAGAATATTACGCAAAAGACCGTAGATGAAATGGGTAAAGGATGGAAAGACAAACTCCACGATGCACTTTGGGCTTACCGAACTGCATTCAAGACACCCATAGGCATGTCACCTTATCAACTTGTATATGGGAAGACGTGCCATTTGCACGTGGAATTAGAGTTCAAAGCTCCTTGGGCAATCAAGAAATGGAACATGGATCTCCATCTAGCTAGCAAGAATCGTCGATGCAGCTATCCGGAGCTAGAAGAGTGGAGAGAAAAGGCCTATCATAGTTCTAAGATCTATAAAGACAACAAAAAAGGTGGCACGATAAGAGAATCAAGCACAAGGAGTTTAAGCCTGGAGACAAGGTTCTACTATTCAATTCTAGAGTTAAACTCTTTGGACATGGAAAGTTGCGAAGTAAGTGGGATGGACCATACAAAGTCATTGACACTTCAACCCACGGGGCCATTACCATCCAAGACGATGTAGGAAACACTTCTAAAGTAAACGGCCAACGCTTGAAAGTGTATCTTGAGCCACAAATTAACACGGCCGAGAACTCGATGTTATTGAGTTCATAGAATTCCCGCATTAAAACTCAATCAACCAAAGCTCTAGGCAACTCTTGCTCGATTACCTAACCCTTAATATGCTCTATGAGTTTTGTTGTCTATTTGAGTTGCGCGGGATTTGCTAAGTTTGAGAACAGTGAGACCTACATCAATCAACCCAAGAGTGAATGACTATGCCAACATCTAGCTTGGGGAGAGCACCCCCATGTATTTAGCTAAGTATTTCTTGTTCCCATCTTATTTATTTTAATTTGCTTGCTATATTTAGTTTTGTATAATGTCTATATTTGTTAAATAAAAGAAGAGTGTACAAGTTTTTGCTTGCTAAAATAAATCCCTAGAATAAACTCTTTGGAGATGATGATTAGTTGCTCTGTAGTAATTCCTTTCAAGTGCACGTTTTCAACCTAGAACTCTCCCAAGTTTTGGACACCTTTGTTTTGATCTAAGATTTGCTCGAACCCGAAACTTGTGGGTAGCGAATGCTTGATCTAAGTCTAGGTAGTTGACGGGTATGATATGGGAAGGTCCGAGCTGCTGTTTTTCTTGTTCTAAGTGATACTAGAGTTACTAGAGAATTTATCTTTTGAAAATTCAAAATGTTGCATGATGAGTTCCTGTATGACGAGTTTAAATTCCTACCACAGCCATATATACATGATTGCTAGACTAGGAAGTCCACTTATACTTACTTATGCTTTGAGTGTGGTCGATTGTGTTGACTCTTAGAAACTCGTCATACAGTTAAAGTCAAGATCACACACACGTACATCATGCACCCCTCGCTACTTCTACCCTGGAAGTACGCGCCACCATATTCATCCATTTAGACACATCCCAAAATTGTTCTACTCCTACACTGGGAGTGAGCATAAAAAAATATCCCTTCATCCATTGCTAGCCCTTTTGTTATCCAATAAAGCTCCAAGTATGTGTTTGCTGCTACATCCATCAATATTTTCAAAAAAAAAAAAAAGAGACCAAGGTGCTTCATAAAAAAAAAAAAAAAAGAAGAAAAAAAAAAAAGAGAAGAAGAAAAAAAAAAAGAGAGAAAGAATAGAAAGACAACAATGTCCCATCATATGCGAGATCTTCAAAATGTCCAAGTTCCATCCAGGTTCTTCATAGTTCAATTGCAAAGGAGGTATGAATTTCTTCAAGGAGCTAAAGTAGAATCGGGTGTTCACCATTATCATCCCTCTACCCCTTCATTTCTCTTATATCTATCATCACCATTTTCCATTACCACCATATATCCACTTAACCCATATATAGGGCCACACACATGCACATCTTGATTTGATTGTATGTCCAGTTTCTTCGGATCCATGGTTTGACTATGCAACATATGTATAAGCTCCCACCTACAAACTCCACATAAGGCTATTAGAGGTAGGATGAGAGAGTGAAGGCACAATGTTACTTCCGCTTTATGCCAAAAATACCACATATCTTGAGAGAAGAGAGAAGGCATACACCATCAATGCCTTGGTAAGGATCCGAGAAATACCACATAAGAGAGACTTGAGAGGGTCATACAAGGAATCTCGAGTTTTATTTGAAAATCTTGCAAAACTCCGGAATGAAGGTTGAGCAAAGAGCTAGAGACATAGTGCTTGACTTGACCGTTCTGTCTTTCAACCGCTCAAGACCCAAGTGAAGGCTACAAGCCCCATAGTGGAAGGTAATACGGGTAAGTTTGAAGTCAGAATAGTCCACTCTAATCCGGAAGAGAGTTCTTGTTTGAACGCATGTGTACTTTTGAGGCGTGAAAGCATTGTAGCAACTCCTGATCCACATTGAGTTTATCTTTGCTCAGGGACGAGCAAAAGGAAAGCTTGGGGGAGTTGTTGACGGTCGTTAAGTGCCAATTTTTACCGTCAACTAAATATGAGAAAGGACTAAAATATGTTCACCAACTAGATATAGGGGTTATACTAACAGAATTCCACGAGTTTTGGTGAATGTCCGTTTCTGCACGGGGTGTCACCTTGAAAATACCCAAGGAAGGCCCACATGTCGGGTTTACATAGAGATAATCGGGAACCGGTGAAAATTCATGTCTCCGGAAGGTTCGAGAAGGCTCTGGACCAAACGGGAGCCCGAACGGGCTCAGTGGTGGGTCGGCCGACTCCCTCCTTGGGTCGGCCGACTCGTGACTTCAGCCAATCAGCGTCAGCCTCGCGGATCCCTGTTCCACCGCCTTTGAGGATGAATAATAATCGTCCATTTAGGTCGGTTTGATCCGAGGGCTGTGGTGCATCCTAGAGGGCTATATAAGGAGGCCCCCCCCAGGGTTTGGATCATTATTCTTCTACAGATCAAAAGCTAGGGTTTCAACCTCCATCCTAGTAGAAGAAGGTCCCTCTAGTTCATCTAGTTCTAGTCTAGTTCGTCTAGTTCCGGTTCTAGTTCATCTAGTTGTATCTAGAAAATAGAGAGAGATAAGAGGAGAGAGCGGAGGAGCCGGGTCTCGTCGGATCTTCCTCAACATTGTACTTTTGCAGCATCTAGTTCGTCTTCCAAATACTCTCCGGGTTCATCAATTCTTAATTCCTAAGTTCTTTATTTACTTTCAGCATTTACTTTCAAGTTATTTATTGGATTCCCGCTTGCATCAAGTGCTCTAGTCTTTGCAACGCTAGAGTAGTAATTAATAGATTAGGCGTGGTGCTTAGTCGCGATTACCTGGAATTGCACCCAATCCTACGGATTGTTGTGGTAGCCCTAGGGTAGTGACAGCCCTAACGGCCGATGTATTCCACCTCGTTCGGATTGGTGTCTGTAGGACCGTAGTCAGACCTTCCTAGCCCCATTCTCATCCATTTCCGTGGCTAGTGCTCTGATGTCCCGAAATAAGTAATCTTGAAGTAACCTTGATTCATAGATCAATTAGAGAACTCATAGGAAAACACTTTCTATCTCTCCACAAAAACATATAGTTATCCTTGGGCGATCTTGAACCTTAATTAGTACACTTCACGTTCCCCGTGGAAAATCGATACCTTGGAATACTCCCGGGTGAAAGCTACATCGGTATCCGTGCGCTTGCGGATTATTCTGTGTGCGTTTAAAATACCTAACACTAGTTCCCACTATTTGAGAGCCGTATAGATGACGTATGTATGCCACCGCTTAAAACGCTAGAACTTTGTCGTTCCTAGTTGTGAGGACGTAAGGAACGTGCATGCATCATGTCATATGATCATCTCATGGGAACGACACTTTCTCTCTTTCCTTATAATTGAATACTTCTCTTTTTGATAAAAATTGACCACTTGTAATCTTCGTCTCATGAGAGTCGTATTTCGGTTCTACAAGTGGCTCAAATGAAGCGCATCAAATCCGAGTCAATCAAGGCAAAAGTTCGGCAATAACAACCACTTGTCACCCGTGAGCCACTTGGTGCCAAGAAGTTTCTGAAGGTCTTGGAATGTTGTCTCTTTTATGGCAAGTTCTGCATTCTATGGGTTACCCCACGGGTAAAGAGCCTCGCTATCAGTGAAGCAAGGAATTGGAAAGTCAACATCCGAGTGTACTCTCTGTCGAAACTTTGATTTCCGCCAAGAGCAAAGATGCGTCACATTGGTGTGACCGCCACTTTATCGCTCGAGGCAGGAACCCTCGGGAAGGTGCGAATATAGTTGCTTGCGGGCCCCGAGGGATTTGCTTAAGAGAGGTCCGATGAAGTTGCTCATGCCCTTTGCCCGGTGTGTTTCCTAAGGGCGACCACACCGGGCCGTGTGGCCTCGATTAGTGAGACTGCACTTGCTGGTGGAATGGATGAGGCTGAGAATAGCAACGATTTTGCTAGCAGAGCGATGGTTGCCATGATGAAGAGCTGCTCTTGTTTAGAAAGTGCTTTGGAGTCTCTTAATCATGAGTCTGTTTATGTCATCACCGAGCAACAGTAAGTGAAGAAGGTAACCGAAGAGAATGTAAAGAGGGTAACCATATTGTTTGCGCAAATGACATTTTCCAAGGGATAGGCTAGACAGCGAAAGAGTGTCGCTATGCCTGAAGTCTTTGTAGCGCATAGACAGTTTATGGATCTGTTTGCCCTACTTGGTCGAGGCAACAAAGCCATGGAACAATTATGCGCCAACATAATGCAGCTGGACGAAGTATATTGCACTGGGAATGGGTGAATGCTTTCTCTCAATACGAAATCCAATGGGTTTATAACCAGCAATCCCCCACACTCCTCCCAAAAGTCCTAATCCGGAAGGTACTCAAGTTGTGCTCAACGTCAACATGGTTGATCTTTGGAAATACCGCGAGCACGGAAGACATGGACCATGCTTAAGTGGAGTAGGCTTAAGATTAAGCATCTCATGGGATAAGTGCCTCCTCGGTTGACATAGGTAACGACATGTGATCTAGATAGATTAGGCTTCGTTAAATGTACCCAATCGAAACTTGTGTTTATGACAAGCTCGGTCGATGTAGTGTACCCATCTCAAGTAGTAGATTAGAACAAGTACGTTGGTCCGCTAGCGTTTTGGGTTTGAAGATTTCAACATCGTTTTAATGTTAACTCGATCTTGTTTTGCGAAAATTCGATTCATACCTTCCGATCGATGATGACATGTCGATGTTGATTTCTCAACATCACGCATCTAGGCCAATCCTTTTTAAGCAAGTATAGTTGGTAACTATCCTTTGCAAGCGGCAGCGGTAACACTCGCAACTTGTGTTGTGTTTGTTACGGCGACATTCTTGCCATTTCGAGTTTTAGACTTCTTCGTTGTCCTTGACCTCATCTAGTGTGCATCGCTCGGTTGCACAAAAATGTTTAATTATACCTCTCAAACCCGGTCTATGAAGTTACCCTATCGCCCACCGCTAGTAGCGTTACCCCGATCAAAGTTATTATAGTGCCGCGATGGAAGCTAGAACCACCTTGATAACCGGCCGGAACATGGTCGGATTTCTAGCAAAAGCGCTGGTATTATAATTCTTGATCGTGACCACTATTCCAATTTTGTCAAAACAATGTTCCTGTTGTGAAACCTTCTCTGGGGATAGACATTTAAATCCCATCCTACCAATGTAAGCCACATCACCTCAACTTCAGGTTATCCGAAGTTTAGTAACGTTGCGTTTACTAGCAAGGTTTAGCATTGCTTTGCTACGATAATGCTTTGTTCCTCGCAAGTTACCTGACGACTAGAGCCTAAGTATGTATATTACACGCACGTTTGGATCCGGTTAGTGTATTTTTGATGAAACGAATCCCAAATTACAGATGTGTTAAGGAGTATGATAACCTCATACCCACTTGATACGATGGCTCGTCACTCTTTCGACAATAGGTAATGACTCTCTGATTGTCCCGCAAGTAAATGAATATAATGTGCCTACCTTTGAGGTATGATTATCAGAGTAGCGCAGCGAAAACGAGTCACAACACGGTCACCAAGTTGCTATAAATAGTTCGTACGTTGTTAACTAGCTTTGACCATGGGGAGAATTACTTCGCCCTACGTCAACGCTTCCCGGTAAACCTTACCGGGGAGATGATACGTTAGGCATGAGACATCCCTAAGTATGCGACGTGTTGAACCTATCTAGTTCTCCATTCATGCTATACTATAACCCCCGTAGTTATACTCGATTACCCCACTTTTGTCTTGCACGCAATCTATATTCGTGCAGGCACCCATCCTATTGTGAGATAGCATCTCGAAAGTAAGGATCTGTAGTGGCGTCTTGATTAATGACTGATGGTGCCGCGACGAAACCGAGAGCACCCTGTGGGTGCACACACATGGTAGTGTTTCGTCGCACGCGCGGGTATCATGGTTGTTGATCTTGATCCATTATAGAAATTACCTCGATGTGCCGATTTACTTGATCTTACTTAGAATTCTTATGACCCTCGGACGTCTAGCCAATGATGGCATGAACTCTCTGAGTTTTGGCACTTATAGTATGACGAAAGAGTGCTCGGTTCGAGCAAACCACTAACTATTCCTTAACATACCACGAAAGATAGCAACACGGGGACTCAATCGAGAATTTTCGACGAGTTGTACTATCTCGTATAGAACGTGTGTCCCTCTCTTTGTAATATTTGTAGGGATATACCTTTTTCGTGTAGGACGAGTTCGGGCGAACCTCGAACTAAATAGAGTCTTTACTTCCTTAGTGTCTGTTTGTTCCTTCTTATCCCTCACGAATAATGCCTATGTCGACATTAATTGCGACCATCGTGAAGCTGTTAATGTTGAAGTGCAACCTATCGGTAAACTAATGAGAGGCTGTTTTCTAGCCTAAACGTAGACAGATAACTAACCAAATAGGTCGACTGACTCGTGAATGTTGAAGAACGATCGTAGTAGATCTGTCTATCGTGTAGACCATAATACGAAACCAGCCTTACTAATCTTCGAGTCAAAACTATCTATCCGATAGACGCTAAGCTTCGTAGTAAGCCCGTCGATCATCAAATGAAATGATAGCTGTTGGTGATCTTTCATAAGATGAACAACCATGCGTCTAAGCTGAGAACTTTGAGAGCCAAAGTACGAGTAGTAATGGTTGAGCTCTTGATTGCGTCTAGCGATCCCTTTGTTGCTGTTGGATCACTCTTGCCGACACGAGCGTCGAGTAGTTGGAACAAATGACATGAGATTGATGGGATACAAGATTTCGCCGAATAGTGAAAATGAATCTTTACTCCGTCATATTCCTTATCGAGAAGAAAGAGTTCTTTTAAGGGGGTTAGACTGTCTAATGTCCTAAAAAGTACTTTTACCTCATGGGAATCAATGCAGGGGATTCATCGGACAAGAGTATTTAACGAGCCAGTACGCCTGAGTCTGTCATGCATTGGGTATGCCTGACATGAGTATTTTGATACGACCTTGGGATTATCTATATGGGTCTCACGCGTCGTTCAAGCATTGTCGGGACATAAAATTTTGGCTCAAGACTAGTACCTTTTGAATAGGGCTTGGCACGAGTATGTTTGGAAAAAAGTACTTTTGGTATACCAGGGTTAGCGAACCCCTAACCCGAGAGCACGTGTCCTACGCAAGCAAGTGGTACCCGTAGATGCTTGCTACAGGATCCACTTTGCTTGTTGGACACGCTTGCGTAAAGAAAAGTTTGGCGGTTCTCTAAAAGTTCTTTACCTAGGAATTTTTATTTCTACATGAGAAGGGTTGGATACCTTTGACCTAAGAACTTTGACTTCTACATGTACAAGTTGAAATTTCCGGCCCAGTTGGTTCATATTGGCATTTTGTAGCCGGTGTTCCTATGAAGGGTTGTGCCAATATCGAGCTTGTGCTAACAAAATCCTATCTTTGCCATCCCCGAAGTGAGTCACGTGGTTTCCGTTTTGCGGAATCTACGCTCGCTTCTTAATGGTAAACACTATGGATTTGTGAAGCACCTTTTGATGTATTTGATGATGCGAATAGCGATTTCCTCTCAAGTAACCCTCGACCTTTTCAGGTGGGTAGTTAATTGGTCATGTTGTATGATGACCTACCCTATTGGTATATAGTCTCGGGTTCTATGTGCATGCTTATCATACTATTCCTTGTCATCTTCATACTTAAGATTGACATAGTAATGGTAGCATCCTCATAGTAGAGGGCATGTCAGTTACCAGTTATGCTTGAAGATACTCGCTTGGGAGTGAGTATGGATTAACTGACGAGTCAAAGCCGAAAATAGATGATTTTATTCATTTGGCAATCCTTGTCAATAAAGCTCCGTATCCACCACCTCGCCCGCAAGTTCGGTATTGTGCAAAGAATGAATCAACGGTGTGGTAATTTGGATTCCATCAAGGTTGCCTATGTTGGTATACCTTTCGAGCGGAATGTGACCTTGTCGGGTCTCAATGTCATAACCAGAGCAAGCGGCTTATCGTTGATGAAACTATTTCATGTCTTTGGAACACGATGTTGGAGCCGTAGGGTATACTTAGGAGATGCATTGGATATTGGGCATTGAGGTCATGTAACTTGGAATTGAGTCACTTGGGTGACAAGGAATATGAAGTTTACGGATAAACGTGATGGCGGTGGTAAAGCATGAAAGTTCGTTATGTGAGGTATTGTTTTTCGAAAACTAATCTACTTCCACCAAATCTCGGACGAGATTTCTTTTAAGGGGGTTAGGCTGTAACATCCACGATGTTAATCATGGTTTAGCTCGCACATCACCAAGATAATCATATCATTTGCGGTGCATCACTGACTTGACATGCATTTCACCTTGATGCTTGATTATGCTTGAGCCAACAGCTTATGTTAAAGTAATACAAGTGCTTGATGATTGACCACTAAAATAATCTAGACCTGATTAGGACACCAAATGAACCTAGGGTTATGTTAACAACTTTGGTTAATCCTTTCCTTGTGTGTTAATCATGGTAGGCCTATAAGAGTGTCTGTTTTGACCGCTTCAAAAGAGTTAGATAGAAGCTTTGCATGGCGATGCACCTTAAACCTTTTCTGAGTAGAATTTTATAAGGATCAAAAGTCCCAATACTCACTTTTCATGAAAATGAGTGCAAGATTTCCAAAACGGCGGAAAACGACTGATTCGGGGCTGTTTTTCTATTTTAGGGAATTTAGAGGCTTTTTCATTTGGAATTTTATAACTCCAAATCTACGGGAATCTGGGCAAACTCCTTTTAGATAAAATGATCTACTCTTCAAGGGGAATAACTTTCATGTAGAAAGTTTCTTCTGATTCGGCTTAGTTTAGGAGTTAGGGAGCATAAAACTTTGTTTAACGTGTATTGGAAATGTTGTTTCCGTGACGGACAGTCAATGGCCGTCACTAAAATGGCGAAGAGGAAAATATCCCACCGGCCATCGGCAGAGCTCGGCTGCCGCGTGTTCCCCCCACGCGTCCCCCTTCCTCTGTCCGGCCAGAGCGCCATCAAGACGAGCGCCAGGACACCCTCCCTCTCCCTCTCTCATTTCCCACTCTTCCCTCTCTCCCTCGCTCCCTCTTCTCCCGAGCGCGCAACACGGCGCCGCCATGGCCGGCGCGAAGCCGCGCCGCCGCCACCGCGTAGTGCAGCATGCGCCTCCGCTCCGCCAGCCAGCTGCGCCATCATCTTCACATCGCGCCGCGCTACTCTCGTCGCCATCCTCAAGCGCCTCACGGAGATGGTGACGCGGTTCGGCCGATTCCGCCATGGCCGCCCCAAGCTCCGCCGCCTACATATCTCCCTGCGCCTCCCCGTGTCCATCTGAGCACCGCGCCGCCTTCGCCATCTTGCGCCGCGCATCCCGCGCCGCTTCGCCGTGGCAATCCGCCGCCGAAGGGCCGCCGCCGAGGGCCACCGCCTCATAGGACCGCCGGCCGACGCGGCCGCACCGCCACGGGCCGACCCCGCTCGCGCTAAGGCCACCGGTGGGTGCGCCTCGACTCCCCGCATCTCCGCCGCCGCCTCGCAGCCGTCGGAGAGCCGGCGAGCCGCCGGAACGGCGAGCTCAGGAAGCTCCTCTGCTCTCTCCAGTGAAGGACCACCTTCCTGGAATTCGAACAAAGTGAGGGATCGTTCTGTAAATGCACAAGACACAGCAAGTTACATATTGGGGCTCAGTTAATTTGTGAGAAATACAGGGATCAAAGTGCAAAGCGTCTGTCTTATTAGGATTTAGGGAATAGAAATTCCAGAAATTGGTTTAATGCTTTAGAAATTCATAGTTTGCTCAATATTGGTCCAAATCAAGTGATCCAAGTTCCTGTATTTTTCTTATTAGATGAACTATGCATAGAAAATATGAAATGCCATGTTAGAGATACTTTTATATTGAGTTTAGATTTAATTCTTGAAATGCTTGTAATTTTATAAAATGCATAGTAATTCATAGGTTGATCTGAAAAATATGGTTCTTGTTTTGTTAGCCTTGTATTGTCATGCTTTACCTATTATAATTATATCATGCATGCCTTCTGTATAAGATTATGAAGTTGTAGTTCAAGTGGTCTCGTTGCTTGTTTCTTGAGATAATTCATACATGATATATAGAGGCCTAGTTTGGAGTTGATAATTTTTGTAGGCTTATTATATGCCAGTAGGTAGCTCTGTACATGATTGATATCATGGTTTGACCAAGTTGGTAGTACAAAGTATTTTTAGGTCCTCCAATTGGTGCTGCCATGTCTTTTTTGTGTAGGATAGTGGGATCATCCAAATGGGGTGAAATTTGGAAGGTGGGCTTGTATTGCCACGTGTATCCTACTGTCATTTTTATAGGATTTTAGGATGTGCCCAGATATGGGTTGCTGTTCAACCCATAGGTGGTTAAATTAGAGTCGATTCCAAGATGCCATGCCCTAATGATAGGTGGGTTTTCTGGGAAACTTATCTTCATATGATAGGTAGCTGATTAGTGTATCCATCTACTGTTGAAATTTGGTGGTCATTGGATCAATAATCTAGGAGTTATAGCTGTTGCAATTTGGTTGGCAGAATTGTTCCAATGCTGTTTTGTCAGGACCCAGTCCTGATATTCTCTGTTTTAGGCCTAGTTAACTTGAGAATTAGGCTCTGATGTCTTGAGATGATTTATGGGCAATTTTATAAGCTTTCCAGATTGTCCTCTTTTGTGTTCATAGGATTTATAAATCTGTAGTTATGATTTATTTACTAGACTGCCAGTTGTAGGTCTAAATGCTAGTGAAGCTTGAATGAGTGTTGCTTATATGTAGGGCTTAATGCTAATGGCTTATATGGATTAGGCTATGTATGAATGATTGTTTATTAGTATGTCATGAGGAATGGTTAGGATGATTGAGTAAGTATAGGTCTTTGGCTTTACTGGCTTGTTTGCTTGTGATAGGTGTAGAATGATTAGACAAGCTACTTATTCATGAGCATCTATCATCCTTGATCATGCATACACCGACAATCACGTATTCATACATATGCACGTGCATCATTCCAGGATCGCGTGTAGAACATTCGTCGTGGAATCGAGGATCCAGAAGGACAAGTCGCGAACGGAGATCCGCACGAGAAGTGATCAAGCACCAGGGACCCGACATGGAGTAGTCGAGTACCTGGGGCTCTAACCTCGATCGTCTAAATAAGGCAAGCCCCGGAGCATCCCTCCTACGTTTGCAAATGTTTTACCTTGTGTCCTTTTATTCCTTATGATGCATTAAGTTTATAGGCGTTGCTTGAAAACGTAGTTGCATCAGGACTACCTTGCCACCAGAAATTATCCTATTATTACGTATAGGATCGACTACATGCTTAGGCCTGCTATTTAAACGGTAGAAGCCGAGTGATCGACTATCACTCGTGAGGTAGGTGTTACTACCCCTTGGGATTGAGATTGGTGAGATGTTGGATATGAACATAACCATGTGGCCATGATAAATCACCTCTAATATACTATGGCACACGAGCGTCCTCGGATCATTTTGAATTACGCCTCACATATAGCTGGAAAAGGCGTGCGGAGCCTATCCGCGAAGCCTCGAATCTACTTGGGCCGGGTTTCAACTTCTAGGTATCCATGCCGGCGATGGGGGTGGTGTAAACAAGGGCCCGGTCGTGAGTCCTTAAGATGGGGCGGTGTCATTTGATGGGCACGCTTACCTGTTGGCAGCCGGGAGTTTCCTTGGTCATGGTGGTGAGTTGTTGATCCCGCGTTTCCCGAGTAGATCGTGGTGACCTATACCTCACCTTAGCGGGTGAGTGCGGTTTGTGTGAGGAATACCCCGCCAGCTGGTTTGCAATCGATTATAATCGCCATCGGTCCTGGATAGCGACTAACTTGACCGAGCAGTTACGGTGCCGCCAATAAGATTTGAAATGCGAGTTGGTTATGTTCACACATGATGGTTTAATGATTACTCAATCAATGCGGTTATGATATAATGTTGATTGCTTTTACCTTAAAATGATGAAGTAGTATGCGGGTGCTAATGTAGTAATGGCAGGATCCAACTTAACTGGATAAGCTAGAGAGTCCTTTTGTCACTAAATGATTATTAATAAGCTCATCTTTTGGCAAATAAAAGGAGTCGGCTAACCCACTATAAAGCCTCAGCATCCACCAAAGAGTCTTTATTTTCTTTTAGTCGGGTAAGTCTTGCCGAGTACAATGTACTCGGGGTGCAATTCCCAATGTTGTTGTTGTAGGTTGGAGAATTACTACCGTGGTGACACGGTGGACTTATATCCCACTACGGGAGGATTAGACTTCGGGCAAGTCACTCTTTTACCTCATCTACATGCTGTTGATGGAGTCGACCCTGAGCTGGCACTGTATTTAAAAGTATAGGTGTGAGTGTATTATCAAAAGAGTTTTTCTTCCGCTATTATTTCTATTTGGGTTGTAATAATCCTATGTGCGAAATGTAAATAAAACAGGTGAATGGGAACTGCTGAACTTTGGATTCAGGTTTGTTGTATAGTTGTTTGAAATTCTTCGAGGTTTCACGGACTACCGGGCTGGTTTGGTTGCTAAGTACTAATTGAGTTGTCACATCAGCTTGATTAGTACTTCGTAATTAAATTAGTTGGTCGGTTCTGTTACAGGCACGCTCTAAAAGAACGTGTTGCAAATGTTGATAGGTCGGGTATGAACTTCTAATCACCATGACTACAAGAACACCCTAAGGCCAGTCTCAGTGCATGGTGTCATTGCACTGTTTCCTAAACAAAATTGCTAACAAAGCCTCCATGAAACAAACATTGAAACACCCTCTACAATGCAACAGTTTCAATGCACTGTTTCCCAGGCTTAGAAAAGCACTTAATTGCCGCATGTGTATGGGATCATACACTTTAATCCTGTATGGGACGACGAGATGAAACGGCTCAGTGCTGGTTTCATTCGGGTTTCAATGCTGGGAAACGACGCCACCCCAGTTTCACCATGGTGAAACCATATGGCTCTCTCTCCTCCTCGTTTCAATCAAATTGCTGATGTGTCACTGTATTTAATGTGCATGACACTACGGTGAAACCCCCACTGAGACTGGCCTAAGTAATCTATTACATATAGCAGCGGCGTGAAGATCAAAGAGAACAGTTAAATCCTTGCGGGGAGACACTTGGAGACTTCGGCCTTGCATTAATTTCTTTACCTCAAAGGGGTGGCTGTGGTCTTGTTTAGTCAAAAACTTTGCTTTATTTCAGTTATTGTGGCTGTAAGTTTAACTCTTTACAGCAAGTGTCTGGACCATTGTGTTAAACTCGGTAATAATTGGTATGATTCTATGAAACTATATCTAAAACAAAAGTACTGAGCTTTGTTTTTTCGACCACGGCAAGTATGGTCAACAGAGAAGCCTGTCAGTTTTTGCTGCCCAACAGAAGTGGCCAACGCTCCTGTGGTTTTTGGGAAGCCGACAGGAATACCACGAGCCGACAGGAGCTTCCTCATTTCTGGTAACGTCCTGCCCTGTTTGTTGTACATTCGCCATGATCTAGTAGTGCCTCCTCACAGATTTATGTATACATGCACGCCAGCAGTGGCAATTCACGGGTCTACCAGCTACCTATATCTCTCTATATATAGCACCAACAACATTCTACACACTGCTACAGAACTTGCACCGCGGATGCAAAGTCGCATAGCCATAGTCCTGATCCGGAGATGAATAACTCAAGCTCCACCATCCCCGCCATGGTCGGCCGGAGCAACGAATGGTGCAACCATACACTCTATCTGTCTGTGTACAACCTCACCTCCTCCTACACCGACAAGAGGAATGAGGCCACCATAGTGACCACCTCCGCCGTGGTGTTCATCCTCGCCGCCATCTTCTTCAACCTCAACCTCTACAGCCGCTTCACACAAGTGAGCGCCATCCTCAACCCGACCGTCCGCATCTTCCTCTCCGCGTCGCTGTCCCTCTTCCTGCCAGTCATGTCCTACCTCTTCTCCGAGGCCAAGAACGACGATGGTGCCGCCACCGAGCTCCCGCAGCGGGCCCGGACGATCCTCATGTGGATGCTCCTCGTCGAGCTCCTCCGCAAAAAGGTGGAGGCAATAGGCATCCAGGCCTACTCCGGCACCATCGAGCGCGCCGCAAGGATAGGCTGGCTAGGCTACCTCGTCTTCTTCAACCTCAGAAGCGCCGGGAAGAAAGCGCTCTATGCCACCCTGTGGGTTCTCGCCGCTGGCAAGCTGATCCAGAGGTTCGTCACCATGGAGCTGGCAAAGCGTTCACTGGCCTATGGCAGGAACCCCCAGCTTCTTGCCTCCTACATGGCGCATGCGCTGCCGACGACACAAGGCAACGAGGCTGTGCAGCAGCAGCTCAGCGGGAGGCAGCTACTGAAGCAGTGCAAGTACATCGTCATGGGGGAATTGGACCTGGAGAAGACGGCCGGCCCAGACGGCTACGTCTTCCCGACGGGGATCGAGAATCGCGAGACCAGGGTCGTCACGGTCGGCGAGATCTGGGAGATCGCCGAGGACGACGAGCTGTTCCGGGACAAGGACGGCCCCGCGCTCACGAGGCTGTGCCTCTCCTTCGCGCTCTACAAGCTGCTGCGCCGGAGGCTGGAGGACTTCCCCGTCACCGACAAGGAAGCCCGTAACTGCCATGACCTCGTCTTCAAAGGCCTGCTCCCTGCGGAAGAAGAGGCAGCAGGCAGCGGCACCGCCGCCGCCGCCGCCCTGTTCCAAGTCTTCAACGACGAGGTCCAGTTCCTGTGCGAGTACTACCACTCGGTCCACCCCGTGGTGCTCGCCAGTCCTTTCTTCTTCCTGGTCAACTACATCCTGTTCCCCATGGTGGTCTGGGCCCTCTGCACCCTCACCATCATCCTGTGCAGCAACGGAGACGTGAGCTACGCCTTCCACAGCTTCAACGACGACAACTACGTCGTAGCGGTGGGCATAGTGAAGATCGCCATCTGCATCATGCTCAATATCAGGGAGTCACGCTCGCCCATGGCTCTCTACTCCACCGTCGACATATCCATCACCATCCTGCTCTTCCTCGCCTTCGTCTACGAGCAGATATGGGAGTTCATTGTCTTCCTGCTCTGCAACTGGTTCCTGGTGTCCTTGCTCTGCAGCTACACCAGGAGCCGCCGATGGCGCCAGAGCCAGCTGACGAGGCGGGCCATCCGCTGCATCCTGTGGGTCCGCAGCAAGCTGAGCTACCCCAACATCTGCTTCAAGCAGTTCTCCGTGCTGTGGTTTTGGCGGTGGCCGTCGTCGTGGCTGCCGACGGTGGCGGTGCCCGAGGATGCCAAGAGGAGCATCGTGGAGCGCCTGGCCAAGAACGCCGACCGCGTCGTTCCCCGCAGCAACGGCACGCTCGCGCTGCAGTCCAACCCGCTGCCGGAGCCGGACGACCTCTCCTGGGCGTGCGCCGGCGGCCTCGCCGAGGTCATCGTCACCTGGCACATTGCCACCGCGCTCCTGGAGGCGAGGCACCCGGGGAAGGAGCAGCTGCAGGGGGCGGGACTCCGCAGCCGCCGCAAGGTGGCCACGGCGCTGTCGAGGTACTGCACGTACCTGGTGGCCTTCCGCCCGGAACTCCTCCCGGACGACATGGGCGGGACGGCGCACGTGTACGAGGAGACCAAAGAGGAGCTGAAGAAGGAGATGCGCTGCTGGGGGTACTACCTGTCCGGAAAGGGAGCCCGGTGCGACAAGCTCATGGAGATCGCGCGGCGGGCACCGGCACCGGCGCCGGCGCCGGAGGGGGCGACGGCGCTATGCAGGGGCGCAAGGCTGGGCAAGGCTCTGATCGAGCAGCACGAGCGCGCAGCCGACGACGACGCGCGCGAGCGGGTGTGGAAGCTGGTGGCCGACGTGTGGAGGCTGGGCAAGGTCCAATGCTGCATATTTCGACCTTCAGCAATTAATAGTCAACAATTAAAAAAGCAATGATTGAGTATTATAAGAATATTTTTTGTCATACAGAATTACCTGAACACAGAGAATGATGATTATTAGAATGAAAGCACTAATACTTTTATTATAGATTTCTCTTGTACCATATTTTTTGGCGATATTATCTTCAGGAGATTCTTCATCTGAAATCATAATCTTCAATCCTTCCCTACTTGTGACGAGGACAACATATAGTTGGCCATGTGTGAAGACTCTTTTTGGAAAATAGAGGCCAACATTTTTTAACAATTGCCCTGGACTTTTGCTAATTGTCATTACAAAGCATGCTGATATAGGATATTGTCTATTTTTGAAGAAAAATACCTACTTGATCAGGAGCACAATATCATGATTTTTTGTCAACCCGAAGTATGTTTTGGTTTCTTCTATCAATCCAGTATGTGTTGCAGCTCCTATGATATCTATGATAAACAAATATGAGTTCATATCAAATAGTGATCATAATAGAGGAAAATATTAAAATATAGTGCTAGCGATAGTTTATATGATAGATTCGTGTCGAAATTTACTCTATTAGAAAGTATGGTTGTACTGAAGAACCGGAAACTATTGGAATGTCTTGTGTATCTATGATCTTCTTTATATTAGTTTTGGGCAAGAAGTTGAATACCTTATCATTCTCCAAATGATGAGAAAACATTTTACCTGATGATCAAAAAGGATCATATCAAGACTGATCTTCGCCACTACCAAGCAAGATTGTATTAAATATTCTAGTGACTCGTGCTTTTGTTCTCCGTAATTCTTTTCATAGCCTAATTCACTTAATGTTTTTCAAACCAGTGTAAGAAAGCTGAGAAACATAATAATAATGGCATTTAACCCTAATACAAAAATACGAGCTTTCTAAATTTTTTAGTTGAATATGTGTTGCATATAAACGTTGGGTCAACTTAATGCTACTCTTCCTCTTTCCTCCCGGCTGTAAATCTTGGTTCAAAATAAGTTTTCACCGCAACAACTCATGACTAATTTTTATCAAGTCAACATCATAATGAGGATATTTTCATAAATAAAAAATTTCAAAAAAATAAAATTTTAGTTGAATTCAACCTTTGCTCGAATTCAACATGCAAACTCTCACACATGGTTTCTAGTTTTTCTTAAACAAGAATACTTACTCCCTCTCATCTCCTTCAAAGAGGGTTTACAAATAAACTCGTGCATCCCATGTTTGATCAAATGCATTTGCGTTTCAATTCCTGATTTCCGTTTGGCTTTTGGATTTTGTTTGGAGTTTCATCTCCACCTTAAAATCCCTCCCAAATGCCCTTGCGCAAAAAGAAAAATTGCCCAGCCAAACGGGCCTCCACCGGCCCACCTTCCTTACTTCCTTCTCTACACCGTGGGCCCAGCCTCAACCCGTCCTTAGCCCAGCTCCTCCTCCAACCACGCAGCCCAACCAGCAGCTCGGCGGGCCGCCTCTCCTTCCCCACAAACCGGCCCACCTCGCCCTTCCTCCCGCTCCAGGCCCAGCCGTCCGTGTAGTCACAAGCCTGCAATTGTCGTCGTTCTCTCACTGACCTCTTTCTGTTCACTGCCGCCAGTCCTTAGTAGCGACTAGCGAGCTCATGACATGCATAGCGATCGATTAGCAGTTGCCACGAGTATACATGATAAAAAAAATTAACTTCATTGCAATTTCCTGGCTTCACGTGGCAACTTTTTGCATGACAATAGTAACATGACTTGCTTGAATTATAGTATCTAAAAGCATAGAAAGTTAACCTTAATTTATGTGACAACACACGCAGAGTTCATCTAGTTTATGTAATAGATGTGTCCTCTGTTCCAACATGTATGGGAATCGGACACACATACCATTGTTGGATGCAAAAACATGTGCAGTTTTAACTTGTATGAGCATAGGCCGCGAGTTCGGATCTCATATGACACATGGAGATACTGAATCTAGAAAAGCGGTACAGAAATGTGTTCCCTATTAGAATTTTTCGTAGGGAAAGCCTTCTAAGACAATTTCAATCATGGTTCTAGGAAAGATAGTTCCCCTAAGGTATCTTTAATTTTCTTAGGAAAAGTTTAACACTCTAGGGAAACCATTGGATTATATATTGAGAGATATTGACAATTTTAAAAGTAATTAAAAAAAAGTGGATTGAAGAATGACTTGGCTCTATACGAGGAGAAATTAGATACAGAATAGGAGTACATTGGATCAGGTTTGGTTGGTCATGTTGGGATTGGAATAAGAATCGGCCACCAACCACAAACACACGTTTATATGCAATAGAAGCAACGCATGCCTTCTTTTTCCATCTTGTTTTTTCTATTGACAAGTGACCTTTATTGACAGGTGACCACTGAGTGAGGACTTGTATATTTTGTTTTGGTAGTGGTGGAAATAGACTAGCATGCTCGACCATGAGTGCATGTTTGCTAACCCTGTGGGTTACCAGATTTGTTCCCTAATACTAGGCATTGATGAATTGAATGAAAGGGTGATTGGTAAGCTTATTGGGTAGACCTCAGAATCTAAATTGTTTTAAAAATGCTCGAATTAGTCTGATCCAAATTCGTAATTCACTCGTACTGAATATTTGAGTGACAGTAGTGATGTATAAACAATCTTCTTCCCCAATTAAAAGGTTCCCACACTTTGAGATAATGTTTCTCTTGTTCTAGTTAGCTCATAGACCAAAATGTTTTTTAATACTAACTTTGTTGAAATAAAGGGCTCGGGTCTGGCACGTTCTTATTCCTTGTACCTGTCTTAAAGTAAATCCTTCTTTTGCCTCACAGAAATTCCTTTCTTACAATGAAACTATTCTGAGTATAAACTAATATATTAAAGGGAGAATTAGCTGTGGGACATTTCCCACTTTCGAAATCGGGTGTCTCACACCTCCACTTGCGAAATTGGCTATAGGACACTAAAAGTGGGAGCACATTTGCGAAATTGGCTATAGGACACTAAATGTGCTCCCACTTTTAGTGTCCTATAGCCAATTTCGCAAGTGGAGGTGTGAGGCACCCGATTTCTAAAGTGGGAAGTGTCCCACGGCTAATTTTTCCTATATTAAAATATTGTTTTTTCTTTTGTGACTCTGTCCACTTGAGCTTTTTAGCAATGCCATTACAGTTATATTTTACCTAGAAAAGCAATAGGCCAAGATGTGTCTTTAAAATGAAGTAATATCTCGCTTTTTACTATAAAAGGCGGATTTTTTCTTTTCTTTAATATCTTTAAATAAAAGAGAAAAGAATATATATTAGTATAACTTCCATGCATATGGGTCATTGAAAATTTGGAAAAAGACTGTTGCTATTGTAGTTATCTTTAATATGATCTTGTCCGAAATGCAAATAAGCACTAGTATCAACTGGGAATATCCTCTCACAAATATCACTAGGAATAAAGGCACCGTTAAAGTTCTATGGCATGATCGAATACAGTAGATCGACATGAGATTAGAATCACACTACAATTTTAATTAATTTTACAAGAACATAAAAAGAAGACTACCAAATTTCATCTAGAGGACTCTTACCAAAATTTCAACAGGAGGCAAAATCCAAAACTAAAAGAGGGATCGGAACAAAATCTGATGAATGAACTCTATGATGATAGAAGATAATTCGCTCTATTTCCCTTAACCTTTTAAAGCCATAAGATGATCATTTTGTAAGAATTTAGGCGGCACCCATATAACTTACCAACCGAATGATATAATTTTGGGTGCACAACACATGATGGCTGCCTTGATAAGTTTACAACCAATCCTATACTTCAGATAAAAGTAGCCATGGAGTTTGAGCTAACGTGAGAAGCTACTATGGTAGTACAAATCATGCTTAACATAGAAAGTGGCCTGTGACTAGCTACCATCAAAACAAGCTCATCAACCAATCCTATACTCAAGATATCATCGATCAATCCTATACTCAACAAGTCAAGATAAACTGCAAAGTATATTATATGGTCCCGTTCGGGCCGGTAGAAAAACCGACGATTTCGGAGACTCAATAGTGATTTGTGAGAGAAAATCCTTCGAAATATGCCGAATCTGCCGGCCGAACAGGACCTATAGTTAGAGCAGCTCCAGTGTTGGCCAAAAGAAAACCGTGGAAAACAAAAGGCGTAGATCGCAGACGAGCCGAAAAGAATAAAATACTCATGCTGAACACATTACCTCCCCCATGCTCTCCCCAACGCCACTCGAAGCCGATGCGCGCGCGCACACACACATACGAGACAACGAGCTTTACTTTTGCTCGATTAGACGATACGACGCAACATTGGTGACGCTCTTAGATGAAGATGAAACCAATACCCTTGGACGACCTAGGCATTTGTCGTAACCTGCAGACCATGAACCATAACGCATAACTAGCATCTTTTTTCAACCAAAGAAAGCTCATAGTCAATCTATGGTCGCTAGTCGCATCACATTGATCACTTGCTCTTGACACTTTTTCTAAATTACTTGTTTGCACTCCATTCCTTATAGTCAAAATAGGACAATAGTCGATATATACTATGTGAACATATTGTTTATCCTTTGATGCATATTACACTACACTCTTATTGGTTGTGTGGTTTTCGAGTCTGGTTTCTGCTCAAAGAACTAGACTTGTTTTTCTTTTCATAGTGTAATAAAAATAACAGCAAAGTTTGGGTAAAAAAAGAGATTAGGAGAAGAAGATGAGAAGAACGTGTGAGAACTAGAGGGAGAGATCCACAAGGAAGCTACTCGCGTGGCGTACTACCATACTCTCTCTCTCTAGCCTCTCCCCCTTCCTGCGCCTGCTGTATGTGTGTCCCCCCTGCCCTGCCAACCCTTTTCTATTGCATTGCAGTCGGTTCCCCTCTCCTCCAAGCCAAACACCCCTCTTCCCCTTCCTCCCTACGCCTCCTCGCCCGCCCGCCCGCCCGCCCGCCGCTTTCCCCACCCAATCCCCCCGCCGGCGCGCCTCCCTCCGCCGGGGCGGCCGATTCCCCGGAGATTCCGCGCGATTCCGCGCCGATTCGGCCCTCCTCCCGGGGTTCCTCGGCGAATCGGCGGGGATCGGGACTCCCGGCTCGCTGGAGGTCAGGCCCCCCCCTCCTCCCCTCCGATCGCTAACCCTCGTTGCTTGGACCAGGGGTTTGCCGCCGGTTACTGCCCGCGCCGCCCTGCCTAGGTGCGATGAACAGATGAGTGAACTTTTGCTTCTGCAACTGGTGCTGGGTTGGGTGCGGTGGGGGAGAGCGATTCCGTGATCGGGGCGCCGTCTGCAGCGTGCCGTTGCCCGATGTGCGGAGCGGGGTGCGCGTCGGGCGAGGGTTCCTGGTGGTTAGTTAATTAAGCAAGTTGCTAGTAATTGCACGAGTAGATTTACCTGTTGCCGGCCGTTAATGGCTCTGTGCTGATCCATTCGTTAGTTACGCTTTTGTTGGGACTTGGGATGAGATGTGTGCAGTCAGAGCATGGAATCTTTGGTGTGCAAGGAATGGATTTGTGTCTGTGGGAAGTAGCATTACAGAGGACAGAAGAGGGTTGCTGATGTTGCTAGGAAGTAGATGTGTGCCTTATCCAGTTATATCCTGTAATGATTATTGACAAAAATAGGATTGACTGGATTGCTGCAGACTTTGGTTTACCCACAATCATGTCACTCTAGCAGCATACTTCTTGTTTGATGTAAAATTATAGCCTAACTGCAACTTATGCATCCCTACGTCGAATGTGCTTGCAGTGATAGCTTTACTGTCTGTAGGTTTTGCGATTAGAATAGCTGTAGAATGTTTTGGCTGCTACAAAGGCTGGCTGAAACTGATTGCCATATCAATTGTCCAATATGCACGTCCTTTTAGTATGCTCTATTGCTAGATGAAAGCAGATCATCTTGCCGCTTCTCGGTTCAGGTAGCAGCCGTAATCACTGCTAACCATTGGTTGTCTCCCCAACTACGTTGGCTGGCTACATTGTAGCCATGTTCTTTTAGTTCAGTGATGATGCCCGGCGCAAGATAGTGTTGTCATGGCTTTGCTTTGATGCGCGCAGCCTAATTTCTGTGCTGCCTTTGATTACGCTGTGGGATATGCTGCCAAGCAGTCAGATAATTCTAGACTGACAAGGAATCATATCTTGATACCTTCAGATACGAAGATTAATGACCAGAAATCTATGGCACCCCTTGTTGAGTAGCAAATGGGTGTTATATCCTCTTTGTCAAGTGAGTGCAGTCCGAGGCCAGGATGAAATTTGTAGTAGGGCTGGGGGCAGTTATTTATTTCTGTATTTAGTTTTCAACCTGGTACCTTTATCTCTGAGATTTATTATTTGCCTGGTTTGGTTCCCAGGAACTGAGAGGAATTGGAAAGTAATCTAATAATGAAATGGGAACCACTTTCTAGATATTGGTTTCAATTCATGGGATCCAAACAGGCCCTTAGTTATTCACTAAATTTTCCCCTCAACTTCCTTGGTACTAGTGGCTTCAATTTGTTGTTGGTTGGCAGATGGCCCTTGTCATTTGTTGTTGCTTGTTATATTGTCAATGCAATGTGTTCCTTGCATTAGTTGTGACAATTCTTATATCATGAAAATTTACCTGTGTTTGCACTAGATATTGTATCAGGTCGAGATGAATAGAATTGTGACCTTGCTTGATAGTTCATGACTCTCACTTTTTAATTCCTCCTCTGCAGAATCCTCCATCTGTTTCAGTAACTGTTTGGAAAGTTTTGCGTGGAGATTGCATACCATCACCTTCCCTGAAGTGAAAAATATATGGCCTGATCTTGGCATTTCATGGGAGGTTTTGAAGATGATGAACCACCCTCAAAACGCGCAAGAGCATCCTCAGTAGAGTCTGCAAGTGTGCCAGACTGTTTCTCGTTTTCGAAATCTGCAAGTCCTTTGGGAAGTACAATGGCTAGACCTTTGCCTTCCCAAGGGAAAGAAGTTATGGTTGGTTCCAAGGGTGTTATTAAGAAGGAGGAATTTGTTAGGATAATCACCAAAACTCTGTATAGTCTTGGATATGAAAGAAGTGGAGCAGTTCTGGAGGAGGAATCAGGGATTACTTTACACGAGCCTATGGTGAATCTTTTCAGAGAGCAGGTGATTGATGGGAATTGGGATAATGCGGTGGTTACCTTGAATAAGATTGGCCTTCAAGATGAAAACATTGTGAAATCTGCGGCATTTTTGATATTGGAGCAGAAATTCTTTGACCTTCTAAGTAACGACAATGTCACGGGCGCTATGAAGACTTTACGATATGAGATCACACCCCTTGGTGTTAATAGAAAAAGAGTGCATGAACTGTCGACTTGTATGATTTCTTGTTCTCCACAGCAGTTGTTCCTTGGTTTTTCAAAGCTTGGCATTGATTCTTCTAGTTCACGGTTCAAGCTTCTAGAAGAATTGCAAAAGGTGCTCCCTCCAACTGTTATGGTGCCAGAGAGGAGGTTAGAAAATTTAGTTGAGCAGGCACTTACTGTACAAAGAGATGCTTGCTATTTCCATAATTCTGTTGATGGGTTGTCGCTATACATTGATCATCACTGTGGGAAAGACCAGATACCATCTCGCACGCTACAGGTAAGAAAAACTCTGGTATCTGCTTCGGTGTTTGCTTGGAGCGCTAAGGCCCAACAAGTGCTAGTGCTGTGTTTGCTGGCCAACCACTCATGTACTGTCTTGATTTGTCATTTGTATCGTATTTAAAACACTTCTCAATGCAATGGTTCTTTTTTGTTTTGTATTTCACTGCCATTATCTATATTTGGATTATGGTACATACATAGCAGTTTGAATGAAATCCGTCCAAGTCCCAATGTTGATGTTGTAATTTGCAAATCTGAAGGCATGATCTAGCTTTATAGCATGTAGACCTCTTAAGCTTCCTTCTAGCTTCCCCTTGCTCCATCTCCTTCCTCTTTCTCCCCGCTTCTCACCATCTGTTGCCAAATAATAATTTGTATAATTCAGCTTACTGCAGAGATATGTTTTTCAGGAAAAAAGGTTAGATAATTGGTGAGTGCCACTCATCTTTGCACTTATAAAAATGTTCTATCAACTGAGGTTATGTTTTCTTTGTTAAGAAACTGTTCTTTCACTCTAAGGAAAATAAATAGAAACTTGCAACTTGTACTTTGTTTTCACTTTTAACTGGATGTGAAAATTAGATAATTTGGTCATCAAGACTTTTTTTTTCTAGTAGCTGCATATGTTAGAGTTCGATGCTTTGAAATTCACTAGTAAAAAAATGTTGCAGGTTTTGCATGCACATCATGATGAAGTGTGGTTTATCCAATTTTCAAACAATGGGAAGTATTTAGCCTCAGCATCAAATGATAAATCTGCAATTATATGGGAGGTAAACTTGTGAACCTATGCTTCTAACGTCTTCTTTTCTCATGATCTGCACACAAACTTAGCGGCCTGTTCCTTAGTTCTTATTTTACACCTCATGCCAAGAACTGAACTTGTCCAATATTACTGATGCTTGTCATCACCTGTTCTTTATTTTTTTACAAAAAGTTGACATTCAAATCCTTGGTTATTTCCAAAACGAAGACTAGTTTGCCATTCGATATTACATTTTTTTCCACGGAAAGCCTACTACTTATTACATGCTGTTAGCTTCTGGAACCAAGTACATTCAGTTTATATGTTTACCAAGTTTGCTCCCCTAGCTTGAATCCTGGCACTTATCTATGTTCTTGTTGATCATGAAAATGTCCGTCCCCACCATCTTACAACTGCACAGTAGTGAAAGTTGGGTTGCAGTGCTTGTTCCTGATACTTGTAGAAGCATTGATCCTGTAATTTGCTACTGATAAAGGAAGCTTTAGTTTTTACTTCTGTTCTATTGTTATTGACCATGCTATATGGTTTACTTTCCCCCTTTTTCATTTATTTCTTGATTTCTTGATGAATTTTTTTTTTTTTTTTCATTTCTTAGGTTGATGAAGATGGAGAGCTATTACTGAGGCATACATTGAGTGGTCATCAGAAGTCGGTGATGATGGTTGCATGGAGCCCTGATGATTGTCAGCTCCTCACATGTGGGCAGGAAGAAACCATCCGACGCTGGGATGTTGAATCTGGCAAATGTCTTCATGTTTATGAAAAGCCCCCATTGGTTTGATATCATGTGCTTGGTTTCCAGATGGAAAGCAAATATTGTCTGGGCTAGCTGATGAAAACTTATGCATTTGGGATTTAGATGGTAATGAAATAGATTGCTGGAAAGGGCAGAGATCAACAAAAACATCTGATTTTGCTGTAGCAAAAGATGGAAATCTTATAATCAGCATGAGTAGGGACAACACAATTCTTCTATTTGATAGGGAGACAAAACAGGAGAGGATAATTGAAGAGGCTAATACAATTACTTCATTTTCTCTATCAGAAGATGGTGATTTCCTGCTTGTAAATCTTATAAGCGAAGAGATTCATTTGTGGAACATAAGAAATAATCCTGTTCGAGTCAACCAGTACAATGGCCATAAGCGCAACCGGTTTGTGATAAGGTCTTGTTTTGGCGGATCTGAGCAGGCGTTCATTGCTAGTGGTAGTGAAGATTCACAGGTATGATGATTGCCTTGTTTCCCACCTGATGGCTATAGAACTAATATTATGTGTGCACTTACATTTTGTTGTCTTTGTGTGCTGTTTTTATTGATGTGTGCTACTCCCAGACAAATGCTGTTCTAGAATCTATACAATTATATTTATTGTTTGATGAATCTAATCTAATGGAGAATGCAGCTAACATGTTTGTCATTTGAACCATCCTCATTTTATCGCATTATTCTTCTGTTTATGATAAAGCATTCAAACATCGTGCGACATGGAAATCGTTGGTTAGCTGGGACGATCTCACAATTGACACCTATGTCTAGGCCGGTCTCAGATTTATTGCAATTTAATATGCATGTTTAATTGCTTATATCTGTCTGCACATGCTAGTTTCCACCACCTATCTACGTTAGGCATACATCATATTTGTTGTCACTTTCTACCACTTGTCTTTGACCAAATCATGCTGCTGGTTTATTTTCAGGGTAGGAGATGCCCAATATGAATGTTATAAATATGTTGAAATTATCTATTTCTTTCAATTGATTGCCATTTCTGATGAACTATTATACTTCCAAGGGGTGTATCATGGCATCCATATGTCTTGTAGGCAGTAGAAAGTGTGGTACCTTGCATTTCAGTAATAAAAAAACTAAAAATGTTACTGCCCCCTTTCAAATTGTAAGTTCTTTTTCTTTTTCTAGATACATTGTTTTTACTACGTATTTAGACTGCATATCTAGGTGCATAGCAAAAATTATGTACCTAAAAAAGTAAAGTGACTCATGATTTGAAATGGACGGAGTACAACTTAAAGTTGCAATGAGATACAGAAGATTTAGCCTTTGCAATGTCTAGGAGGCCCTGTGGTTGGTCAGTCCAGTCACACAGTTCATTGCATATTCTCTTGTACCCTGCAAGCATGCTTAGTAAAGTAATAATGAGAACACTTGTCATGTTTCCAGGTCTACATATGGCATAGAGGCACTGGTGATCTCATTGAGACTCTTGCTGGTCACTCGGGCACAGTCAACTGTGTAAGTTGGAACCCTACGAATCCCCACATGCTCGCATCAGCTAGCGACGATCACACGGTTCGTATATGGGGGTCAAAGAAGACCAGTCTTAAGCGCAAGGATGTTGGGAGCAGCAACTGCAACAGTAATGGGTTCCACTCGAATGGCAATGCACATGGCAACGGTTTCGTTCACCAGTGCAATGGAAACAGCACCAAATGATTTGCCAGGCCGATGTATCCCCATGGATGGTTGACTGGCATCTGTAAATCCCCGTTCTTTTGCTTCCCTCCTGGAAGAAGAATCACCACCACCATAGAAAAAAAAAACCAAAAAAACAAAGCTGCAGCACAAAGTGTGGGGAACCAGCTGGGTTTCGTGCGCCATCTTTCCCTTGTTCCATCATGACTGTCATCACATTTATTTCTTAATTCAAGCTGGGATGGAATTATGATATTTCATTGCATCTATGATATCTTGATTTACCCTCCTGATTGATTGTAACTGCATTTTGGTGATGATGGTGATGGTTATTAATTCCTCTGATTGCATTTTTCTTTGAAAAGAAACAAATGTTAGGCTAGGATGCTCCAGCTAACGAACGGGCGGAACATCTTATCATAAAATTTAAATAAATTCGATTCAATTACTTGGTTCGGGATCAAATGGAGTATTTGATCGCCGTACCTTTAAGCAGATTTCGGGTGTTAATAGAAATTTAGATGATTTCTCAAACCAAACAACTAACCAGTGTTCTGGTGCCATTGAAATACATGATACCTTATGTGTTGTACTTGAACTTTAAAAAATAAAAGTCTTCGCATTTGAAGATAATGAAAGTTAGGGGATCATAAACATCCCCCTAACTTTCTTAAGGGGAATTTATGTCGTGGCATTTAGTAAAGATGATTAGATCTGTCTTAGAGAAACTTCACCGGATTGACAAAACAATGCTCTTTTACTTATAATTGTTGAAGGTAAAAAAAAAAAAAAAAAAGGAACTCGAGATCATTTTTCTCAATTTTATTTCTTGTATTTTTTTTCTCAATCCCTCAAAAACTTTCCTCAATCCTCAAATGGAGGAATTTTTTACTTTTATCAATCTTTTTCGAATCTTATTTTAAAAATAATCCAATCCACTTTTTTAAAGAACCCTGTAAACTTGTCTATACAAAGTCTGCTAGTGGAAGCAAACAAGCATTGGTAATCCTTACAAACAGTAGCAAAGTTGTTGCAGTCTTAACAAGGTGGTGGACATCGGCTGCCTCCTCGGTCGACCACGTCGTGGTAAAACACTCTACTTGGAAAAACCTATCATTGAAGGAGATAAACTTGGACAATAAGAAGACTATACAAGATACAAGACCTATCACTGGGGCACTTAAGTAAGTAACGTTGACAAGGATGTTGGATACCTCTCTCTCTGTTGAAATGGTCTATTAATTTCTTCATTCTCTCACAACATTGCATTGTTCGAGCGTTGTGAAGAGCCTTAAAATAGGGATTGGATATACTTGAAGAGCTCTAATTAGAACTCAAAATAGAGAAATAATATAAATCTATGCTGGTTAGTGTCTTTTCATATACGGTAGGCAGGATGTTTTACTTTTTGAGCATTCTTACGTCATGGTGTGCAATGAAACAAGCAATTGCCTCTAGGTCTAGAGGTGAGCATAAGGGTCCGTTTGACAGCGTTCGCGGAGCAGATTCTCAAGGAGAATAATTACTCTCTGGCTGCCAAATTTCCAGAAAAAGTGATTCTCCGTTGATTCGTGAAGTGATTCTCTAAAATGAATTAAGAGGCCGAGAGCTGAAAAAGTAGCTTCTTCTGATTCTATGAAGTGATTCTCCATCTTGATTTTAAGAATTATGTTAAAGAATAAAAGAGAATCACTTTCAGCCACGAATCACTTTACCGGAAATCACGAAGCATAGTTGGAGAATCAAGGAGCACAACTCTCCTAAACGAAGCCTAAAGCTACATCAAATGCAACTACTAAGATATTGTGTATCACAAGCTTCCGCCTAAATTGTGAATCTTGCATTCCAAAGTAGCCTATTATATTAGGACCAAATACAACTTGATATAAGATTCATCAACTCGACACATCAAGCGAAGATGGTGGATTTACCAAACCATTGTGATGCATGCATGGCAAGGCTGTGATTGATGGGCCCATTTGTACAATATGTGTAAATTTTCATCCATCGGATCTCCAATTATATAGTTGTTCCTTTTTTGAAGGCGTAAGTCTTGTGATGCATGGAAGCTTAGATTTTTATGGTATGTTTGTATTCCTACAACTAGTAATTAGCTGCTAAAATTAGCTAAGAACATCTTTGGATCCTTATCTAGTATAAGCTAGCTAATTTCTTACATATCACCTATTAACAATTAGCTATTTGGTTTCTTTTATCTAATACTGCTTATATAGTTAGCTACTCCCTCTGTCCTATGATGAATTAAAACATTATAGCAAATATAGCATTCACTAAGGTTACAGATAAAAGACCTAGTTACCCCTATAATTCTCATTATATTACTATGTATTTGAGTTGTCATGCTCATCTAATGCGGTGCTTACTCTCAGGCCACACATAACAAACCATCCACTGGATCAACTTTTCACATTTTGCAATGCACCTACTATGTACCTCACAAAAGTCACATTTCCACTCTACCACTAGAGGACAACGATTTGACAGATGGATGATGGAGTAGGGTGTGTGGCACTATGGCCATGTGCATACCTATAACGTCTAATGTTTTGAGACATCATTTAAGTGCTAGAATATCTTGTATTCTGAGACGAAGGGAGTAAAGTGGATCCAAATAAAGCTTTATGATTTTTCTTTTAAATAGCATGTGTGGCACGTGATCCTTTATCTCTTTCGAGTAGATATTTTCCTAGTGTTTAGATCCACACCACTATATTTTTTTTGAAAATGTGTCACTGTACTTTATTTGTATCTATTAGCTGCTTGCTAATAGCTCATACATAGTTAAAATTAGCCAAATAACTATTAGTTCGTTCGATCCAATTATTGAGATAGTTATTAGTTGAGCATTAGTTTTTTTTAGAATATAGCTGAGCATTAGCTAACAATTAGCTAGACTATTAGCTTGATTTGTCTGGATCCAAATGAGCTAACTATTAGTAGCTAATAACTATATCACAGCTGTGCAAAGAATTTACTATGCCTCAAATGTTGGCGTCACTCTGGTTCCCGCCTCCCGGCTCCTCCCCGGAGCTTAACCACCGGGCTATCCATGCCCATCCGCATGCACTGGAACTTTTGACTACTGTATTGTTTTCCTCCAACAGTAGGGTACAACACAGACAAGATTTTTGACTACACCTGTGCAAACGACATTGTTGAGTTTGGACAAATCCAGCCAGCTCTTGTCACGCTTTATCAGTGACAATGCATATGTCGCCAGCCGCCACCGCCAACAATGACCAATCTTGTTGTTTGCACTTTTGCCTAGCTTTATATCCACTTCAATTATACAATCTCTGAAGCATTGGCCATTGTGAATCCATGCAAGCATTGTCCACTCCTATATAGCAGTAGCACCCCTGTGCAGAGTTCTTGGAGTCTTGAGTCTTGACAGAGTTTCAGGAATAGAGGAAATGGAGATCACGCCGTGCCCAAAGCCTCATTTCGTGGTCATCCCATGGCCAGTCACCAGCCACATGATTCCCATGGTGGACATCGGCTGCCTCCTCGCCGCGCACGGCGCCCCGGTCACCATCATCACCCCGCCCTCCTGCTCGCCGCTCGTCCAGAGCCGCATCGACCGCGCCGGGCCAGGCGCCTCGTCGGGCATCACGGTGACCGCGGTCTCGTTCCCGGGCACCGAAGCCGGCCTGCCGGAGGGCTGCGAGAGGCTGGACCACGTCCCCTCCGTCGACCTCGTGCCCAACTTCTTCGACG
The DNA here is from genome assembly GCA_018135685.1 of Themeda triandra. Classification (NCBI taxonomy): domain Eukaryota; kingdom Viridiplantae; phylum Streptophyta; class Magnoliopsida; order Poales; family Poaceae; genus Themeda; species Themeda triandra. Next base: position 57,070 of record JAENPR010001840.1, on the reverse strand, counting down.
CCAACGCGCGGTTCGGCGACGCCGTGGCGGAGCACTGCCGCGGCCTCCTGATGGCCACGCCGACGACGAAATGCGTCGTCGTCGCCGGGATGTGCAACACGTGGGCGCACGGCCTGGCGCGCGAGCTCGGCGCGCCCTGCTTCATCTTCCAGGGCTTCGGCGCGTTCGCGCTGCTGTGCTGCGAGTACCTGAACACGCGCAAGCCCCACGAGGGCAAGGCGCTGGACGAGCTCGTCGACGTCCCCGTCCTGCCGCCGCCGTTCGAGTTCACGTTCGCCAGGAGGCAGCTGCCGCTGCAGTTCCTGCCGTCCTGCTCCATTCCGGAGCGCTGCCTCCGAGAGCTCCGGGAGTTCGAGATGGCCGTGGACGGCATCGTCGTCAACAGCTTCGAGGAGCTGGAACACGACTCGGCCGCGCGCCTCGCGGCCGCCACGGGCGGCAAGACCGTGCTCGCCGTCGGTCCCGTCTCGCTGTGCGGCCGCGCACGCGCACCTCCTACCAGCTCGGACAATGATGCTAGACGGTGCATGGCATGGCTGGACACCAAGAAAGCCGAGTCCGTGCTCTACGTCAGTTTTGGCAGCGCCGGCCGCATGCCGCCGGCGCAGCTGATGCAGCTCGGGCAGGCGCTCGTGTCGTGCTCCTGTCCTGTCCTCTGGGTCATCAAGGGCGCGGACACGTTGCCCGACGACGTCACCGAGTGGCTACAGCGCAACACCGACGACGTCAACCAGTGTCTCGTGGTGCGCGGGTGGGCGCCGCAGGTGGCCATTCTGGAGCACCCGGTGGTGGGCGGCTTCCTGACGCACTGCGGGTGGAACTCGACGCTGGAGAGCGTCACCGCCGGCGTGCCCATGGCCACCTGGCCGTTCTCCGCCGAGCAGTTTTTAAACGAGAAGCTGATCGTTGATGTGCTCGGCATCGGCGTGTCTGTCGGCGTGACGAAGCCCACGGTGGGCGTGCTGACCGGCGGCGAAGCCAAGGCGAAGGCGGATGTGGGGATGGAGCAGGTGAAGCGAGCGCTGGATGTGCTGATGGATGGAGGAGTGGATGGGGAGACCAGGAGGACGAAAGCTATGGAGCTCAAGGCCAAAGCAAGGTCGGCTTTGGAGCATGGAAGATCGTCATACATGAATCTGGAGAAGCTCATACAATTTGCTGCTTAGCTTGAAAATGGATGATCGTTCTTTGTCAGTTTCAGCAAGCAATTAACTTAGTTCATTTCTGCGTAATAAAGGTTCAGAAACTAGCTAGGACTGCAAGCAGACAGGGTACATGTAGGTTTCAGGAAAGAACGCTGTCGCTGCAGGATTGCAATCTCTGTCCAGGATTGCAACTGGACAGAGATTGGAGTTTGGATTGAAGATCAGTGACTCACGTGCGTTGCCTAAGATTTTATTCAGTTTCAGGTATCTGATTTTATTCCCCGTGCGTTGCCGCTGGAGTTCCTGAAAATATTTTATTAGTTGAACTCTGGTCGTAAAAAATATCAAACTAAAAATGAAAGATACATCCGATTTGGCACAAAACAAAAGGTGATGAAATGTTTCGAAGGAACTTAAAGACATAATAATTCAATGCTAATGCTATGCGAATGAAGCTAGATCTGTCGGATAAAAAGAAGAACAGGATCATCATTAAAAATGGCAAATGTATTTATAGTGGGGCAGTCAGCCGTGTTTATACACCTACCAAGGCCTACAAACATCTAATGGGCCATACTGAAATATTGCCAGCATTCAAACATCTAATGGGATATACTGAAATCTTGCCAGCTGAAATCTTCTGGTTAGTACTAAAAGATCGCCTCAGTTACGTGTCTTGCGTCTTGTGTGCTATGTGTGTAGGATTGTTAGTTGAGACATGGGTATCAAACTTTTTTTTTCTGATTTCTATGTTCATTGAGCCAGCTGTGCCATGCTATATGTGTAGGATTTAATTCGGAAATGACCTCTGAAATTTCGAGGTTGTGCCCAAGGCAATGTAAAATTTTACAACCTTAGCACCCCTTACCAGCGGTATATATTTACACAAGATTTGCTCCACTTTTGTTAATTACAATAATAAAACTATCATCCCCATCTTGTATAGATGCATGTCCACTGAAGCCAAGGTGTCAAACACAAGGAAGAGATGTAATATTCAAGCAAAACTCTAGTGAGTGATTGTTTCTGATAGGACAAGTACCGATGTTTTATTTTCTTGGAATCTCGGTAGCCATAGCCGATATGATGACGGTGCCCATGCTGAATCAAAAGGTTGGTGTCATCCTGACTTTCCTGAGGGGTGGTCAGGATAGCATAACATAGCATAGCATAGCCCAGACCACGCTGACGCTGGTGCCTCAACGGTGGCGCTACAAATTCTACCGCCGGCCCAACAATCATGAGCTCGTGAATGGTTGACAATGCAATGAGATATAGTATCAACAAGTAACTGGGTGCATCAATAACTATAGAAATTTGTTTAAACTTATTAGCCCGGCTTATTAGTCATCTCGGCTTATCAACCGCAGAAACCATCCAACAAAGGGCTGCACATGGGCTGGAGAAGTAGCGGGCTATAAGATTAGCCTCGATGACAAGTTTCATAGCATAGTTATCAAGACTACCATATTGGCTTTTGTGTTGGTAACCATGCCGAGGGTTTCTTCTGAAACTCTAAAAAAATCTCTATCTCCCTCTTTATAACTAACATGCCAATTCATTAAGTTTATTGACGCGTGTCATAGAATTAAAATATGTGCAAGAGATGAACTTAATGTTTTTCTCTTTTCTAATAAAATATGAAAAAAAAAGTTTGAAGTCAACTCTTGGATCGAGTTGCCACAAGATCGGCTCACCTCTCTGTTTAGTGACGGCACAGGCTTGCAGTTTTTTTTAAAGAAAAGGGTTTCCCCCGCTTTTACATTACCAAAAGCCAACAATGTTTACAGCATTTGCGTACGCGCGCCCGCAACAAGTTTAAAAGTTCTATGGAACTGAAAACTGAAAGAAGGGATCTAGTGATCCTCCAGCACTATCTCCAGCCAAACCAGCTTGAAAGTGCATCTGATTCATTCCCTCAGATTGATCTGGGAACACCACCGACAAAGGCCGAGCAACCGATTGATCCCACCCTGATAATGACCCTGTCATTCCTAGCGTCCACTGGAGTCGAGCAGGCGAGCTTGCTTGTATCTCCAACATTCTGACGAACGCCAGCACTTGCACCTTGACGTCTTCCTTGAGGATTGGTAGCCATCTCCCCAACATCTTTGAGATCCTCAGTAGCACCTTTTCCATTCCCATCCACACAGCACCCTGAAAGCAGATTTTATTCCTTAATTTCCACAAGGTCCACAAAATAGCAGAAGTAATAGTATTAATAGCCTCAAACTTTTTGTTAGCCACCCATAAGCTAGCCACAGATTCAAAACTAGTACCAATCTGGATATTGAAGAATGTATTCACCAACTGCCAAACCTGCCTTTTGCCACCAGACATTCAAAGAAAAGGTGTACAGTAGACTCTGATTCAGCACAAAATAAGCATGAGAGGTCATCTAGGTCATCTAGTTGTTTCCTCTTTGCCAGATTAAGTCTTGTAAGCAGTTTATCTTTGGAAAGCAACCACAGAAAAAATTGGACCCTAGGGGGTATTGACAGTTTCCAAATTTAACTAATACACAGGCTTGCAGTTGCAATATATATTATATCGGCTCGTGATCCATATGCTACTCAAGTCCAAAGTGTTCTTTTATATACGTATACATGGGAGCTATCTAGCTCATAAGCCTCGGAAGCAACTCCATTATACAGTATACGACTGGCGAGAGTCTGTGAAGCGAAGTTGTGTTGAATTAATTTGCGCGTACTTTGCAGGCCGGCCGCGAAGTACGTACTACGACGAGCACGATGAGCTGGTGGCGCAGGCGCTCGATCGGCGCGGCGGCCGAGATGACGCAGCCGCAGCCTCAGGACGAGCAGCAAGCCGCCGCGCCCGACGAGTACTATCGGAGCGTCGCGCTCGTCGTCGGCGCCACCGGCATAGTGGGGAGCTCCCTCGTCGGCATCCTCCCTCTCCCGGACACGCCCGGCGGGCCATGGAAGGTGTACGCGCTCTCCCGCCGCCCGCCGCCACCCTGGGCCGCCGCCTCCGCCGACCGGCCACCCTCTGCCACCATCACGTACCTGCAGGTGGACCTCGCCGACTCCGCCGCCGTCGCGGAGGCCCTGGCGCCGCTGACCGACATCACCCACGTGTTCTACGCCGCGCTGTCCCAGCACATGATCGAGGCGCGGAACCGGAAGGCCAACTCGGCCATGCTCCGCAACGTGCTCTCGGCCGTCGTCCCTAACTGCCCCGCGCTCGCCCACGTCTGCCTCCAGACCGGGACCAAGCACTACACCGGCCCGCCGGAGGCCATCGCCACCCGCCTCGTCGGCGGCATCATCCGCGGCATCGTCGGCGGCGGGAACGGCAACGGCAACGCGGCGGCGGTGGCACAAGCCATGAGCCCGCCCTACACCGAGGACATGCCGCGCCTCGGCTGGCGCAACTTCTACTACGACCAGGAGGACGTCCTCTTCGACCTCGTCTCCCAGTCGTCCCAGCGCGGCTCCGCCGGTGGCATCAGCTGGTCGGTGCACCGTCCGAACCTCATCCTCGGCTTCTCGCCGCGGAGCGTGATGAACATCGTGTGCAGCCTGTGCGTGTACGCCGCGATCTGCCGCAAGGAGGGCGTCCCGCTGCGGTGGCCGGGCTCTCAAGGCGCGTGGGAGGGGTTCAGCACGGCCTCCGACGCCGACCTCATCGCCGAGCAGCAGATCTGGGCGGCGGCCGACCCCATGGGCACGGCCAAGAACGAGGCGTTCAACTGCAGCAACGGCGACGTGTTCAAGTGGGCGCAGCTGTGGCCGATCCTCGCCGGCCGGTTCGGGCTGGAGTGGGAGGGTTACAGGGGCGAGAAGACGCGGGTCAAGCTCGCGTTCGCCATGCCGCGGAAGGCCGCCGTGTGGGCGGTGATCGTGGAGGAGAACCAGCTCGTGCCGACGCAGCTCCACGAGGTGGCCAACTGGTGGTTCGTCGACGGGCTGTTCTACGCCAACTGGGAGTTCATTGATAGCATGAACAAGAGCAAGGAGCTCGGGTTTCAAGGGTTCCGGAACACGGCCAAGTCCTTCAATTCTTGGATCGACAAGATGAAGGCCTCCAAGATTGTTCCCTGATGATTGATGGATGTGTTCTCCCATCAGTGATGATCAGTGTGTGTTCTACTGCAAGCAGCAGTACGGCGTGTGTTGTGTTGTTTGCTGTAACGTCTTGGACTGTGAAATAAACATGAACAAGTAAATATTACTTTCACTTTCACACGTCAATAGATTGGCCGCACACGGCACACGGATCTGTTACTTACGTCTTCGTTAAATTTAAATTTAAGTAACAGATGTGGCGCGGAAGCAAGCACCATGTGTGTGACATGCTAATATGTTGTTGCGGTAATTAAGCAATAGCACCATGTGTGCCAGGCTATGATGCTAAGGGTAATAAGCAAGCACCATGTGTGCCGTGCTCAGCTATGTATCTAAGGCTGGATGAAAAACTTGTAATTCGCTAGCTCGCTTGACACGGCCAAGTCCTTCAACACTTGGATCGACAAGATGAAGGCATACAACATTGTTCCTTGATGAATGTTTCTAGCTCCCATCATCAGTATATGTTCTACTGCAAGCAGCAGTACGTGCGTGTTCACCAAGATTTGCTGTAACGTGTCTTGGACTGTGAAATAAACATGAACAAGTAATATTACTTTCACACGTCAAGAGATTGACTGCACACGGATCTCTTACTTACATCTTTGGTTCATTTTATAAATTTAAATTAAAGTAACGGATGTGGCGGGGGCGGCAGATGGATGGCCGCAAAGGTAACATATATAAGGCTAGTCTCAGTGAGAGTTTTATCAGAGTTTCATTTGCATTAATACCCTACCGCATATGCATTTTTTATGACGTGACAATGTTTTAGTGAAAAGAGAAAAATTAAATGCTAAAAAGAGAAAAATTAAGTTTAATATAAGGATAATTTTTTTAGCATGATTACCGACTCTCTATGAGTCTTATACAGAGTAATCATTTGCATCAGAGTGGTATTTCATCCAAGTTTTAATTTATTTATTTTATATAAACATGATAGTCTCTTGGAACCACAGTGAAACTCTCAATGAGACTCTAGCCTAAGAGATAAACAAAATATTGCAAGGCACCGGCACATTTTGTTATCTATCTATGCTTAACATTAAAAAGATTTTTTTTTCTCCACCCTATATTTTTCATGTGCGCCATGTCATGTTGTTTCGGTAAGCAAGCACCATGTTGTTGCAGAAAGCAAGCACCATTTGTGCCATGCTATATGTTGTCGGGGTAAACAAGCACCATGTTACTTGCAGTAATAAGCAAGCACCATCACCATGTGCTATATCTGTTGTTGTGGTAAGCAAGCACCATGTGTACGTAGCAGTGTTTGCTCAGCTATGCATCCAGTGTTTGTGTTTCTCCACCAGTACGTGTGTTCTGCTGTATGCAAGCAGCAGTACGTAGTGTTGTGCAATATGTCCAAGAGCACGGTGACAACCATCAGATGTGCAGGCTTTAGACATGGAGGCTGTGTTCGCGGGGTTTATAGGGGCCAAGCAGGTGCACTTCCCTGTGCAGTACCTTGGTCTGACTCCGACGCTGGGAACTGGGAAGGACGCGGTTGGTGGACTTGCAGTACATTCAGGACCGCTCAAAGGCTAACCGCGACTATACAAGGCTAACCGCCATGATCCGCTGTAAACCATATATGTAGTCGTTCTGCCATCGCCTCCCACCTGTCGACGCTGTCCTGCACCGGACTTGTCATGCAAGGCTAGCCATTGCAGTCCGCTGCAAGTTGCCATGCCGAAAGCAAGAACAACTACCTCTGGTAGTCGCCAAGCCGCCCACCCACCCAAGATAGCAGAAAAGTCGAGCATGGCCTCTAGCTTCCATGACCATGAGACACGACTCAAATCATCGTACATTATTGCACTCCTACTGGACCAACTTCCGGCGCCAGCAATGGCCCAACAATGGCCACATAGAAGTCAATCAAGTCGCACTCCTAACTCTTTGCCGACACTCGCGCGGCACATGGTCGAAACCGTCCCCCAACAATGGCCACATAGAAGTCAATCATACAGTATGTCTACAGCACCCAACAAGTATGTCAACCAGAGACCAGACTCGCCCGGTGGGCCGTGGAAGGTCAGCTACGCGCTCTCCCGCAGCTAGCACCAGACGGAGCTCCAGCTGCGCGCCGCGCGGTGAGGAGGGCGGCGCGCAGGGAAGCGAGGGAGAAATAGGGAGCGTCGTGGCTCGCCGTCCATGGCGGGCGAGCGTGCTCGCGCGCGCGAGCTGAGACCTGAGAGAGATTGATCAAGAGAGAGACGAGCCGGTCGCCGGCCGGCTGCTGGTGCTGTGGTGCAGACGTGCAGTAGAAGGTGCGCCGGCTGCTCAGCCTCTCGGGACCAGGCGATGGCGCACAGCGGCTGTCGTTGATGGCGGACAAGAGCTGCATGGTGCTCGATCGCGTGCTCGACCCCAGGACGGGACGAGGCAGGGGCAGGCGCATGCGCGACGCCATGATAGCGCGCGTTCTCGGGACCATGGTGCTCGGGACCGGGCGCAGCACCAAGGCGGGCGCAGCAGGTGTTCACCATGGTGCGCGCAAGTGCAAGCATGCCGGCAGCAGCGCATGTTACCTCATTTGGGCTGAAGAAAAGAGGCGCATGTTACCACATTTGGACTGAAGAAAAGAGGTTTTGACGTGCCCGTTTGGAGAAGGGATCAGTGACACTACATCAAAGTTGTTTCCCCCACCTCTCTTCACAAGTGTAGCACCTTGTGACGCGTGTCTTCACTTAGCACTTTAGATGGTGCTACTTCACTAAGCACTTTAGATGGTGCTATATATACACTGCGATGCCCTAAATGGCACGATCATTCGGTACTTGAGTGCACCTGGAATGCACACTTTCGTTTATATGTCAATCATATCAGTGGAAAATTCAACGGAAGTCCCTTGCCGAACCTGTATTCTTATTCAACTTTAGAGCAACAGTTAATCGATGAAACACGAACTAGGCATAGACAAGCACTCAACCAAAAAGAACATAACTTATACTATAAGGTTTTCAGTGGCAACGTATCATGTCCAACTCAGCTTCGTGTGTAATCTATGCAACCACCAATTAAGGCCACAAGATTTAGATCCAACGTCCGAGGTTTAAACCTCGGCGTTGGATCTAAATCTTGTGGCCTTAATTGGTGGTTGCATAGGTTGCACATGAAGCTGAGTTGCATATGATACGTTACAAAAAATTAAGTATACCAATAGAACAATTATTTATTCAGTTCTCAAAAAACTATTAAGCAATTAAAGCAAATTAGAGTTTTGGGCATTTATAAGCGTTTTCTTTACATTTTTGCAAAACAAACCCTTAACAACTTTTGTTTGGTGTTTAAGCTTAGATAATGCAAGGTTGGTTGATAACACAAATGTTATTGCAAAGGTGATTTCAGCAAATATGTACCTCATCATTTCACTTAAGAGTTTAAAAGTCTCAAGCACACCAAAATATATTATCATGCTTGTTAAGCGTTAACCTATTTGCTAATTAGGTGTTGCAAATTTATCTCTCCTCATGGCGTCGTCGAAGAACTTGTGAACCATCATTGTGTCCTAGTCGCTGGGCTTGGACTCCTATTGCCTCAGAAGGTCGTTGGGGTTGGGTCTCCGTCGTGTTATCGACCCTTGGGGAGTTCTTGACTGAGTTTGTATGTGCCTCATGTCCTTTTTTTCACAGTGGTCGGACTACTAGAGTGTTTAGACTACCCATACTGGGAGCCTCTAAAAGTTACGGTAAACTCTTTAGAGTTACTCAAGTGCTGTAGCGGGTGACGCAAAAGGCTCCGCAACCCGTGCGTTTAGTGTCAGATCCTGTGTTTTACGGGGAGTACGGCGGGAGAAGGTAAAGGACGAGAGGGCCCCACTGGAGGGAAGAGAGAGAGCGAGGCAGAGAGAGAAGAACGGGGAAGAAGAAGGCCATGGCCGCCTGCCCCGCCGTCGGGCCGCAAGCAGGGAGCTCCGCCGCGGCCACGCGCAGGGAGCGCCGCCGCCGGCTGCACGTAGGGAGAAGAAGAAGCAGGGGGCCATGGCCGCCGCGCCCGCCGGGGAGGGAGGGGCCGGACCCGCTCCTCCGCCATGGCCATGGTCGCCGTGCCCGCGGCCGGCGAGCCTGAAGGCCACCGCGCCCGCGGCCGGCGAGGCCGCGAGGCCGCCGTGCCCTTGCGGCTTAATGCTTGGGCGTGCAATAGCCATGGCCCTTGCGGCTTGGGGCTTGGGCGTGCGGTGGCCATGGCGGTGAAGATGCTCTCCTCTCCACGGCTGCTCCCCGCGACGGCGCGGCTCCCCCGGGCTGCGGCCTCCTTCTGCGGGCGACAACGACGAGATTGGGGAGAAGGGGAAAGGATAGAGGAGAGAGAGAGAGGGGAGGGAGGGTGTCGGTGGAAAAAAAAGAAAAAATTAATACATGGGTCCCACTACTTGCTATTGAGTAAGATATAGAGGGTGGATGGGTGCGAGGGAAATTGGTATAGGAGAGAGAATCTTGATGACCAAGACGGAATATTCCTTATAGAGGAAGAAAATAGAGTTCCATGAGTGCGGGTAGTCTTAGGTTGTTCTTCTGCTGATGCCTGGCCACCATCGTTGGCTTTTGTGTGGCAGATGATGCTTTGCCATCACTATCGCCTTTTCTGGTGGATGCTTGGCCACCAATGCTCCTTCTCTTATGGATATTTTGTTGCCCTTGTCGCGTCGTCTCTTTTTGGCAAATGCTTTGCTGCCGAGAGTAATTGGGTGCATTAATTATATAATTAATTATATAACAAGAGCAAATATAATATGACACTGTTATTGGTAGGTTGTATGCTAAGGTGAAGGAGAAAAAGAAAGAGAGAAAACTAAGGTAGGTTGTAAGTTTGTAGCCAGCTAAAACATAAGAACCCATAAACACGTGAAAGGAAGAAACGAATGATAAGTAAATCAACTGCTATATGAGTTGGCTGATAAGCAGTAATTTATAAGGATCTATACAGCCAGCTGAAGATTGTATTATTAGCCTTCCTCTAACTAGTAACTACCCAACGCATAACCGATATGTCGGTGTTTGGACCACCGAGGCCCTAACACGTCCAGTAATGATGCTATGTGTCCCTGTCTCGGTTGGTGATGCTAGATGACACAGTATTTATCCTGGTTCGGGTAAAGAAGGCCCTACATCCAACGGGGGAGGAGAGACTGTATATCTTGCATTGAGGTGCTCTTGGAGAGGTTACAAATGGTGAGAGAGGGGGGTTGTCCTAAGTCTCAGTGCGAGTGGGTTGATTGCTTGAGACGTTGATCTCTTGCAGGGGTGGTGTGTGTGGTGCATGAGCATGAATCTATACTATCCCTGGCGCCTCCTTTTATAGGTGCAAGGAGGGGGCTCAGGTTTACAATTCCTTAGAAGAGAAGGACAGGTGGCACTGTTTGAGGCCTGCTGTAGCAGCATGGGAGCTCAACATGGTTGTTGTCCATCGGGAGTCATGTGGATGGGATGGTTAGTGATGTCGAGTCGGGTAATCGAGTGCGTCAGTTGTTGTAGATGTCGTGAAGGAGTCGCCCTTCCTTTGACCGATGAAGCTCAAGGCCTGGTCACATGTTCATTGTCGTGGTCAAGGCCCCGTCAAGGGGTTCCGATATCCTGGTTTACTGGGTACGGCCCTTTGTTGGTTTGCGACCTCGAGGGGTTTACTGGGTACGGCCCTTTGTTGGTTTGCGACCTCGAGGGGACGTGTCAGGGTTAGGCAAGGCCGTACCGAGGCGGTCAGTGCTGGGTCAATCGGCGTGAGGCAGGGGACGCGCACGCGGCAGGGTGAGTCTGGTTTTAGGCATGTCGTCTGGTCGGTAGGGATGGCTGACGCAGCTATACAGCTATAATGCCGGCACGCCAATGCTCTCTTGCAAGGCTTTTGCAGGTTGACTGGTAGCGACGATAGTGGTAAAAGGCTGGGATCAGGCATCTGGGCTGATGTCGGTGCTGGGGGTATCTTGGGTGAAAGCCAGGCGGCAACGACGCCTGTGGGCGCCACTTTCCCTGTTGGGGGCGCCTTGTCCCAGCATTTTCCACGGGTGAGAACCCGGTACATTCTTGGAAGCGCGATGGCGGCACACTGGACGTTGTAACCCTCCTGAAGGCGTCGTTGTAGAGTTCGACTCGGTTGGGATGTCTCATGGCAGGGCGTGCGACCATGGTCGGAAGTTGGAGCTGCTCTTGCAACATGTTTGAGCTGGGCAACGATGACCTACCATGGCCTCCTGCTTTGACAACTTCGGTCTCACATCTTACTTGAGTCGTCATTTACATTGTTGTGTTGTGTGGTAGGCTTCACCTTCATGGTGGTTCACGCCATGTTTGGCTGCCTTGTACATAAATTTGCTCTCTAGTTATCAAATCAAAGCCGGTAAAACAAATCTTTTGAAAAAAAATGATTAGCCTTTTCAAAATAGATTCACACCCAATCATCTCATTTTTCTCTCTTGCTCCTCCCTCATATCATCCCTTTCGCTTCATTGGTTCCTACGTAGATATGGTACATTCCTTATACAAGAAACTATGTTCTCATATTCTCCTTATTAATTATCTTACCATGCTATCATCAAAATGGTTACATGGCATCATTTTTAATTTAATGATGTAGCATTCACTGTTAATACAGCAGAAGGGACAAGAGAGATCGAGCAACTAGTATTGAATTGCTATATGGGCTTGTTTGGATTAGTTTCGTAATCTTAAAAAACATCTTTTGCCGGTAATTTCTAATTCTAGATTTTGAGAAAAATCTAGTGTGGGTGTTTGGATCCTCTAGTTTTAAAGGATCTAGCTTCATTTATTGCTCTACATGTCATAAAAACTAGCAAAAACTAAAGTTTTTAGGAATTTGTTATATGTCTGTTAACAGATTTTTTTGCCTTCCATCTGTCTAATTGTGGGACGTTGATCTTTGTTTGGTGATTCGTGTCGTCAGTTGGGGCATGTGTTTTGCTTTAACGGGTTCGCAACTGGGATACTGTAAAACAATGACCCGTTATTTTTTAAATCTGCGCCCATCTTTTATTTTTATCAACCACCGGCTTTTCCCCAATTATCTCCCGTCCTCTACGCGGTGTGGCGTCGGCGTTCGGCGCCAGACGAGGCGTGCTCGCCGGCCACTATCCGGCGAGCCTCGCGCGCCCTCCCCGGCGAGCCTCGCGGCGCGCTCCTGCGCCGGGCTCGCTGTGCCTCCCGCGCGCCCGTCGATTTTGTCGCCGCTGCGGTGTGTGACGGCGCCCCTTGTCAACCCCCCGCCGAGCTGCCGCACGAGCCTCGCCCCTCGCTTCCCCGAGGTGAACCCGTGCTCCCCCGCTGCTGTTTGGTTAATTTTTGGTCGGCGCCATGTGTTTTCTGTTGTCGTCGTTGATGGCGGCGAGGAGTGAGGGTGGAGGACGAGGAGTGTAGGTTGGCGAGGGGGCAGCATCGCCGACTTTTTTTATGCCTGCTAGACGGTTGAAGAGCCGAGGGGTAGTCCTCGCGGATCGAGGTTTGAGCAATGTTTGTTCTTCACTAGTTAAGTGCCCGTGCGTTGCTACGGGTTTAAAACGTAAAGGGAAAACCGATGTACAAGTTCGATGTTTGACAGAGAGAGTATGAATGTACTGGTAAAATATTAATGACATCTAACATAACAGAGAGAGTATGAACCGTAGTATTTGTTTTTTTTTGACAATATCAGTAATAAATAAAGGATATGAATGTAAGAAATATAACACTTGTTAAGACAATACCTTCTCATGAACTTATGGTAATGGAAAAACTTCTACCACATGTTTACAAAACCTAGGGTGCTCATGTGAAGGTCCCTGGTTTTTTTCAAAAGAAAAATAACATAGCTTTTGAGCACCACGGCCTATACAATATTTGAAATTGTCATAACATGGTCTACACGGTTACACAATATTTGAGATTGTCATAAGATGCTCTGCACGGTGGGGAAGTTGTCGTCGCTGCACAAGTTGAACAATAATAGAAACTATGACTAAGAGAATAATACTTGGTCGCTGCACAAGTGGTTCTATGGGGAACTTGTCGTCGCTGGCCTGCTCTTCCGATTCGGGTCTCTAGATCCTGAGAGCAGACATGTTGCCGCAGATCAGGATCGGCGATCTCCTTGTTGCGCTCTGACGGCAGCGCTTCTGAGAACACAACAGAACTTTGCTTCAAAAGGACCAAATCAAGAATTTACAGACTTCCAATATTCAGTAAATAATAGTATAAAAAGTAGGCTGCATGCCTCTAACATCTTAGATTGTCATAAAAATGGCCGGCACAGTGGGGATGCACATTGCCTTTAACTTACTAATCTGTTAACTACTTCTATTTTTCATTATTAGGAATATTAGAAAATATAGCCATGTTCAAAGCTAACTTAAACAACAGCATGTGGGAGCAAGGTAACTACACGTCTACACCATAATCAAAATCCTGCATATCTAAAAATTTAGTAAGCATTGTTGCGCTTATGAACTCTATGCAGCAACATCAGCATTCTAAAATAGACAATTGATTTTGCACCCAGCTCCAACAAGCCATATAGCATGCTAATGCACAAGTGCAATTTGATTCTTCATCAGAATACATTGCCCGGTTACTTGCACAACCAAATCAGTAAATGGATGGATAGCAGTGTGAACCTGATTTTGGGCTTTGTGATATGTTTGTCTCGATGAATCCAAAACCTGAAACAAAGAACCCACTTAACCAATCAACAGCTTGAGACAGTGAGCACCACGTATCCAATGAGATGTATCGATAGGGATGACATATATATTTGGAAACCATCATTGAACACTGTAATCATGCATTTCGCTTGCCAAGTAGTCAACGCAGAACTCATGGAAAGCTTACAATTAGGAAGACTAACAATTAATATCTTAACAGTAGGTAAATGGCTGTGGTGGCAACACAACGTTTCATAAGCTGAAAGTGAGTTGAAAATTCCAGAGAAAATTGTGAGTTGAAAACTAAAATAGAAGTCGTATCTAATATACATCTGTCCCTCTAGAAAATAAAAAGGCAGAAAATAGATAATGATGCCACAACAAACATAGCAAAAAGAAACATAATGAATGGAAGCACTGTATAGTTTAAGCTACAAATATTAGTGTTTGAGAAAGACTGAGTACAGTAAACTGCTGCCGAGCATCGGGGCCTTGCACTTTTTCTCTCATGATGCTCGATGCATTACTGCTTCCCTAGTGGTAGTGACATCGCTCATTTTTTGCTACCTCCACTCTTAAACCCCCTCCATTGCAAACTGACTTTTAAGCGCAAAACCATCAGATTATGGTATGATAGACTTTAGAGTATTTGTTGTTTCAAAGATAAACATAAGTAGTATGTGCATGTAAGCTGCAAGATTTCAATGGAACTCATAGGCAAGATTGAACTGCTAAATTAAACAGACTTTAATAAAAAGGTTAATCAAATTTGCTATCATTAATAGCCATCAGTATGCAAATTCCAAAGATAAAAAGAAAAGCTTTCCATGGCAACAACGAACATGTTAAGATTTCAAAGAAAAAAACTTTCCATGGCAACGACCAACAAGCTAAGATTTTGAAGCAAAAAAAAAAAAATCCATGGTAAGAGCCAACATGTTAAGTAAATCATACAATCCATGTGACAAGGCTCGAATTTTTTAAGTCTTTGAGTATACAAGATACAAGAAAAAAAAGGATGGATGTAATTTCATACAGAAAGATCTTCTAATCAATGCAGCTGAATGTGAACACTGAAATACTGAACACACCTTTTTTCAGTCTATTTGGACAGGAACGGACAGAGGATGTTTCATCACGAAGCGACTCATATAAGAGGACTTAAATGAATCACAGGTTTAGTAGAGGATAAAGGAAGAAAAGGGAGGGGTTTTAGAGTCATGCAAATTGATTGCAGTAAACCACCACTGATGGAGATCCAGAACATCCATAGGATTTCAGAGTTCAGTAGCAACTCATGGATTGCTGTATCTTTGGATCACATTACCATGGAGGGTGCAGGATGCCTGGTGCTCTGAAACTGAATGGTTGCCATTGTCTCTGTGGTTAAAAAATTGCGCTGCAACTAAATGCTTCATTGGAGTGGAGATTATAACACATGATCCATCAAGATAATTGATATTTAGATCAAAGCACAGAGAACCACAAGATCAAATATAATTAGATTAGATCAGATCCAAATACACAAAGAGCTATATATGCCGTGGCACTCAGTATGCGTGAAATCTGACATGTAAGCTCTTTCTTTATTAGAGAGATATCTTGGGAAGCAGTACTAAGAGAAACATTTTACTTCAGGAGGATGGTGCAAGCAATCTTGCACTTGAACTGCTTTCACAGATCGATGAAACTTTGGAGGAGATTACACCTCGCTGTGTATTGGAGCTTCTTGCTCTTCCTACTGATGAAAACATAAAAATAAACGCCAAGAAGGTCTTCAAGGTGCAAGAAACATATTGTCGAGTGTTGGCCAAGGTGGTATTGATACTGTTGGAGGAGGATTTTCTCGCGAGGCCTTCGTGAATGAGGCTTTTTTTTTGCAGATGACATCAGCCGGGCAGGTTTGTGTCTATCAAGTTCAATGAGCAGCAGCATGCTGTGTGTCTATTTTACTTGAACACAATGTTTAGAAGTCCTCACTCATTTTATGTTACACATATCAGATGGATTTCTTCTCTAAAACACCAAATAGCATACCACCTGAATGGTTTGAAATCTATAGTGTGGCACTTGCACATATTGCTCAAGCAATTGCAAGTAAAAGGCCGCAATTCATTATGATGGCAGATGATCTCTTTCAACAACTTCAGAAGTTCGGTATAGGTTCTCAATATCCTTATGAAAATGAGATGAACCTTGCATTAGAAAGGGCACTCTACTCCTTACTGGTGGGAGATATCAGCAATTGCAGAACATGGCTTGGAATTGATAATGAGTCCTCGCCATATAGGGACCCCAAAGTCCGTACGGCAGGAAGGGAAGGGAAGAGGTTGCAGAAAGGGAAGAGAAGGGGTTGGCACACCTGGTGGTTCTCCTCGCAGCGGGGAGGAGGCCGCCGGATGACGGCGGCGAGGCGACGCCGGGAGGAAGCGCGGGCCGGCACGGGGAGCTTCCGGTGCGGGGCCGCTGGAGCGCTGGGGGGATGAGCGCCGACGATGAGCGCCGGGGGGACGGCGGAAGCGCGGAACGGCTAGCTCAGGGGAGATCGAGCGGCGCGGCAGCTTCACCCGGCGCGGCCGGTTGCGGCGACGACGGCGACGACCAACGGCGACGGCGAGGCGACGAAGCAGCGAGGCCTCAGCAACCGGCCCCGATCCGTCCGTGCTGCTGCTTGCGGCGAAGGGGAGGCGTGGGGAGTGGAGGTCGTGGGCGCAAGGCGAGGGCGAGCTGGAGCTGGGCAGCGCGGGCGGCGGCGGTTTCGTGAGGGCGGGCGGCGGCGGTTTCGTGAGGGCGGCGGTTCCGCGGAGAGAGAGACCGCGGGGCGGGGGTTGATTACCGCGGTGATTAGCGTGGGGCGGGGTTATTAGCGAGGGGATTACGATACAATTTGGGTTCTTTTAGTAGTAAGATAAGAGCCAGATTTCAGCTATGTTCTATTTTTAGGCTATGCTCTGTAGATCTGGTGGTCAGCAACTATTTGTGCGGCTGCGCGTGTGTGACCATACAAACCAAATGAATTGGTGCATGGCTGTGAAACTCTTCAGACTTATATGTTTCTGTGATAAGTTATTGTACCGTAAAGGTAGACACTGATATGTTTGTGTTCCAACTTCCTAAAAGTTTTCCCCTCTCTGTCTTATGTTTCAGTTTTCTTATGTGCCTAGTGATTTTTGTTGTGCACTTGTGACCATATCCATGTCAGTTGTTGTGCACTTATGATAGATCGAGCTGCAGTTTTCTCTTTCAGTACTTCACTGTCCAGCAGCTCGTGTCTCTATTTTGTTTCTCAGTGTGGCAGCCTAGCAGCAGCTGAACTCTCCTTTCATTTCCAGACTAGAGTTTTACTGCTTAGCCTTTGGAATATGAGGTACCTATCTAAGTTCATTGTGCATAGCTTAATTTGTGAGATTATTGTGAGTTCTGTTCAATATTAGTGTATATATAAGTTATAAATATGGTTTAACTTATGCAAAGTGATGGTGTTTCTGTCCATACTGAGCAAACACGTTTTCCAGGGTGAACCTCTGGGCCCGGAGATGCGCATGAGATTAATTTCCGTGGGGTTCATGGTTAGATTGACGTCACCTGATGAAAATTTATCGTACAAAGTCATGATCCATATGTTTGTAGTTAGCACTTATGCTTATGTGCCTAGTGATTTTTGCTGTGCACTTGTGACCATATCCACGTCAGTGGTTGTACTGAGACTGGGTGACTATGAGCATATTGAGATGATTATGCCATTTCAAAGCAAAAGGCATATGCAACAGTAAAGACAATCATGCTGCTGCCAAGTGCCAATAGCTTTTTATTTTTATGTCCAACGGTCATCTTGCCTAATGTGTCTGGAATACTATCTCCAAGTCATTTTGCACCTCATGTTTTTCAGATATCACTAGACAGTGGTTTCCTTTGGTACTCAGTCCACTGAATTGGTGTGCAGTACTGCACAAAAAGCAAAGATGTCTTTTCTATAAATAAACTAGTGATGTCATTCTTTGTTTTAGTATCCTCTTGTGTAAAGGAAGAGAGAATGGCTGTCATTTTTAGTCCTTTTTCAGTTTTAGTCTGAGTCTAGTCCTCTAAATTGAAACCAAAATACTATGTGCTTGCTATGCATTGACAGATTATGGGATGCCTTCAGGAGCATTGACATGAATAATTTTGTTGAATGTACAAGGACATTATGGGATGCCTTCAGGAGCATTGACATGAATAATGTTGTTTTAGTGAGTTTTATTATAACCATAATCTGAGTTTTCAGGCTTTGAGTTCAGAAAGTTCAGACTGTCTTTTATACCTATCTGACGAAGCAACCTTTGCTATGCATTTTTTCTCTAAAAATTATTTGTTAATTATGTATATGCATGCATGTATAGTTACTGTGCTTCCAGGTAGGTTATCCTGAGCCCTGTTATGTGCTGAGCGTTATTTGTGCTTCCAGTAGTTATTGTGCTTCCAGTAGGTTATCCTGAGCCCTGTTATGTGCTTTTTTGTGCTGACCTGAGCCCTGTTATGTGCTGAGCGTTTTTCCCTAGTTTCTTTGCGTCACTACTACTGTGGCTTCATGCAGTTCTATGCTAATGCCTGCATTCCAGCGAGTTGTGGATGTGGTTTGCTTTTATAGAGCTATTTTCTGATGTTGTTTTGCATGTATCATCCCTGCTATTATTTTTTGGCCATCCACTGATGCCTGATGTGAGATGATTCTATCTACCACTTTATCTGAACATGTGGTCAGTTCTAGGGCGCTTCTACAGGATACATATGGGTTTATATTTTGCTCTGTTGTTTACTTTTTGCATTGGGGTGCTTGTTCAGTTTACGGAGTAATATGTGTTAGTTTTTTTTTCATGCCACCTCATGTGATTTTTGGTAGATGGAATCTAACTGACAATTCTACAATGACAGTCAAATCGTCTAGCTCGAGGGAGGGGGGGGTCATTCATGTGGGGTGATTTGGGTGTTTGTTTTCTTTTGGCACCTGTATTTTTTGTCTTTTCCTGGTGAAGGTGAAAGTTGTAACTACCTGTTAGCTGTGCTCAGTCTTCATTTCAAATCAAATCTATACCACAAGTATCTGAACACGTTCCAATTTTTTCAGATGGGAGCAGCTTTGTTCTCTATCTTCGACTGATTTTCTAGAGCTAAAACTTAAGGATATGGTAGCCGATTGTTCTCTATCTAGATTTTTTCTGAAAGATGGTTACTGTGTTCCTGGACAGGTATAGTTGCAATGGAGAGACTCAAATCTGACGGTGTTGATGATTTGTTGTTTGACATGTATAAAAAGCAAGTACGTATTTAGATTCTTTTTGTTCTGGCAGTTGTTAATAAAATATATCTTTCTTATATCTTTCACATTCTATATTTTTTCTGATGTGTCAGGTTTTGAATCATCTCAAAAGCAACATGAGCGTCGAAATGTTAAGTACATTGCCTATGTTGAAGGTTAGCTAGCAAACATTTGCTTTTTTCCTATATGCCCCCAGACTGAAATGTGTTAATAAATGACAGCCTAATCTATATTCTTTTACGCTTAGTATATTGAACTGCGATTATTTATTTCCTGTACCATTTCCTTTTAGCTTGATCCTATGCAGTACATTGAACTGCCATTATTCTCTTTTTTTTTTGCAGGATGGTGTCGCGACACATCGATCTTGGTGCTAGGAAGTTGAGGGTGGATTCGTTTTTAGCATCGATAGTTGCTTTGGCGATGTGAGTTTATTTTTTTTATCCAACACTTTATGTTTCTTGGATTCGTGTAACTTTTTTTATTCTATAGGATGTTCATAAATCTGATGCTTTTGAGGCATTCCTTCCTGGTCTAAAGTCATGTTTGGAATCTCTCTTTGGATTAGTGTTGAGCAATGAGGTTTGTTTATCTCTCTTTGGATTATTTGCATCTGAATCTTTTATCCATAATAATGATTGTTCATTTTTTTGTATGCATGTAGATCTGATTCCGGTATCTTTGTGATAAAATTCATGGAGCTTTACGGGACTGGCCCCAAGATGACGGATCTTTTCTGTGCTGAAGATATACCCAACATCCGGGGTGAATATAGTATACAGCTTAGTGTTTTCTCATCACAATGAAGCAGATAAAACACCATTGAATGATCTCATTTCCCAGGTTATTTTTCCATTATTTTGTTTTTTATAAGTGTGTGAACTCGGGCATTAGTCATTTAATGACTTATCTTTTTTGCTCTATTTTTCTTTTTAGGGTCCCTCGAGGCATTGATATGCGGTCATGCAATCAAGCAATGACTTTAGTTTTATTTTTCACAGTTCATTCAGTATGCTATCTTATTTAATATGTACTTCTATTATTGACTACCACTTGAATCAACTGAAGGTTAATATGTCGGAGTTTTATATGTTGTCATTAAGCAGTGGTTGTTGCTATGTCTTTTGACATGCCTTTTTGAGATGTGGATGTTGTTAAGATGAGTTCTGGTTGTGTAATTTGATTTTTCGAGATGAAGTTGTCTGCAAATTTTCATTTTAGTTGTATCTTTGACTATAGTTTTATTTTCTTTCTTGCTTTCCTTTGAGTTTTGGCTCTTTCTCTCGAGGTTTTAGTTATATTTTTCCCAACTCTATGATGTCTCGAGAAGTTGGAAGTTGGTCTGAGGTTTGATGTCGTTGAGATGAATAATAAGTAAGTTTTCTTCTAGATATCATCTCTATGTTGTCTAGAGTTGTAGTCTAGTCTATGTATTTTTTTTGTGTTATAGCTTTAATATTTTCTTTGTTTTTTGTAGTGATACCCCCATCTGATGTTGCGAATAATCCAAGGTGAGTTATAATCTCTGTCTTGTTTGGCTGATCCATTTTGGTTGTAGTTGTAATTAAATTTTGGCTGTAGTTGTAATTAAATTTTGGCTGTACTTGTTGCTTTAGGTCTTGCTGATCCATTTTATCTTGCATCTTACAAGAAGTTGTGCCAAAATATCTTTGTTGTTTTGCTTAGCTGTAGGTATATTTCCTTTTGGTCTTAGCTTAGTTGTCTGGCTGATCCATTTTGGTTGTAGTTGTAATTAAATTTTGGTTGTAGTTGTAGCTTTAGGTCTTGCTGAATCCATTTTATGTTGCATCTTACAAGAAGTTGTGCCAAAATTTTTGTTGTAGTTCTAGATGTAGGTGTGGCTGATCAATTTAGGGGTTTTGTTATGTGTGTCTACAGCTGATTGGCAGATGTTGTGGCTGTAGCTGAGGTTTTAGTTGTGTCTACTTTAGGTTTAGCTGAGATTATGAGCTGTCATTTGAGATGTTGCAGTTGCACTTGTTGCAGCTGTTATTATTTAGCTGTCATTTGTGTTTCCTTTAGGTTTTAGCTGTTTTTTTGGTGTGGTTCTTTTGGATTTGTGGACGTCATCCTTCGTCGATCCTTTATATTTTAGATGCCTTTAGGTATGGCTGAGGGTTTAGTTGTCTGTGTCTTGCAGCTGCCATTAGTTGTTGCTCCTTTGGATATGTGGTTGTCTTCCCTCTTTGGCTTATTTAGGTTTTAGCTGGCTTTAGGTGTGGTTGATGTTTTTTTACTTTTGTTTGTATCGACAAGAAGTGGTGCCATTTGTGGCTCCATTAGGTTTTAGGTGCCTTTAGTTGTGGATGATGGTTTTTCCAGTGTAGTGTAATATTGTTGAGTTGTATCTACTATTTAAAATTGAATGTGAGTGGCATTCGTTGTGGTTGTGGCTAAGGGTTGAGTTGTCTTTGTCTCTCTCTCTCTATTAGTGTGCGTGTGTGATTATTTCTAAGTTATTATCTGCAGGTGATTTGTAAGACTGATGTCCCTGACATTGATAAGTAATGTGTCTTCTAGATATCTCATATGTTGTTTCTTGTATGCTCTTGTTTTGTAGCGCTACCCCATTTGATGTTGAGAATACTCCGGGGTGAGATATATAATCTTAGAGATTTGATTTGAGGTGTTGTTTGGGATGAGTTTTAGATTGTAAAAGTTTTAGTTGTTGATTTGCCTGAGGTTGCAGCTGTATTTAGCTATGTCTCCTTTAGAGCTGTAGTTGTTGAAGTCATCCGAAGCTGTGACATTGTGGGCTTCAACAAAATCTGTAAGTTGTCTTGGACATTGTCTGTGCCTAGAATGAGGCACCCTTTTTCATTACTTATTTTAGCCTTTTATTGCAGTCATTATTATTTTTCAGATTCAGATTTAGACACAGACCAGTAGTTCACTATGAATTGTGTTGTTTCCGGACAATTTTATATGGCTGCGAACTTATTTCAGAAGCATATTGTTCATAGCTTTTAGATTCAGGTTGGGCCTAGTTTTCTTTCTCAAATTTGAACCCATCTCCACTTAACTAAGAATATATTTGTTAGAAGCTTCTTTGTACGTTAGCTACTGTTCCAAGGTCCAGGAGCCGGGTCTTTGCCTTGAATCTTTTGCTTTCTCTGTTCTAGGTTTGAATGGGCCTTAATCATTCAGTTCCACATATTCTCCCACATATATTTCTAAGCTTTAAGGAGTCCATAAGTTGAAGCTGATTCAAGCATCATTAATGTCCATTGGTATATGAAACTGAGTGCATACCTGTACACATGCTAAGCATGGTACATAATAATTGTATTATCAGGTTGATTTATATTCTAGTGTGTATCTCTCTGAGTTTGGCTGATCAGATGAATGTGCTGAAAAGTGCTGAGAAGTATGTAATTTTTTTCTTTTCTGTAAAAAATGTGAATCTTGGTAAACTGACAATGTTCTTATAGTTGTTTTCATGCTTTGGTCGCTGTTTTATATGAATTTTGGAGGAGAAACATGAAGCTATGGAGGAAGAGAAGATTCAGTTGGAGGCTAAGTTAAAGGTAGCCTATCTGGCTGTCATTTCTCTCAAGTTGCATCCTATCTCTGATCCCTTGATGCTCATCTAGGCGTACTTGAAGTTGATTCATTTACTGCCAGTCATGATTCAAACATGAATAATGTTCAGTTAACCTGAAGGTTTTGCAAGATACTATATTGCTTACTGGTCTTTAGTTGAATACTAATCTTTAGAGCCCATAGAGTCTTTGTGGTTGTTTCTTCATGCATTTCTCTGAATCTTCAGATAGAGCACGAGGAGGCTCTGAAGCAGCTCTAGGACATTGGCTTCCTTCTATATGCTTTGTAATCTGCAGTGATGACCATAAGTCCGCCAAAGCCAACGTATGTCCAGCTCTCAACCAAAACTCCTCTGCTGTGGAAATGAAGCTGCCTTGCTTACTAGGGGTACCAGGGGAAGGAATTTGAGGCCCACAGTTAACCATCCGGGGGTGGCTGTTATTGGGCTCCCTACGATGGTCTCCATCGGTGGTGGTCTGCTAACGGGTTTTGGTTTTTGTTTCTTTGCCTGTTAACGGAATCGACAGATTACTTGTCACCAAATCTGTCGGTTTTTAGATGTGCTTTTTTTCTTTGCTAGCCAAAAAGGTCGACAGATTTGTATTTGCAAAATCTGTTGACAGATATATAAAGGCTCCCAAGTTTTTAAGAACATGAAAAAATTGGTAGTAAAAACTGGGTGTTTAAATCCCACCCAGTTTGAAGAAACTAGATCCTTAAAAAGCTCAAAAAATATTAGAGGGAACGACCATAATCAATGCCCCGAGTTACTTTAGCGGCCTGTTTTTTTCTCGAATACGCAAAAGACTTGCGTATCTTTTGTATTAAGAAGAAGAATGCAAATGCAAATGCAAATGCAAAACAACAAGTCCGGGGTGGATACAAGATTTGAAACGAGCACCACCACCTTCGGAAAAACAACACGAAAGAAAGAGGGAAGAGCCACCAACGCCACAGCAACCTAAGACGTTGTTACTTTAGCGGCCTGTTTTTTTTTTTTTTTTTTTTTTTTTTTAGGATTAGGCCATTCAACCGTTTTTCGCTAAGAGAGAGATAGTTCTCGGTACAACTATGCACAACCACGAAATTCATGATACAACCAGCTAGCTACCTACCGGATTCACTTGGAAACAATTACATAAGAAAAGGTGTTTTGCGACCAAATCGGCAAGACCAAAGCGACCGTCTAGGCCTGCTGCATCGTACCTAGGATGAGAACCTACATGACTTTCCGTACGTGTCTCTACTTTGAATCCTAGCAGATGTTTCATCAACACCATACGTGCGTTCCTTTCAAAAAAAAAAAAAAAAAAAAAAACACACCATACGTGCGTGAGCCTCCGGCTTCTGTTTCCTGTGCGCAATCTTGATGGCAAGCCTAGCGCGCTCCTCTTGAGGATGAGCTCAGAGTCGTCCAGCTCCCCCCGCCCACGATGTGACTGCCCAGGTTAATTAGCCGCAGCCACAGAGACGATTACAAAATTGGCATTGTGAGCAGCTTTCTTAAATGCAGCGAAGAAGCCCTCGATCAATGTCGTGTTCGTCGCGTGAGGCGCTCCGCCGTCTCGTTGATAGATCTCTAAATCTTTAGGAGATTTTCTTATTAGCTATCTTCCACTTTTTTGTAACTAACAAACTAAACATCCAAATTAAATTTCGATTACACCATTGAACTCATTACAATAAATCCTTCAAAACAAGATCTTACATAGATATATTTAGATAAAATTTTATTTACAAATATTTTTCTTATCAAGATAAATCATTCTTTAAAAAAACATGATAGAACATAAAATAAAACATTAAGAAAAATTTGCGACAACGAGAAAATGAAGACAGAAATAAACTAAGAAAAAAAATTAAAAATAAAAATTAAAAAAATATAATAAATACAAGAAATATAAAAAATGAAGGATGAAAAAAGAAACAAAAAAGAAAAGGGAAAAAATAAAAACAAAAAAAAAAGAAAGCACATGGGAGGCATGCACGGTGGGAAACACACGCATACGCGGACGGTGGAAGGCACGCATGCGCACCAGAGAAAAGTGGAAGATGAGGATTTCTTCGGAAGATAAATAGAAATTCTGAATTTTCTAGCATCATCGTTGAGGCACCAGAGTTATCAGGACTGGGTCTGTTGTGGGTCAATTAAAAGTTTGTCAAAATCCTTTGGGCCCATTTAGCTCATTGGAATTGAAATTCATTCTCTTTCGCAAAAAAAAGAATTGGAATTCATTCTAATCACCAAAGTTAATATGGTTGTATGCGGAATATACTTGAACACTACTATTGGTCACATGAGGCACATACTTGTCTGCATTTGTCCTGCAGCGAGACGAATGCGCGTGCTCTATAAGTTGTAGAGGAGAAACATAGCATAGAGATTATGAAATCAATTTCTATCACTCATCTCTATAAATTTAAGATAAGTTTACATATGAACTTTGAGAAGTTTTAGAATGTCAACCTTCGAGTCAAACAGTCCATGTCGGTGTTTCGTACCCCGGGGGGTATAACACCAACGAGTAAATTTCTATGCGTGCTCCCTAATCCGAATGGTGATGCAAGAAGGACACAAGTGTTTATCCTGGTTCAGGCAAAGAATGCCCTACGTCCAGCAGAGGGGAGAAATTTGTATTATCTTGCACCGGGGTGCTTGTACAGGGGTGACTACAAGCGGGACTTAGCCGTGAATGAGTGTGTGAAAATGTGGGAATGTGTGTGAGTGAAGGCGTGAAAAACGTGCCCTAGGCTAGGTCCTGGCATCCCCTTTTATAGGCCAAGAGGAGGCTCAGGAGTACAGAGTAGATAGGGCTATCGTATGTGTGACGTCGAGATACGGTCGTTGGGTCGAGTCGTCGGGACTGTGGATGCCTTCCTCGATCCGGTACGAGCCTGTGGATCCCTGCTTTTACCCGGGTCGAGCCTGTAGCAGCGTGGGCGATGATGGCCCGCTCGTCCTCATCGATCGTGGGCTGACGTAGTCGAGGTACGGTGTAGGCGTAGACGAGCACGTGCGCCCGGGAACCCTGCGGTATGGTCGTCGAGGTGGGAAAGACAGGGCACTGTGCGCCCCATGCTCAGGTCGCGTCCATCATCACTCCTCGAGCGGTTGGGGGCCGTCTCGAGAGGGCAACGATCCGAGCGACGGGACGGGACGACGTAGTTGGTGGTATGGAGAGTTGACAATGGCGTTTGGAGGGGGTGCCGTACGAGGCATAGTGTAAGGTATGGCATAACAGTGGCGCCTGCCGTCCTCGAATCCGGGGCATGGGCAGCGTAATGGTGGAAGCGACCCGCGTACGATCCACTGTTACGAGCTCTGTAGCCATGGAGTTAGGCGGGGCAGGCGTACTATGACGCTGTTCGAGCCCTGTAGCCATGTGTGTGCCACGGGTTGGCAATTATTGCAGGCAGACCCGAGCGGTTGCTCGCTCGAGCGCTTTCCGCCACTGTCTCGAGCGGTCACCCGCTCGAGTGGTTTCCGCACTTCTTCCTCGAGCGGGCAGGTGGCTGCTGCTCGAGCAAGTGGGCCTTGTGGCCGTGTGACTCTTGTGGGCCTGACTCGCATGCCGGCCCAACACGAGGAGGGTTAGAATTTCCTTGGTGAATTGGGCTGGTTTTTTTGCCTCTAAACTGCCCAGTTTGGGGCCCCCTAATCTAGGTACCCGACAGTAGCCCCCGAGCCCTTGTTTGATTGTGGAACTTGAAACAAGGGATCATGAAGTGGAGTCGAAGTTCCTAGGATTGGGGTTATGTCGTCTTGTTTTTTCCGTGGGGGGCGCGCGAGCGTCCCCGCGGGGGTAGCCCCCGAGGCCCCAGAGGAATGAGGCATTCCTCTGGGGGCTTTAAAATGAGTCGTCGTGAGTGAAGATGATGTTAACTGGAGTTGTAGTAGCACAAGGGAAGGGTGTTCAAGGGTTTTTCGAGCCCCGAGCGTCCCATACTCCTCCCATGTCGAGGAGGTCGTTAGTATGACTCGAGCCCCCGCGCCTCGAGCGGCCGAGCTTGAGTCATAATCCCGTTCCTCCGAATCCCTTGGATCGGATCCAAGTGGCGGGAAGTCTGGTGCTACTCATGTTTGAGCGAGCGTCAGACGTCCCTGTGAGCTGGTAGCAGGTAATCCAAGTGAGAGCTCGCCTCCTTTCGAGGGGAGACGGCTTCGTGGCCCGGGGGCGCTCTCATTAGAGCTGGGCGCTTAGTTTCCAGAGGACCGGCCCCGTTCGAGGGGACCGGCGGCTCGAGTGCCTCCCGTCGACGGGATCTCTTGGATACCTAGTGCCCCGCCTTGGACACGCCATCTGGGTTCGAGGGTTCGTTCTCGAGCGGAACCTTTCGAGGGTTCCTTCCCATAGGCGCCCCTAACTCGGGTGCTCGAGGGCGGCTGTTCGAACCCGTCCGTGGGTCAGCCTCCGCTCCCTCGAGACTTACTTGTGGGACCGGGGTCCCTGGTTTTCTTACCGTGTAAGGAACCATCTGTCGAGACGTCCCGTCACCGCGCCTGTTCGAGGCGCATCCGTCCGTTGCAAGCGGCGCGCCTTTTTAGGCGGAAACCGGCGCATCATGATGATCGAGGCTTGGCGACGGTTCCGCTCTGTCTCGCGACGCGTGCGCCCTGTAAGTGGAGGTAGGTGGCGGTTTGTCAGGGCAATAAATGCGGTTACCGTTTTTTAGCCGAGTCCGCCGGGGGCGCGCGGTCGTTGGATGGTGCAATCTGGGCCGTCAGATGCGATTCACGCGGATCGGCTTGAGCTCTATAAATTTGGAAGAGTGGGCTCCCGGTTCTTCTTCCCCGCATTCTCGCCCCTCTTGCCGCTCACGCCGCCAGTTGCGCTCCGCTTTAGATCCAATCCGCCGCTGTCATCATCCGCAACCGCCGCCGCCGCCGCCCGCGACCGCCAGCGCCGCTCTAGCCCACGACCATGCCTCGCTTCGCGCCACCGTTCCCCGCGCCACCGTTCCTCGTGCTCCGCCGCCGTCGTTGCTCCACCGTCCCGCTCCCGTCGCCGACATGGGGAGGTCGGCGGAAGACGGCCGAGCTCGGTCGTGGGTGCCTGTGGAAAAGGCAAGGGCAAAGGCAAGGAGGCCGCCAAGCCTCCCACGCCGGTGGTGATGGAGGAGGCGCTTCCGTGGCCTCGGTCCACGGTGACCGAGGCGATGCTTGATCAACTGGTCAATGGCGGATTGCTTCCGCCCAATCCGGCGCAGGGGACAACGGAGTGGCGGGTGCCGATGACGACCACTTCGAGCCCAATCCCCGCCGGGCTACATCCCGAGTTTTATCAAGTTCCACCGGCGGGGACTTGGTGCGCGGCCGAGCCGCTTCATGCGGGCGCTCCCCACCATTTCGGGGTTGAGCTCCAAGACTTCAACCCCAACTCCATTTCGCACGCGGCTACTTACACCGCCGTGTGTGAGGGTATCTGGGTATGGCGCCGCATGGGACCTGTTCACCCACATCTTTAAGGCGACGCTCTTCACCAAGGCGGTGAAAGACAAGGAGGCCGCCGACGACGACGGTGATGACGGTGACGAGGAGGAGGAAGAGGAGAATGAGGAGGAAGAGGAGAAGAAGAAGAAGAAACCGAAGGTCCACCGCTACGTTCAAGCGGGTTCCTGCTCGATCGGGCTGAAGAGGAAGGAGGCCGGCTATCCGGCGCGTGGGCGTCGAACAACGCCGGCTGGGACCGGGAGTGGTTCTACCTCCGCAACGAGGAGGGCCTCTTCCCGGAGTACACCGGTGCCGTGCTAACCGCGCCCGGTTTCAACTGGATGCACGGCCAGCCGCAGGCGCGCCAGCCCCGCATGGACTCCCTGCTCAACGCTATTTCGAGCCTCCGCAACCGGAGGTCCGGCAACCTCTTCTTCAACATCGCGCACGTCGTTGCCGAGTTCCACGCGCCGCCGGGTGCTCCCGCTCGCCGAGCGCCCGCTACGGCTCGACCGGATGACGGAGGACGCCGATCTGCGGTGCTCGCGGCCGCCAGGGATGTCGGACGCGCCCCTCCGGCGCCACAATCGTGGCTCGGGTGCGCGACGCGATTGACGGCGGGAGGAACATTCGGCGAGACCCAAGTCGGCCTCTTCCGCATGCGTCCGGCCTTCAACTCCGGGGCTTTGTGAGTTTTTTCGAGATCCTCTTTCGTCGTTTCTTTTACTCGAGCGATCCTTATCGAGGCCTGTTCTTTTTTTTCCAGAATATCAACGACCACGCGGAGTCGAGGCCCCCGGTGAAGGAGGACGCGCCCGACCGCGCGGTAAGACTCCTGAGGGGCGAACGAGAACACGCTGCCGTGCTCTCGAAAAGGGAAGAGAGAGCAAAGAAAGCTCGTGACTTAGAGGAGACTCAGAAGCGTGAGGCTAGGCGCCGCCGGGCGCGTGAAATGCGTCTGGCGGCGGTCCCGACCGACTGGAGCTCTAGTCTCGAGTCGACCGACGAGGACGAGGGCGATGATGACGGGGAAGACGACGAGGCGACCGACCGGCGATGGCGCCACCGCCACTCGAGCCCTGACGCCTCCTTGCTCTCGCGTGCAGGAGCTAACTTTGGCGCCAGGCCTTCTGCGCGACGACTCGTCGCTGGTTCAGGCAGGCCAGCAGGAGGAGTCATCGAGCCGCGGCGCTCGAACGCCGTCGCCGGCCCGAGCAAGGGGGACGGGGCGTCTCAACGCTCCGGCCACCGCGCTCGCTCGCCGTCGCCGGCTCAAGCGAGGGCGGCGGGAGGAGTCGCCCGCCGCTCTAGCCATGGCGGCGGCGCCATCTCCGACGCGGCGGGACTCTTCCTCCCGCCACCATTCTTCTTCAACGGGCGCGCACACCCGGCAAAGCATGAGGCTGCAAATGTGCGCACTTCAACTTTGCGCGGCCGGCGAGCAACGCCGGGCTCCTTCCAGCGACCGCCGGGCCGAGCGGACCTCGACCCGCAGGACCCAGGATCCCGTAAGGGATGCCGTGCCCGACCCGGCCAAGGAGTCGGCCAGAACGGGGGCGGCCGCCAAGGTGTCAGAGCCCCCGAGCGGCACCAGTGGTGGGCTCGAGGCCCCCAAGTCCTCGAGTGACTCGAGGGGGGCGACTGAGGCTCGACAGCCCCCGAGCGCTTTGAGCAAGCCGGGTGGCTCGAGCAGCGCCACCTCGACCGCGGGGTAAGCTTTTCAATCGACCCACCTCCTGTTGTCTTTTTTGCTTATGTGTGAACGTCTCGTCGTAGTAATTTTTGTTTTTCTCTTTCTTTCAGGACCAAGCGCTCCCTGCAGACGTTACCATCCCTCCCCCCAATGCTGCCTACTAAAAGGCTGAAGACCACAGGAGGGTCGAGCGGCACCCCGTCAATGCCAGGTGGAGTGATCCTTCCTCGTTCTACTCCAATTTGGTTAGAGCAAGCCAAGGATGCAATTAGGCGTGGCAAGTTGATGGCGGCCGCATCTCGTGCAGGTGCCGGGGCCGTGACCAAGGCAGCGGGGGAGAAGAACACCACCACCATCATGGCCTCGACCGTCCTCCCGCTCGAGACCCCGTCGTTGTCAACCGCGCTGGGCGACGCGGCGGCGGGCGACAAGGAGGTGATGGTGCCGGAGCTGACAGCCTCTGCTCCGGTGATGGGGGCTGGGTCGGAGCAGCAGCCCATCGAGCTCGGAGACGAGAGCCCGGGCTCGGGCTCCAAGACCTCCTGGCCAATCGGCCTGCGCCAGCTCGAGGAGGAGCGCAAGGAGAAGGAGGGGGCAGAGCAGACGTCGTCAACCACTGTCCGGCCGGTGGAGGACGTGGAGATGCAAGAGGCGGGCCCAGTGCCTGAGCCTCAGCCGAGCCGGGCCCCAACCACGGCGCAGGAGAGGGCGTCCGAGGAGCGCCCCGCCGCCGCTCAGGAGGAGGAGAAAGCGGAGGAGCGAGCGGAGCGCGAAACGGCTGCACCCCGCCGCCGCAGCGTCGAGGGGCGTCGGCCCGCCGGTGGAAGCGGCGGGCCGAGCTAGAGGAGCGGCGAGTGCGGTGGGGCAGCGAGCGGAGCAACCCACCGCCGCAGGCGGCGATGAGCGGCAGGGCGGCGAGCGGGAGCTCCACCTGGTGCCGTACCAGGCGCCGCTGCAGCCTCTGCAGCTGCTGGGGGACCTGGTGCCCCACCTCATGCCCGACTCGGAAACGGGCGAGGTGTGGTTCGAGGACATGACCGACGCCGACCAATGGGAGGAAGCCCAAAGGAAGCAGACGGCGGCGGCCATCGTCGACAGCCACATGCGGTCGGTTGGTCTCGGGCCCACCGAGCCCACCGATGTCTCCATCGAAGAGCGGAGGCGGGTCGAGGCGCGGGCGCTCGCCCGACGACCTTGGCTGAACGGGTGGTGACGGCGGGCATCGATTTGGAGGCGGTGAGGAGACTCCACTCCTCCGTCGACAAGGAGATGCGGGAGGAGTTCCCCTTATGGGAAAGGCCGCCGCTGGTGCTCCCCGACCCCCTCGACCACGAGGCCCCTCCGATCGTGATGAACGATCGAAGGAGCTCGAGGCGCACGCGGAGACCGAGGAGCGCCGGCGGTGCTCGAGAACGCCTTGAAGACCGCCTTGTCGCTCGTCTCGAGGACATGCCCCGGCTTCTCTCTGTGAGTACTTTAGTTGCCCTTCTTTTTAGTTTGTCGTGATTTATGATCTAATGCTTCCCCTTCATGGTTCAGTCGACGCAGAGCCGCTCATACGCTAAATCTACGCACATCCGGGCCACGCAAGAGAGCGAGCACGAAATCCGGCGGTACGTGCGGATGGGGCAAGACGCTGAGGGCGAGCGGCACCGCTTTGCTCCGCTCCTTCGAGAGGCCAACGCCGCCCTGGACGCCGCCAAGGAAGGTGCCAAGAATGCTCAAGATGAGCTCGCTCGGGTGGCGCAGGAGGCCGAGGCAGCACAGCGGGATGCGGGCGAGAAGCTTGCCCAAGCCGCGCAGGAGGTGGAGGCCGCTCGTCAGAAGTACGCGCGGCTGCACGAAGTCTTCGAGCGGCTCAAGAAGGACGCAGCTACGGCGCCGCAAAGCTATAGGGCCAAATGCTTAGGGACATGGAGCAGCTCCGGAAGGACAAGGCCAACGTCGAGGCATATACAAAGGCTATGAGGCGGCGGTCACCCGGGAAACTGCCGAGAAGGAGGCCCTTGCCAGCGCGCTCGAAGCGGAGAAGAAGCGGGCGAGCGGTCTCCAGACGGAGGTGGTCAACTTCCGTCAGGTGGTGACGGACAAGGACTTCGCCATCCAGGGCGCCGGCAAGGCTTATGAGGAGCTGCGGACGGAAAAGCGCGACGTCGGCGTGCCCTCCGGAGGAAGGAGACCGAGCTCGCGGGGCACTCGAGCGCGAGCAAGGGCTCTCGACCCGCCGCACCCGTAAGTAGTCCGAGCCCTCTAACCTTTTTTTCTACGCGGTTCTTGCGCATTGCTCGAGTATTTCATTTTCATCGTTCTTTCTCGGGTTTGGAGGCGGACTGGTGGAAGCGCGTGAGGACGCAAAGTCGGCCCATGCGGCCGGGCGACGGCGTGCTCTCGGCCAAGGCCCACATCACCGGCGCCATCGACACCCTTAGCGCCGGTGGTGGACGTCGAGGGGCCGGATGCTGGCCAGAGCTACGCTAGCCGGGTCCGTGAGTTCGGCGCCTCTCTGCGGGGTCGTATCCAGGAAGCCCTCTTCTTCGCTGCGCGCCGGACGATGGTCGTCTTCTACTCGGGGTTTAGCATCTCGAGGAGGACGCCGGGGCGGGATGGAGGCCGTTGCGAGCGGCTTCACCTACGCCGAGGGCGAGCAAGAAGGAGGGGTCAACCCCCTGGATCGAGCAGCTCAAGGCCGAGGCTGAGGAGCCGGGCGCCCGTCTTGGAGGCGATCTGCTGCGAGAAGTCCTCCCGCGATGTGGAGTAGTTTTTAGCCGGCTGTGAGCCAAAATCTGGGCAACAAGGCCCTTGTAAGAAAACAAGTATTTTGGCCATGGAAATGGCCCAAGTGGCCTTAAATCATGATGCTCAGATGTTTATTATTGCTCTAGTTTTTCCCTTGTGCTCCATATTACTTTTCGCTTCCTGCCTTTATTTTTCTTTAACTAAGTGCTAGCGTTGCACTCGAACCACTTCGAGGGGAGATGAGTTGGGGTGCCGTAGCTCGGAAGCGTGGGAAGCCCTATGCTCGATCGTCCCGACTCAAAGAGCTCGAGGTGACGCTGATGCTTAGCTTATGAAAAATTTCGAGGCGAGGAGGAGAAAGGTTGCATCGAGCGTCTTTTTGGAAAAAACTAGGTGCGTTTTTCGAGGACTCCGGGAGGTCCCCCCCGGTCTAGCCCCCCGAGGGGGCTTGGCTTTGTGAAAACAAAGTCGAGCCCACCTTGCATACGAACGAACAAAAAGTAGGAAACTGGTTTGCAGGGTTTTTATTCATTCATACTAGCGGTACATTTGGAACGAGAAAAATGTACAAGGCATCGAGGCCTAGTGGAAAAAGCGACGTAGCTGTTCGATGTTCCACGCGTTGGTGAGGGTCGAGCCGTTCTCGTCGGCTAACTTGTACGTCCCCGATTTCAGCACCTCGACCACGATGAACGGGCCTTCCCAAGGAGGAGTGAGCTTGTGGCGCCCCTTGTTATCTTGGCGTCGACGGAGCACGAGATCGCCGACCTCGAAATCCCTCTTGCGCACGTTCTTCTCGTGATACTGCCGCAGCTTTTGCTGGTAGCGCGCAGAGTGTAGGAGCACCGTGTCTCGAGCCTCTTCAGCCTAGTCGACGGCGTTAGCTAGTCTTTCCTCGTTAGTTTGCTCGTTGTAGGCCTTAAGTCGAGGGGACCCGTACTCGAGATCAGTGGGGAGGATGGCCTCAGACCCGTAGACCAGGAAGAACGGGGTGAACCCAGTGGCTCGACTTTCGGTCGTTCGTAGACTCCACAGGACAGATGGGAGTTCAGCTACCCACTTCTTGCTGTGCTTATTGAGGCGGTCGAAAATTCTTGGCTTTAGCCCCTGCAAAATCATGCCGTTGGCATGCTCGACTTGGCCATTAGTTCGAGGGTAGGCGATTGCCGACCAGTTCACACGGATGTGGTACCGATCGCGAAGTCCAAGAACTTTTTGCCCGTGAACCGGGTGCCATTGTCGGTAATGATGACGTTGGGGACTCCAAAGCGATGGACGATGTCGGTGAAGAACTCGACCGCTCGCTCCGAGCGGATGTTAGTGATGGGCTTGGCCTCGATCCACTTGGTGAACTTATCGATGGCCACGAGCAAGTGGGTGTAGCCTCCGTCGTCTTTTTGAGGGGTCCGACCAGGATCGAGCCCCCATACCGCAAATGGCCACGTGAGGGGATCATGCGGAGTGCGTGTCTTTGGAAGATGCGTTTGCTTGGCGTAGAATTGGCATCCTTCACATGCTCGAACAAGCTTGATGGCGTCGGCGGTGCGGTGGGCTAGTAGAAGCCTCGACGGAATGCGTTCCCGACAAGGGTTCTTGGCGCGCGTGGTGGCCACAAGCCCCGAGTGCATGTCTCGAGCGGTTTCCTGCCCTCTTCGATCGAGATACACCGTTGAAGTATACCGGTCGGGCCGCGGCGGTAGAGCTCTCTCGTCCTCCCCGTAAGGACGTAAGTTTTGGCTCGACGAGCTAGTCGCCTCGCCTCCGTTCGATCCTCGGCAACTCCCTCGAACAAGGTATTCGAGGAAGGGTGCACGCCGATCGGTTGGTGGGCTCGTAACCAGTCGATCTCCATGACCGTGGCCCCCGTCGAGGGGGTTCGGTCATAGGAGCGAGCTCAACGGCCGGTCCCGCCCGGCCCGAGTCCCACTTCACGGATGGCTCGTGAAGATCTTTCGAGAAGACGTCGGGGGTAGCGGCGCCCGAGATGAAGCGATTTTGGCCGGTTCGTCCGCCGGCCTCGTTGAAGCGCCTTGGGATGTGGTTGAGCTCGAGACCATGGAAGGCGGCTTCCAACTTGCGCACCTCATTGCGAAGCACGCTTCCATCTTTTCATCATGGCAGCTCGAGGCTTTCATCACTTGATCGATAACGAGCTGCGAGTCGCCTCGAGCATCGAGGCGTCGGACCCCAAGCTCGATGGCAATGCGCAACCCGGTAACGAGCGCCTCATACTCTACCACGTTGTTCGAGGCGGCAAAGTGGATGCGCACCACGTAACGCATGTGTACTCCGAGGGGTGAGATGAAGAGCGGGCCCGCGCTGCTCCCCGTCTTCATAAGTGACCCGTCGAAATACATGGTCCACAGCTCGGCCTGGATCTGGACTGGGGGAGTTGGATGTCAGTCCATTCGGCGACGAAATCAGCCAGCACTTGAGACTTGATAGCTTTTCGTGGGGTGTAAGTGATGGTCTCGCCCATGAGCTCGACTGACCACTTGGCGATTCGACCCACCACTTCCCGGTTTTGGATAATTTCACCAAGTGGGAATGATGACACTACCGTCACCGGGTGGCTTAGGAAATAGTCTTTGGAGTTTTCGACGGGTGAGGACGATTGCGTAGAGCGGTTTACGGATTTGAGGGTACCGAGTTTTGGCATCCGAGAGCACCTCACGATGAAATACACCGGCCGCCGGACGGGGAGCGCGTGCCCTCTTCCCGCCTCTCGACCACTATGACCGTGCCGACCACCCGAGTGGTTGCGGCAACATAGAGGAGGAGGGATTCGGCGGGTATGCCGTCTCGAGCCGGCCGAGGCGGCACGAGCACGGAGGAGATGTGAGCATGCTCTTCGGCTTTGAGAGGGCCTCCTACGCTCGGTGTCCATGCAAAGTGCTCGGATTTTCGAGGAGCCGGTACGAGGCAAGGCTTTTTCTCCCGTGCGCAATAAACCGGCCCGAGTGCGGCTAAGCATCCGGTGATCTTTTGCACCCCTTTCGGGTCTCGAATTGGCCCCATTCTCATGATGGCCGCGACCTTCTCGGGATTGGCCTCGATGCCGCGGCGGGAGACGATATACCCTAACAACATGCCTCGAGGCACACCAAAGACACACTTCTCGGGATTCAACTTGATGTTTTTAGCCGGAGGCATCCAAACGTCAACTTGAGGTCCGCGACAAGGTTTTCTACTTTTCGAGTCTTGACAACGATGTCATCGATGTAGGCCTCGACGGTCTCTCCTATGTGTTTCTCGAAGACATGGAGCATGCATGCGGCGATATGTTGCCCCGGCGTTTCGAAGGCCGAAAGGCATTGTGACATAACAATACATGCCCATGGGGGTGATGAATGAAGTCGCGAGCTGGTCGGACTCCTTCATTTTGATTTGGTGGTAGCCAGAGTAGGCGTCGAGAAAGGAAAGTACTTCGCAACCCGCGGTGGAATCAACGATTTGATCTATTCGAGGTAAAGGAAATGGGACTTTGGGACATGCTTTATTTAAACTAGTGTAATCTACACACATCCTCATTTTTCCATTCTTTTTCTCTACCAATACGGGATTAGCTAACCACTCGGGATGATGTACCTCCTTGATGAATCCGGCTTTCTCGAGCTTCTCGACCTCCTCGCGGATGATCCCGTGCTTCTCCTCGTCGAAGCGGCGCGGCGTTGCTTGACGGTCTCGAACCGGGATGGATCTCCAAGGCGTGCTCGGCGACATCCCTCGGTATGCCGGGCATGTCCGAGGACTCCACGCAAACATGTCGGCGTTTGCGCGGAGAAAGTCGACGAGCACCGCTTCCTATGCGCGTCGAGGGAGGCGGCGATAACCGGCGTCTTCTCCCCGAGGAGCTTGGATCGAGCGGGATCTTCTTGGTGTCTTCAGCGGGCTCGAAGTTGCCGGCCTGTTGTTTGGGTGTTGGAGCAGAGGGCTCAGCCGCCATGCGATCGAGCATCATGGCTAAGTCTTCAGATGCTCCCATCACGTTTGTCAGTGATTCCCCGTACTCGACGCACTCCACATCGCAGTGGTAGGCGTGCTCGTACGTGGAGTTGACGGTGATGACTCCTTTTGGTCCCGGCATCTTGAGCTTGAGGTAGGCATAGCTGGGGATCGCCATGAACCGGGTGTAGCACGGCCCGCCCGGGATGGCGTGGTAGGTACCCTCGAAACTGGGCACGTCGAAAGTTATGACCTCTCGACGGAAGTTCGAGTGTGTCCCAAAGACGACGGGGAGGTCAATGCGGCCGATCGTGAGCGCTTTCTTGCCGGGGACCACTCCGTGGAAGCCCCGGCGCTCGGGCGGAGGTGAGCTCTTGTGAGGCCGAGCGGCGTGAGGGTCTCCATGTAGATGATGTTGAGGCCGCGCCTCCATCCATGAGAACTTTGGTGAAGCGGGCGTTGAGGATGATCGGGTCGACGACGAGAGGGTATGCGCCGGGATTGGTGACGTGCTCGGATGATCATCACGGTCGAACGTGATGGGAGCATCCGACCCGCCGAGGAATTGAGGCGCGGCGGGTTTCAGGGCGAAAACCTCCCTGCGCTCGGCCTTCCGCTCTCGACGTGTCATCTGGGTGGTTGGGCCGCCGTAGATCATGTAGCACTCGGTGATGGGCGGATACCCATTGTCGTCGTTGTCATTGGCTTGATCGTTTCCACCCTTGCCCT
Organism: Themeda triandra; assembly: GCA_018135685.1. Taxonomy (NCBI): domain Eukaryota; kingdom Viridiplantae; phylum Streptophyta; class Magnoliopsida; order Poales; family Poaceae; genus Themeda; species Themeda triandra. The sequence goes on along the minus strand of JAENPR010001840.1, from coordinate 19,814 downwards.
TCTTGTCGTCGTCCTTGCCGATGCCGAGCTTCTTGAAGTAGCTTCGAAGCATGCGACAGTCCTCGAGGTTATGCTTGGCCGGCTCCTTGTGGTAGGGGCACGGCCGCTTAAGCATTTTGTCGAAGACGCCCCCATCCGGAGGGTCTAGGCTTCTTGCGCTCGGCCGCGGCCACCTCGCCTTCCACGACCGCGCGCTTGCCTTGCCGGTTGCCTTTCTTCTTCTTCGATTCTTCTTCTTGTCCTTGCTCGGGCCCTCACCGTCCCCTCGGGGGCGGCGCGGGCTTGTTCCCGGCTCCGCCAAAGAAGGCTCCCACGGCCTCGTCGCCGGCGGCATAGTCGGCGGCGACGTCCATGAGCTCGTCGGCCGTCTTTGGGCGGTTGCGCCGAGCTCCCGCACGAGCTCTCGCACGTGGTGCCCGAGACGAACGCCGGGATGACGTCGTGATCGGGGATGTGCGGTAGCTCGGTGCGCGGCTTGGAGAAACGTCGAGCAAAGTCTCGAGGGACTCCGTGGCGTTTTGCTTACGGTTGCGGAGATCCCACGAGTTACCCGGTCGGATGTATGTACCCTTGAAGTTCCCTCGAAAATCTGGACCGGGTCGGTCCAATCGTAGATTCGATTGGGGGAAGCTCCTCGAGCCACCGTCGAGCGGTGTCGAGAGAAACGAGAGGGAGGCGCGTATGATCGCCTTATCCTCTCGAGCCCTCCCGGGCGCGGGCCGGCCCGGAAGTCGGCCGGCCGAGCTCGCTTGGTCTCCCCGTTGTACTTGACCACGCTCGTGGGGGTCGAAACGGGTTAGGTAACGGTGTGTTGCGGATTGCTCGGCCCGAAGACTCGAGGGCCCGGCGGCTCGGGAGCCTGCGGTCCTCGTCGGCCGTCGTAACGCCCCCTCGATGGGCCTTGTAGCCACGGTCCTCGGCACCGCGGCCTTGCGTCGTCGGTTGTCGTTGATGTCATGACGCGCATCTTGAGGCGCGCGGTTGTCGAGGATGCGATCTCGAGTGGGGGCTCTACCACCTCGAGGGGGTGCCTCTTGGTGGACGGAACCCTCCCGCTCGTGCCGTGGTTGCTCTGGGGCTGCCTCACGCTGTCTCGAGGCTGAGCTCTCGGCCCGCCGGACGGCCGCGACTTGAAGGAGCCCCCTGGATCTCATCTCGCATCCGCAACGCGTGCGGATTCGAGGGCGCCGGCATGTCTCGCGGCGGCATGGCCGCCGCAAGTACATTCCCGACTTGCTCGAGGGAAGTGGGCGGGCTCGGGCGGCACTTCGGCTGCCCATCATTAACGATGCGGTTGAGGACGCCTCGTGCCTTTCCTCGAGCACCCGAGCTCGAGGAGGGGGCGGATGGTTCTCCGTTCAAGCGCGAGCTTGAGCGGCTCCGTTTGCGCGTTCCTCGTTCATCTTGGCCTCGATCTCTCGAGCCGGGCCCATTGTGCCGCTCGAGCATCGTCTTGTGTCGCCGGTTATCTTGGGCTTGTGGTGGTGGTTCGCGCGGCTCGATCACCCGCAAGGCTCTAGCCGCGATGTTCCGACCGGCGTCACGTCACGTCCGGTTAGGTGTAGGGACAGGCCGCGGCGCGCCATCTCTGGGTCTTCTCATCGACGGGCGTCGCCGTCGAGATGAAAACACTCGCGAGCCGGGTCATAGCATCCCGATTCCGAGTCGTCGGAGTCCGGGTTAGCGGCCGGACGGCGTCCGGGGCCTCCCCGTGCTCTCTTCCTCGATCCGGCGGCGCGCATATCCCCGACCGTGTTGCGGCGTTGCGAGCCAGGTGCTCTGTCAAACCCGCGGTCTGCTGACGCCGGCCATACAATCTCCAAGCCCATGGTGGCACGCAGGGGAGGGGGCCGGGGCTCCCCTCTTGCGGTCCCATGGCCGTCCGGATCTCGTTGGCATACGTAGTGGCGGCGTTGGTGAGCCCAACCGGAGCTGTGACGTGCTCGGTAGAGCCCGTGCGGCAACGAGTTGGGCAACGTTAACCGTGCGCGTGCTCGAGGGCCACGCCGGGCTCTCGGCGAGCGCATGGCGAACGTGAAGCCGGGGTCTACGTCGAGAACCCCCGCCCACGCGGCCCCCGCCGCGCACTCGGCATCCCCGCTGGGTGTGCAACGGCGTCCGGCCCCGGGAGGGTACGCGAGCGGCGTGCTCGGAGCCTGCGTGGGGGCCGGCGACGAGGCCGGGTGCTGGTGGCGCCTGTGCCTTGGCGGCGAGCCATGGTGGCGTGGCCTACGCGCGACTCCACCAGCACGTGGAGGTGGCGCGCGTCCCCCACTTGGTTCTTCGATCGAGAGCAGAGCCATGTCGTAGCCTGAGCCGAGCGACACGAACTCTAAACTCCCAAACCAGATTACCGTGGCAAACGGAAGCGAGGAAGCGGGTGCTGCCATCCGGAAAATGGCGGGAATCGGGCGAAACATGCGGCTCCCCTACCTGGCGCGCCAACTGTCGGTGTTTCGTACCCGGGGGTATAACACCAACGAGTAAATTTCTATGCGTGCTCCCTAATCCGGATGGTGATGCAAGAAGGACACAAGTGTTTATCCCGGTTCGAGCAAAGAATGCCCTACGTCCGGCGGAGGGGGAGAAATTTGTATTATCTTGCACCGGGGTGCTTGTACGGGGTGACTACAAGCGGGACTTAGCCGTGAATGAGTGTGTGAAAATGTGGGAATGTGTGTGAGTGAAGGCGTGAAAAACGTGCCTTAGGCTAGGTCCTGGCATCCCCTTTTATAGGCCAAGAGGAGGCTCGGGAGTACGAGTAGATAGGGCTATCGTATGTGTGACGTCGAGATACGGTCGTTGGGTCGAGTCGTCGGACCGTGGATGCCTTCCTCGATCCGGTACGAGCCCGTGGATCCCCGCTTTTATCCGGTCGAGCTCGCGGCGTGGGCGATGATGGCCCGCTCGTCCTCATCGATCGTGGGGCGACGTAGTCGAGGTACGGTGTAGGCGTAGACGAGCACGTGCGCCGGGAACCCCGGTATGGTCGTCGAGGTGGGAAAGACGGGACACCGTGCGCCCCCATGCTCGGGTCGCGTCCATCATCACTCCTCGAGCGGTTGGGGGCCGTCTCGAGAGGTAACGATCCGAGCGACGGGACGGGACGACGTAGTTGGTGGTACGGAGAGTTGACAATGGCGTTTGGAGGGGGCGCGTACGAGGCATAGTGTAAGGTATGGCATAACGGTGGCGCTGCCGTCCTCGAATCCGGGGCATGGGCGGCGTAATGGTGGAAGCGACCCGCGTACGATCCACCGTTACGAGCTCGTAGCCATGGAGTTAGGCGGGGCGGGCGTCTATGACGCCGTTCGAGCCACGTAGCCATGTGCGTGCCACGGGTTGGCAATTATTGCGAGCGGGCACCCGAGCGGTTGCTCGCTCGAGCACTTTCCGCCACTGTCTCGAGCGGTCGCCCGCTCGGCGGTTTCCGCACTTCTTCCTCGAGCGGGCGGGTGGCCGCGCTCGAGCAAGTGGGCCTTGTGGGCGTGTGACTCTTGTGGGCGACTCGCATGCCGGCCCAACACGAGGAGGGTTAGAATTTCCTTGGTGAATTGGGCTGGTTTTTTTGCCTCTAAACTAGGTACCCGACAGTCCAATTCTTACAATTCTCTAAGATGAAAAGACTCAAACGGTTCATTCAACACAAAATGAAAAGTTTTTTTTTTTGAGGAACACAAAATGAAAAGATTCAAAAAAAAAATGAGAGAAACTGGAGGACGCCAAGACAACTGGCCCATGTAAGGGCCCAAGGCCCAAGCGCACCACGCTCTCGACGCCACCTGATCCACTCGTACTAGGGTTCCGCATCCCTCCCCACCTATATATACCGTCAGCCGCCGCCATCCTCCCATTCCCCTCTCCCCATTGCGACCCCGCCGCCGCCGACGACGCCGCAGCAGGAGACGCGCCAAGGAGAGCTCCCGAGGAGGCGACCATGAGGGCCAAGGTATCCTCCATCTCTCCTTCGCCCCTACCATCTCGTCGCCTAGATCCGTGTGGCGTAGCATCTCGTTGCCGCGAGTAGGGTTCGTCCATGTCCCGGGGCTGTGATTACAAAGAGAGAGGCTCGAGTGGCGCAATTCTTGGGGCGAATTCCCTCCCAGGCCGGCGGATCTCGCCGCGCGCGCGCGTGGCGCCCCCCTCGTCGCGGCGGGGCCGGGGCTGGATCGGTAGCTTGGGACGCGAGGTGCCGCCCGGCGCGAGGCTGATTCTTACTTAGGCCTTGTTTAGATGCACAAATTTTGAGCCGAGCTGAGCTGTGGCAGATCGCGTCGCGCGGGCTTGGTATCTCGCGTCCCGTTGCCCGGTTCCCCATGGTCCGGCCGCTGCCGTCGGGGGAGGTGTCGCGCGCTCGTGGCGCCGCCGCCTGGTAGGGTTCTGACCCGGCCACGGTGAAGGTTTCTTTATCGCATACACTTGATATGAGCCCCGTGGATGGTGGACTTAGATCCTCTGCTTGTGGAATTTGGTTAGGAGATACAATTGTTGTTGTAGCTGCATCTGATGGTGACTGTAGAGGTCTTGTCAGTGCTTTATTTGTCTTGAGATTTAGATACTTTGTTACTTGATTGATGGTTCTGCACCGGAATGGACCTGCCACTGAAAATATGCAATTGTATTCATACAGTATGTTCGTTCTTGTCAGTTTTTGTCATTACTAATGCTAGTCAGCTAGTCATTCACATGCTCCTGAATGAGAGATTTATTCTGCGTTTACCTTTAATCTATTTAACTGTTGGCTTCCTAAACTTAGCCTGAAGCACAAAAAAGTTAGCATGTTGCTAGGCACTTAAGATAACAACTCTGTTTTGTACTTAATTGAAAATTGTGTGACAGACAGGTTCTGTTGAATTGCTTTCTATTTTGTTTCATTCTAACAGACCATTAATCTTGTATAAGGATAGTCTTGTTCTTTTGCATAGTAGTTACATCTATTCCTTTCTAGGCCTTGTTTAGATCCCAAAATTTACCCCCAAATTTCACTATGCAGAATTCCTATTCCCCATCACATCAAAATGTTTACATATGTATGGAATACTAAATGTAGATGAAATCAAAAACTAATTGCACAGTTTTATTGTACTTTGCGAGACGAACATTTTGAGACTAATTAATCAAGATTTGGACAATTTTTTGCACTAAAAGCCAAAACGATGAACAGTGCTCGGGGGTGGCACTGTGCAAATCGGCCACCCCCGAATTGGTCATCTAAACATGGCCCTATATGTCTTGAAATACCTTGTACTTTGGTTCTGTCGTGAGTTAACTTACTGTTATTCTCTTGTACTCCCTCCATTTCAAATTATAGTTTGTTTTGGCTTAACTAGGTACATTGCCTTGCTATGTGTTTAGATATACACTATATCTTGTGTATACTACTACTAGTAAAATCGATGAACCCTAGATAAGCCAAAAAGTAATAGTTTGGAATGGAGGGATTACAACAGTTTTGTTCAGTTGGTTGCATTCTTCTATATGTTGTGCTATTATTTTTCCAGTTATCTTGCTCACTCCACTGATACATTCTCATCTGTCAATCTTCAGTGGAAGAAGAAGCGCATGAGGAGGCTGAAGAGGAAGCGCCGAAAGATGAGGCAGAGATCCAAGTAAGCTGATGGAGATGGATGGTGGACGTGATGGCATGCTTGTGTGCATACATTTCTTCGGAGGCGTTTGCTCATGGAGAGGTGTGAACCTGGTGTGAAGTCACTGTTTGCCATCAGTCAAATGGCTTATCTCGGAAACCTGCACTTCAGTAGGCTATCGTGGTTCTAGTTATATATCCAGAGTTTTGCACTAAGACAACTCAGTCAGTCTGTTTTGTGAACCTACTATGATGGAGCTTTATTTGCTTCTAATATCTATCTACCTATTAAGTAACTCCTGTGTTTGTGCTGTGCTTGGTTGCTCTTTCATTGTGTTTGTGGTATGTGCTTGCTGGCTCTGGTTTGTCTTGCCTGTGTCTAAATTATCAGAGGAACATCCAGATGTGGTGAAGAGCACACCGATTTGTATGCTTCACTGCAGCTTGTCATGAGGAACATCATCCAGACGTGGTGAAGAGCACACCGATTTGTATGCTTCACTGCAGCTTGTTATGCTATCTGGCTATCTGCATCTGAAGCTGGCTGATGTAGCATATGTAGTTCGAGCCTTCTGTTATGCTCAACATTGATTCTCATTGCAGAAATTGTTTGCTTCCATGTATTCTCACTGTTGAAATGGTTAGCTTCCATTGGTATTTTGACTTATCGGCTGAGCAGCGAGTGTCGAAAACCTGATGCATGCACCACTGTCTGAAGACCAAGTCCCATTCTAACTGCATATTCTCACCTGCACAACTGTTAGTCTTGCTTTGGGTCGATCTAGACTTTACCCTCATACCCCTGCTAAATAAAAATCGCTTGAACATTGTCTATAGGTTTTCTAGAGAGATTAACATTCTATTAATCAACCATGCCAGCTAAATCGCTGGACACCAAGAGCATAATACACTCTGAACATAATACACTCTGCACTCCAGATCAACGCTAATTCGTGTGCTATTTGATTACATTCGAGTGGAACAAATTTTACTTTTTCAGCTAGAAATTCTTTGAGCCCATGCACCAGACCACCAAGCACTGACAATCTGAAATGCACAATCCTTCCATCTTAAAAAAATAAAAATAAAAGAAATCCACAATAAACGGTCCATTTCGAAGACGCAAGCATGCACTAGTGAAGCCCAAGACAGGGCCTGTCGGTTAGGCCCAACCTAACGATCACTAGCCCAATATGAAGGCCCATTTGGCCCAACCTAAGGCCCAACGCCGTCTCGCTCCTCTCTCTCCACGAAACCTGCTCGTGGTCTCCTGATGGGACCACCACTCGAATGGACGGCGCGGATCTCCCCTCCCACTCCTCCGCCGCCACGGCCGCCGACGGCGACCGGCCTCCGGAGAGCGCGGGCGACGGCGGCGTGGAGGACGTGCGTGCCGCCGCGTCCCCTCCAGAGCACTCCGCCGCCAAGACCGCCGACGGCGACCGGCCTCCGGAGCGCGCGGGCCACGGCGGCGTGGAGGACGAGCGTGCCGCCGCGCCCCCACCGGAGCACTCCTCCGCCAAGAACGCCGATGGCGACCGGGCTCCGGAGAGCGCAGGCGACCGCGGCGTGGAGGACGAGCGTGCCGCCGCGCCCACTCCGGAGCGGTGCGAGGCGCTGGCCTCGGCGATCGCGGGGGTGCTGTCCGGCGCGCTGCGGGAGCACGAGGAGCGGGCGGCCGCCACCGCCCGGAGCCAGGACGAGGTCGCCGCTGCCGTCGACCGTCTCAACGGAGGTAGGTGCCTCTCTCCCTGTCCCCAGCCTACGACTTTCTCTACTGCTGCTGCTGTCGTGCGCTGCGCGCGTTGTGGCTTAGGGTTCTCCAGCTTCGTATTGTATTCTTTGTGGACACTATGCGAACTGTGGCGTTCAACCACGCGAATACTAGTGAGATTTTGATGAAATATACTAGCAATTGAGTTGTGAGCTCAGTATTTTTTTCTAGCGAATACTAGTAGTAAGTACTGTTTCGTAATTTTGTCACCATGACAATGAAATTCAGGGACAGCCCAAAAATGTACTTTGTCTCTTTGGGATTCTCACCGAAGACTAGTGGGATTTAGATGACATAGTAGAAAATGAGTTGTGAGCACTGTATTTATTTATCTACTTTGCCTCTTTTCTTAAACTACAAAGCACTCTTTTGTAATTTCCTCACCATGGCAATGGAATTCAGGGACCAACAATGTACTTTGCCTCTTTGGGATTGTATAACCGTGACAGGGTGAAGTCGAAATTGTAGCTCGTTGGGACTTGCATGTGTAATTTAATTTTACTAATGCACCATCATATTTCTTGTGCGAGAATGCATGTTCTGTGTCTTGCAAGTATTGAATATGAACTTGATTTGAACTTTACTGTGTCAAACTGTAAACTATGTTTTCAATATTGTGACCCAGGAACATGAATGAATCTACTTATGCTATTCTTAGTTGCACTTAACATTGATACAGAGTACTCACAAGGATAAAGTTAGTTAGGATTTGGGATCCTTGTGTTACTGGCTTGGCCCCAAGTCATGTAAACCCACCCTATATATGCTGTCGGAGAGACTCTGTAAATAATCCAATTCCACCTAATCATATTCCTCCTATAAACACACTGCTTTTTATTTAGTCCAATTTCAGTCTCTTCATTATGTCAAGCGAGTTAACAAATAAATGGATGAACTAAAAGTTCTAGCAGTTAAACTGTATAAAATTATTAAACTGAGAAATTCGTGATTCTGACATGGGCACATGTGTCAGCGACTCAGCGTCCAACTTACCTGCAGGTGAGCAGGTTTCCGATCCGGTAAAAAAGTTTGGACACACCAAATACCACTTGCAGAACCCTTAGCCACTTAACATTTTCCTATGCTCCAAGGCTCCATGCTCTTGTTCAAATTTTGTTACACCTATCGTGCTATTGTCTGCGTACACATTTTTTCTTATGGAAAGTATGTATGTGTATCCAGTAACTGTACGAAACTAAGACCAAGTTTTTGCAGAGCTAGACAAGCTATTAGAGAATGCACCCTCAATGGTAATAATGCAACATTCAGCAAGGATTTCCAGTATCCGCAAGAGGATTTCAGCAATGAACATGCTACTCAAGTCCATACAGCGACGCATAGATAACATTGATAGAATTATTTCTACTGGTACGTCAAGTGGTTGTGTCTATCTTTATAATGTCTGTGGATCAGCAGAGTGAATCATTATGGACGCATTGTTTTGTGTTTGCAGATCATTCATCTCCTGTACAGAAAGCCGGTAATGAAGTTGGATCAAGGTGCACCACTTAGTTCTCCTTTTTCTTTACCACTTCCCATTGTTTATCTTTAGGGTAGCCATGATGATAAATCTGAACAAGCAACGTTAAGTACACTTATGTTTTCAATATCACGAAGTCAGTGCTGTCCTAGTAAACTTCTGAGCAAGATCAAATCGTAAATTTCTGAACAATATGCAATTTTGTATAGCTGGAGAGGTGAGCTTTTCCTGTTTTTGCTTTGGTGTTGTGGTATGAAACAGTTAAACAATAAACAAAAACAATACAATAAGTAAATCTCTGGTTTTCCCCAGCCCAATTCGCTACTTCATTATCTAGTTCTTAGTTGCATCCTTACAAAGTTGCTCTTAGTTGCAGGTTCTAGAAGAATTCTGGTGGTTTCCAATCAACTGCTCACTGTTTCTGTTTTGGTAGAGTTACCATCAAGCAATCACACGGGGCTGTGCATAGAAGTGAGATGTCATAATCTCGATTTTTCCTAGAGATGTATCATCAAAATATTCCATTCCTTTTTGTCACATATTGGAGTGGGGAAAGTCTTTTGTACTGGATGGTCAATCTCTTTCCCCACGTTCTTTTTGTTGCAGACAATGAATCGTGCTTTCAGCTTTGGCGTTTACCCTATTAAAATATGAAATTATATTCAGAAATCATATTATCATATTGATACTGTTGAGTGGTTTTGATATATACTTGCTTCTTGAAGATGGCAACATCAGGAATTCATATTATTCGAAGTGTTCGGCTGCACTCTTTGCAGCGCTGCAGCTGCAGCGGCTTGGTTGCAATCTCTCTCACGCTGTACTGTACATACATCAGAAATGTTGGTAGATGCTAATGTGTCATGGACGTAGTTCGTTTCAAGGTGCCTTCTGGCCAGGCTTGTGCTTGTCACCAAACTCCAAACCAAATGTCAACGTTCATATGCAGGCCGTATCTGTTCACTCGATGGATCCAATCAGCACACTTGCATAAACAACTTTGCAACTTCCATTGCTTGTGACGGAGATTCAGTCATGTTCTGCCAACCGCCGGCCGCCGGCAATGTAAATTGCCAGGGATGTGCAGTTAAGCTGGCGTGCAACAAAGCAATAGAAAGAACATATCTTAGAAGAAAACGCTGCCATGCATCAAAACAATACAAACAACACCATATTTCAGAAGAAACGACATAGCTGTTGTTCAGACTGTGTCAATGTGGTGAAAACGGGAAAAGCCATAGCTGTTGTTCAGACTGTTTCAGTGTGCTGAAAACGGGCAGGAAAGCTGCGTACAACTATGAAAACAAGTCCACCTGGAACAACAATGACCGATTGTCGTGGGTGGTCTTCATTGAAGAAATGTCACATTTTCAGAATAAATAAAAGTACAGTGACAGCCATGAATCTACAAGTTACCCCAGGACACCAAGACTGCAACAAAACAAACTAAGCAATGAACAAGGTATGAACCTCAAATCGAGGTTCTCCTACAAACCTGTACATGTGTTGACTATCTAGAATCTTTCTTTGCTAATCGTACAACAACTCTGACAATAGCCTTACAGATGAAATGGACACCACAGTTTGCAACTGTATTGTCATAGGCGCATGTAACCTTCTTTGTGACCTTTGAAGAGTTTCAGATGTCTCTTGTTCTGAGAATTGCTCCGGGTCAGTTCACGGCGTGTTCTCCATGTCGTCACATGAGAGTATAATGAAGGAAATAAGAAACATAGCAACAGAAGTAGTAAGATCACAACACATATTAGCATGACATTCATGAATCCATCCAGGTTTTTAGGGTTCTTGTTCTGCTCGGTCCATGGCACGCCACCAACATTCATCCCGAAAACTGACAAATTTTGCAACATAAATCGGATAAATGAGAGCCCTGAGAAGAACAGAATTAATCCAGGGAAGCACACGAGTGAGCACGAGGACAATAAACTTACCTCCAGTGACAATGGAAAGAGGAAGGAATATTATGGAGAGCAATGAAAGGTAGTACAAGCTTTTGTTTATCTGTTCTGATTGCCAACTGTCCAGACTAGCCTGAAGTGTGGTAACTCTATTTGTAATGAATCCTAGGTTTTCTTTGAGCCTTCTGAGGCGACCTATCAGATCTTCAAGGGCTGCTACATCTCCAGTTGCGAACCAACTCTTGCTGGCACATTTTTCTTTCACACGGGGGAATACTTGTTCACCGTGAGAAACAACCTACAAACAAAATTGTAGCAGAGCCTGTGACTTCTGTTCCATAGATTAAATGAAATCAAATAACTGCAATTTTAGAACCTGAAAGACAAATTATAATCAACAGAACATGATAACCTCAATGTCATATCAGCGCTCACTTCATGCACATTGTGATTTTGGCTAAAGCAGTGCAAATTATGTTCCCAATATATTTTCCAGAAACATTTGAAAGAGCACTTACCTGAAGCAACCGCTGTAGATCGAGATGCATTTTTGGGAATTTCCTGCCATCCAGCAAAAGTTTCCTTAGAAAGTGACCACCTGCAGCAAGCGCAATCCACATTTCATAAATAAGAAAGCCAAGTCATTGGAGACAAAAAGGCAAACACACGAAACTGTTGAGTCCTGGAACGCAATATGCAAGGACAGTACATTTGCCATATGGTACCCCTCCATATTTGCACAATGCTAATAAACCTTCATTGAAGCCCACATCATTTAACTTGGCATAGGTCACATAGCATTGTTACAGACTTTAGATGGTTGGAATTTATGATTATGTGAAAATGGTCAACTATGGAAACTCTACCGCCATTAGGATCATGATTCATGACATTGGAGGAATACAGGTAACAGAGTCATCCTCAGAGTTACATTCAGCACCTGCATTCAACCATTTAAAAATGTCTGCATTTGTCGTTATGATCCAAATCAACAGTCACACGTATTTGCCAAAGACATCCATCCCTACAAAAGCATACCAACCCCATCCTTCAAGTCCCAATACAATTTTCTTATGAGATGGGAAAACCTCGTATGCAATCATGAGTCAAATCTAATTCTAATTCTAACACATTGATCTGAGTTCATGCAGCAAGAGGTCAGCACTTTCGCCTTCACCAACCAACCAACCAAAGAGGCGTAGGATGGCCGCAAGCGAAATACTAGTTTTATCCAGATGAGGAATGGATGAGAGCTTTACGCGATGATTGACCAGCAAGATCGAAAGCGACCTTCCGACCGCTTACCTTTGTCGAGCTGCAGCTCGATGGCGTCCAGGTCCATCTCGAGGCGCGTGACAATGTCGTGGACGTGGTCGACGTGGGTGCCGAGGACGTGCACGAGGAGGTTGGACACGGTCCGCGGCACCGGGTTGTCGGTGTGCGCGCCGTCCGCGTGGTTCATGGCCAGCAGCGACTCGAGCAGGCGCTCCTCGATGACGACGCCGCCGTCGACGGCGCGGCCCCCCTCGTCGGCGGCGGAGACGACGCCGAGCGGCACCTCGGAGAGCAGCGACGCCTGCCTGGTCCCGAACGCGAGGCGCGGGACCCCGCCGACGGAGACCGTGACGACGGAGCTCTCGGTGACGCGCGCGGCCAGGCGGAGCGCGTACGCGCTGCCCACGGGGCCCGGCGAGCTGACGCGGAGCAGGAGGGCATCCGAGCCGTCGCCGGAGGAGGAGGACGCGCAGTGCGGGCCCGTGGCGACGAACGCGAGGATCTCCTGCAGCGTGAGCGGCGGGCAGAGGAGCTCGATGAGCGCCTGCGCGTGGTGGAGCGGCTTGGCCGCGGAGCGCGGGAGCTCCACGTGATGCCACGTGAACTCCCCGGGCCGCCGCCGCGCCGCCGACCCGGACCCGGACGCCGCCGCAAGGCCCCAGGGCGCCTCGGAGAAGCCGCCCTCGCCGTCGAACACGAACGCGTGGCGCGGCACCGCGCCCGACGGGAGCGGCTTCCCGACCGCGGGGGACGGGGACGGGGGCGGCGGCGGCGGCCCCCGCCGCGGACGCAGGTGGTTGGAGCCGAAGCCGGCCTCCTCCGCGCGCGGTGCGGGCTCGCCGGCGCCGGCACCGGCCGCCATTGGCATTGGCATTGGCGCCCGCGCAGCGCCACGTGACGGCGTATTATACCACGGCTTCGCACATGCCGCAGGGACCTCGCAGTGAATTCGCGAAATATCTCTGGACCGTTTTGCAAAAACGATCTCGGCCGTCCGTGCCGGCGTGTTGCTAAGCGCTATGCGTAACCCATGATCAAAAAAAAAAAGCGCTATGCGTAACCCGGGGAGGTTAGTTGCAAACACTAGAATAATATTAGTGCATAGTAGTAGTAATAATAATACCATTTTCAGTAGGATTTTTTTTAAAGATATAGAAAAATCGAGTTAGGGTTGGTGTCGGTGATTAGTAATAATAAATCTTTTATGGGAGGTGAAGGTGATTTGATTAATATGGGGGAAGAGAATGAGGAGGTGGGTGATCTTTGCATGGGTTTGACTAATTTTTTTTTTGAGCAAAATGGGTTTGACTAAATTTGGGAATCTCTCTGGTTTTGTGCTCAAAGGCTGGAGGTGGATCACAGCATGTGCACTGCAGGTGTTATTTAGCCAAACTAGAGTACTTTTTGGTTTTTAGAAAGTTGGTCTTGTTCAGATGCATGTGAGCCCAGTCATCCTTTTAACGAGACCAAAAATGAAAGTAATTCAGAGAATATTCTGAGCAAAGGTTTGTAACGTGATTAAAAAAAGCCACACGAGTTAATCACATTTCTTGGACACAGATCTCCATTTGCTTCCACGCATATTAACTAGGGACTTGTTATTTATAGAGGTTTCTAGTGAATGTAGGTACAACTCTGACTACAAGTACTACTAGTGGTATACTAGTGTTTGATTTTGAGAAAAAAATACTTTTCATTTTTTGAGTAGAAATTACTTTAAAAAAACTAAATTATTGGGGTTCAGCCATGCAGTCGAGATCGGGTCCCAGCCCAGCCCATCGTGGAAATGGGCTCCCTTCGTCCTTGCTTTTTTCGCGGCGCGACGTGAGAGTCCCGTCGCCGTCGGTGTAGACGTCAGTGTAGTTTGCTAAAAAAAAGACGTCAGTGTAGTCCCCTGTCCCCAGTCTCGGCTGCTACCCTATTCTCAACCGATCTATAGTCTGGACGGTTGTTTTTCTAAAAATTTGATGAAATCGCACCATTTGCTTATGATGAACAAGATAAGGTTGGTCTTTTTGTCTCAACATCCAACAACCTGTCAACCGTCCACTTGCACAATTTCACAGGAAACCAGTGCTGCCCCTACTCCAAGTCACCAGGTGTGGCCCTGTTATCACTGGTGGCGTTCAGGTTAGCACGAGACAGCCTAAAGATGGGGCACGCATTTGCGGAAATCATCCAAAATGCTGTTTCTCGCCATAACCTCTGCTCGCCCTGTCATTTACACTACTTTAAAGTTATGAATATACAGAAGATTCCACAAAGACAAAATGATGTGTTTCACCTTGCAAAGTACAAACATTAGCAAAGTGAGGTAACAAGGATTCGTAACCCAGTTAAACGTGGCCTAACTAATATCAGGCAAATCATCTCTCGGGAAGAAACTGGAAAAACTGAGTGTCAAGTTTAACAACAACCCAACCCAAAGTAAGGGTAACAGTAAACAGGAAAAATATGGTGTCATTTTAACAACAAACCGTACCCATTCTAGAGGAAGGGTAACTAGCATAGTGAATAATCTCCTGTTGAGAAGGTTTAAGAAACAACCACCATGCAAAGGAACAAATGTCAAATGTCAGCTGATTTAACAGGAAGCAGGCTCAAGTAGAAACATTATGAATGCGCAGAAGAACAATTTTCACTAGCAACGGTTCATGGATCAATAATCAACTCAACACTCCTTTTATGTTTCTCCAGGTAGAAACATTTCGCTAGCGATTCCAGAAGATCCTTTCAAAGCAAAACGCAAAATTAAGCCTGTTCCTTAGTTGAGTCTTTTTTCTGCAAACTTGATGCGATCAAACTTAATCTTCTCTAACTGATCCTGCATAAGGAAAAGCACAATGTAATGTTGTATAGCTCATCACAGTAGACACAAAGGAAACAAGCAATATATGCACAGACCAAACTGCAATTGTGCTGATCATTGTTCTTCTAACAGAAACACAAAAAAGGTTTATGACAAAGAAATTTACTGGTAGTGTGAACTAGGCAATCATTGCATAGCCATTAGGCGCCTTCAATGAAATAGTTTTCAGAACATCATATATAGTAGTGCAGGTAATGTAGACAAAGCTGCCATTGCAGAACATCGACCAAAAGAGTTGACTGAACTGAAATCCATGCAAAAATGTTAGGGCTCGTTTGGATACGGCAAAACCCGCCGGTATCCCCGCGTGTTCAACGGGTGGAGAAAACTCCGTGCGTCTGCTTCCCCGTTAAACCCTGGTGTCCGTTTGGATCCATCGCGAGCCACAAAAAGCGCGTGTCTTCTCATTCCTACCCAAGTCAATCGACGGGGACGAGAAAAACCTCCTCCGGACCCGTTTATTTCTTTCCCCGTCTCCTCGGCGCTCGCTCGATCCTCCTCGCACGCCTCGCCCAGGAAACCATGGCGACTAGGGTTTGAGCGCCGCCGACGCCGCCTCCAGCCGTCGTCGCCCCAGGTCTGACCTCGTCACACCGCCGACGCCACCGCTGCTGCACCCGGATACTACTCCGACTTGGATCGGTGCGCCGCCGTCGCGTCGCGCCACCACCGCCGAAGCCGCCGCCGCCGCCACTGTACCTGCTACGTCTTCGCCGTGTCGTGCGTTGGTCTTCTCGGCACAGGTTGGGCACCTCATCCTCATCCCCTTGTTGTGTATTTCTTCTTCGATCTACTAGTCTTCAATCTTTATTTCTTAGAATCAAATAGAATGGATAGATGGATGGATGAACTAGGTGACGATTCTTGGGCATGGCTGGTGCTTTCGATTGAATCATTTTTTGGATTAGGGTCTGCAGATGTTAGGATGTTCATGTATATAATAATTATTTGATTTGAGTGATCTAGAACACTATGAACTTTAGATTAGAATTAGGGCCTATTGCTTGTGCCCAGTGAGCAGCCAGGGCCACGCCCTGCTGTTGGTGCAAGCACAAGCAGCAACCAGCAGGGCCATCTTTGCCTCCAGGCTTTCGGTTCACAGAGACAAGCACAGTTGTACAAATTCTGCCATACCTCATACTGTACCCTTCAATTTCATCTATGAAATTTAAATTGAATTTAGTGCATTTCATATTACGATGTAGGATCATACAAGCATAAAACTGAACAGTCTGACAGTGGATTAGTGTTTTCTATGACATTGAATTTCTTTTGGATGTGAATGTGTTTTCTGTTAGCTACTGCTACTCTTTTTATAAGTAGGCCAATATCGTCTCAGCATGTTTCTGTTTGCAATCTTTAGATAATGGCCTCTAGGAAGGACAAGATTAGGAAATTCATGCAGATGGAAGAGGAAGATGATGATGAATTGTTTCTTGTCATTATTCCCGCCATACTTCATTGCATGAATGAAGAGAAGAGGCCAGATCATACTTCAGAGTATACTGGTGCTAAGAAGATGAAGGAAATTCTAGAGGGGCATGAGAATTGGTGTAAATCTGAGTTTCGTATGGAGAAACAGATATTCAAGAGGACATGCAACTATCTTAGGCGTGAGGGTCTATTGCGTGACACACGAGGTGTTACCGTTGAGGAGCAGTTAGGGATGTTTATGTTTATGCTTTCACACAATGCTAGCAATGATAGACTGAAGAAAACATTTCAACATAGTGGTGAAACTGTCCACAGGCAAATAAAGGCAATTTTCGATATCATTCCCACTCTCACCTATAGATTCGTGAAGCTTCCTACTTCCATCCAAACTCACCCCAAGATCGTTGCTGACCCTAGATTTTGGCCCTTCTTTCAGGTGAGGCATAACACTAGACATTGTTGTTTCCCTACATTTTGCTCTGTTTTTAAGTTCCATTTTTTTTACAGAATTGTATTGGTGCTATCGACGGCACACATGTGCCTATCACAATTGCAGAAGAGAAAGCTGCCCCATATAGGAATAGGAAACACACACTATCTCAGAATGTCATGATAGCATGTGACTTCAACCTGAACATCACATTTATCTCTTGTGGGTGGGAAGGGTCTGCTTCAGATGCTGGAGTTCTCCGATCAGCTATTTCCAAGGGTTTCCATGTTCCTGAGGGAAAGTTTTATCTTGTGGATGGTGGGTATGCAAATACATCACAATTTCTTGCACCTTATCGAGGAGTTAGATATCACATTGGTGAGTTTCGGCAGCGCTCATCTCGAAGAAGACAATATGCTAATCACAGAGAGCTTTTCAATCATCGCCATGCACTTCTTAGAAACCATATTGAGAGGACTATTGGGATTCTTAAGAAAAGGTTTCAAATCCTGAAAGTGGGAACACATCATCCCATAGAATCTCAAGTAAAAATTCCAGCAGCAGCAGCTGTATTTCATAACATAATTAGATGTCTAAATGGCGACGAGAATTGGCTAGATCACCAACCTCCTTATATACCAGAATCTGATCATGTTGATCTGCCAGAAGGAGATGATGATGATGATGATGAGTCGCTGGTACAAGACCATGCTGGAAACATGCTAAGAGATCAGATTGCCATGCAAATGTGGGAACACTACAATCAAAATCATGCTTAGGTAGTAGCAGTCAAGTTGTAGTGTGTTATGTAATAAATGTTGACTTCTTATCTATGTAATAAACTATCACAATTGTGTTTGATTGTTATTTTTTGTAAGACATCTACGTTTATGAGTTCTTATAAGACATCTATGTTTATGAGTTCTTATCTATGTAATAAACTATCACAATTGTGTTTGATTATTATTTTTGTAAACTCTAACTATGGCTAAAGGAGACAGCTCAAGAGCAACATGGTGCTATAATTATGAGAAAGGACTTCTTGATATACTTCTTGATCACAATCACCAAAGGTTTAGGGGCCAAAATGGTTGGACACCTGAAGGATGGAGAAGTGCCATAAAGCATTTTCATGAGAAGTTCCCATCTGCTGCATTTTCAAAGTCACAGATTCAAGACAAGGAGAAGGACATTAAAGGAAACTATAAGGCCATTCGTGAAGCGATTAAGGAGAGTGGGGTTGGATGGAATGATTCTTTGTGCATGATCAATGCTTTACCAGACAAATGGAAGCAACTTATTGATGTATGTTGCTATTTTAGCTTGTTACTATACTGCTATTTTAGCTTGTTATATGCTGCTAACTTTAGTTTGCATTTGCCAGCGTAATGGAAGGCTTAAGAAGTTCCAAGCAAAAGCATTTCCTTTGTATCACACTTGTGAGCAATTGTATGAAGGTAAACTTTCATCTACAAGCTTGTTGTTAGACTACTGCAGTTGTGCAACTGTCCAGCAGATGGCTTTTTGTTCATCTACATTCTTTTTTTTGAAATCTAGTTTTGTGAAGATGCAAACTAGATGTAGTGTTCGTCATAGCCTTTAATATTGATCAAGAAGTCCCCAAAAAAGTAGAGCACGCTTATTTCGATGTGTCTTCTGTACAGTAGTAGCTTTTCTTCTACTACTATCCTTTTCTGCTAATATTTTTGGGACACTCATGTGACTTGAATTTATTTATCCATATGAAACAGGAAGCATTGCAACAGGTGAGTTAAATTTCACATCAATGGAGCCACTTGAGCTGCACGGACCATCTTCTGCTCGACATGTCAATGCTGGTGACATAGATGCTCCAGCTAGCAGCACGGACCCTTTCTCTGGAATTATGGATGATCGTAGGGCATCAAGTGAACCTATTGACCTCACTGAGGCAGAACCAAGTTCATCTGCTTGTTCTGAACAAAAGGGACCAGGAAGTGGGAGAAAGAGAAGCATTGCTGGAGTTCTACAAGGCTATGTGGACTACAAGATGAAGCAAAACAAGGCATTTGTGGATGAACTGGATGGACCAAGTAAAGGTGACTATTCTATCAAGAAGTGTATGGATCTTCTGGAATCTATTGAAGAGCCCTCAGACCTGGAGAAGGCGCAGGCAACAGGTATCATGAAGTCTGAGGTGAACAGAGAAATTTTCATCAACTTCACAAACCCAAGAGTTCTGTTGTGGATCAAGGGTGAGATTGTTCCAAAGGTAATTTTCTTGCTTCAGAATTCTTTAAAGTTCTGTTCAGAAGAGTAGTAATGTTGAGAAGAATTTTTAGTACTGTGACACCGGTGCATTAGTACTGATAGATACTCGGTACATTGTTTGATCTGAAGCTGCTGTTCAGGTGTGATTGCAATATCATATTTGATATTAGAAAATAGTTGTACTGCACATATCATTATTCATTTTAAAGCTGCACCTTTTCTAGAAATAGAAATCTGTGAATGCCTCTTTATTGATAGATACTAGTAGCCATAATAAGTTTAGGTGCTGACGTCAATTTCATTTGATAGTCTGTTGCTAGCTATGATCTTGTGTGCAGTGTATTATTTCTATTAAAATTAGTATTTGCAGTTCCTATATTTATGTCTGATTATTACAATGTTGGTTGATGCAGGTTTGAGTGTCCAGGATACTTGAAGAGAGGCACCTCATGAAGTATCAAAGTTACTTAACCCAGTAGTCGCGGATTTCTAGTTTTTAGTTGTATGAGAAATTTCCAATTTGCCGCAGTCCATGGTGCTGGTTTTATATGTTTATTTCTTGCTTGAACCAAATGTTGCTACATGCTATGTATCAGTACTAAATTTATCTGTGGTACTAAGTTTCACCTTGAGTAAACATCATTTCTGAATTCTCTGTGTTTTTCTGCTTATTCTGAATATATTTTTGTCCTCCGGGATTTGTACCCCCGTGTTTCCAAACGGTAGCCGGTATTTTTTCTCCCTAGGGATTCCCACTCCGGGCGGGGACAGGGATGGCAAGTGCAGGGAAGAAAAG